>CAXKVI010000001.1:56111458-56537458 GCA_964058755.1 Campiglossa producta | reverse complement strand
GTTGAAACGAGTATACACAAGCAGTAATAAAAAAAAAATTCGAAATTCGTTACGATGCAATCGCAAATATTGCTCGATATTGTTTTTGTAATTGTCATCCATATCCCTATCCCTTTCTCAATACCAATCCCAAAATGACTTAAAATGACCCCCCTTTAAAACTCTCATCAACACCTTTCATTTTATACCCATTTTTCATAAAAGATTTCTAGCTCCACTCCTGGTCCACATGTTGATCAATGTCTCGAAGCCTTGGTCTTATATGGGAAAAATACTAAAACATGTTAAATCTCTTGTCACCACCTTTCATTTGATACTCATATCGCACAAATACCATCGGGGTCCCCTCCTGGTTGACATTTTAATCAAAGCTACACCATTTTAAAACACTTATCAATACCTTTCATTTGATGCCCATATTGAACGAACACTTAATAATGTTTCGCTGCTCTACATTTTGAGGGATATCTCCAAAACCTTTACAAATTCCTTTATTTTTTAGGCATAGCCTGATACAAAATCTACCTTCCAAATTTAATTTTATTGGCCCGTAATCATAGTCGTTGCTTAATACGCGTTTTAGTTAATATCTTGACTAAACTTAAAAAGACATTTAAAATTTTGGTCAATCATAGTCATGGTAAACAAACATGTTAGCTAAAATAAAATGTAATAGGGACCCCTTATGAAGAGAAATTAAGTTCGTTGGTGGTATGAAGAATTTTTTTAACTTTCGCAAGATCACCCTTTGCCAACCAACATAGCATATCTGTGTCACAAACCATAGCACATCTGTACTAATAACCGACAGAGGGCAAACTCTAAACCGCTATATTAAAATGTTAAAATGACATTTTCTTCATTTTAACATTAAAACTGCATATTAGACATAAAATGTATTTTATGTTGACTATAACATACATAGAACGATGTTTATGTGAGAATCAGGTTAAAGTAAATTAAACTCTATTCTAATTCGACTATGACTACGGGCCATTATGTCCAGCCGTTATCAAAATAGATGCTAGAATTGAAGCGAAGTCCATATGAAACCTGTGGCCTTACCCCTTCGTTTGATACCAATTTTATGCGAATATTAAAAAGTTTACCCCAAAACACATTTTTACCGATCGATAACTCTGTTATCGATAAATATATCGAAATGAACCAAAGTCCAATCGAAAACTGTGGTCTTCCCCATTCGTTTGATACTCATTTTGTGCGAATATTCCAAAGTTTGACCGAAACCACTTTTTGACCGATAACTCTGCTATCGATAAATATATCGAAATGAACCAAAGTCCAAATAAAAGCTGTGGTCATCCTCTTTCGTTTGATACCAATTTTGTGCGAATATCCCAAAGTTTACCCAAACTACATTTTGACCGATAATTCTGTTATCGATAAATATATAGAAATGAACCAAAGTCCAAATGAAAGCTGTGGTCTTCCCCATTCGCTTGAAACCATATTTGTGCGAATATTCCAAAGTTTACCCAAAACCACTTTTTGACCGATTATTCTGTTATCGATAAGTATATCGAAATGAACCAAAGTCCAAATGAAAGCTGTGGTCTTTCCCATTTGTTTGATACCATATTTGTGCGAATATTCGAAAGTTTACCCAAAACCACTTTTTGACCGATAACTCTGCTATCGATAAATATATCGAAATGAACCAAAGTCCAAATAACAGCTGTGGCCATCCTCTTTCGTTTGATACCAATTTTCTGCGAATATTCCAAAGTTTACCCAAACTACATTTTGACCGATAATTCTGTTATCGATAAATATATAGAAATGAACCATAGTCCAAATGAAAGCTGTGGTCTTCCCCATTCGTTTGATACCATATTTGTGAGAATATTCCAAAGTTTACCCAAACTACATTTTGACCGATAATTCTGTTATCGATAAATATATAGAAATGAACCAAAGTCCAAATGAAAGCTGTGGTCTTCCCCATTCGTTTGATACCATATTTGTGCGAATATTCGAAAGTTTACCCAAAACCACTTTTTGACCGATAACTCTGTTATGGATAAATAAATCTAAATGAACCAAAGTCCAAATGAACCAAAGTCCAAATGAACCAAAGTCCAAATGAACCAAAGTCCAAATGAAAGCTGTGGTCTTACCCATTCGTTTGATACCAATTTTGTGCGAATATTCCAAAGTTTACTCCAAACCACATTTTGACCGATAGTTGTGTTATCGATAAATATATCGAAATGGAACAGAGTCCCAATGAAAGCTGTGGTCATCCTCTTTCGTTTGATGCCAACTTTGTGCGAATATTCCAAAGTTTATCCGAGACCACAATTTGACCGATAACTCTGTTATCGATAAATATATTGAAATTTCACGATGCCTGTTGCAGACTTTATACTCTTAAGAATTTGTCTGCAAAATTTCCTAAAGATCGGGGCATTGGTTCAGACGTTAAAGAAAAACAAACATCTGCTGTCAGTCACAAACTTACGTTTTTATATATTAGTAAGATACGATAAGATAAGATAACATAAGATAAATTCATGAGCCGATAGCCCTGGCAGCTGGTGCTCACTAGTCTGTTTAACTAGTTAATTTATTTAATAATGTTAATAAATCATAATAATAATAATACAAATTCATTATAACGAGACGAAAATACACTGAAAGTAGAACAAATAGCTGTGTTTTCGAAATGAGTTCATTATACGGAGAATTTCATTATATGGATGTTCACTAAAAAGAAGTTTGACTGTAGTTAGGTAATGCAAATTTTTGTATGCGACCTATTATGCTGTGCGGGAGTGAATTTTTACTTTTTACGCGACATAGCTTACGTTGTACTTCTAGTAAAGCACACAAAACCTACACAGCGAGAATTTCAAATCCATGGACAACATCTGGCATTAGGGGGCGAAAACCCCTTTTTATTGGTCGAAGCATAAATCTCTACATGTAATGAAATGTACATCGCAGATAGTCAAAAAAATTGATGGGGTTCATCATTATTAAGGCAATAGAATCCAAATCAATCGTTTTTCGAATATTTGTATGTATGTCTGTTTGTGTCGTATCAATCGAAAACTGCTGAATGGAATGAAATTAAACTTTCACCATTGTATTAGTAGACGCTCAGCTTAAAATTTAAGATATTCCTAATATCGGAAACTCGACCGGTTTCAGGGTTATCGACCAATAAGTGGTGCTATTACGCTGTGTGACAGTGAACTTTTACTTTTTAAGCCCTATATACACTTATTTTTGGGCGTGAACGTGGGTGAGCGTAAACAATTTTCTTTTGTGTAATATGTTGATATTACTCCACTTTTCCAAAAAATATCTTTGATATTACTGCATTTAAACTTAAGTGAAAGTGTTAAATATGCTTTGAAATGCTTATTTTACTATCTCACAGTGAATTGTGTGCGAACGCAAAGTGACACAAACCCTTCGCAAGTGAGTGTTGAAATTTGGCAATTACCACGCCAAACCAAAAAGAATATATCAACAAGAGCCACCACTCGTTATGAAAGCAACGAAAAAGATGGATGCCGTTTTCTTTCAGGGTTTCAGTAATTTCGATATAAATATGTTATTGTCTAATCAAAACAAAATGTGTAAAAGAAAATAGACGAGAAATGAAATAACACAAGAGTCGAAACAAAAATTTACCAGCTGTCGAATTTACAAAACTGAGGAAAACAAAATTACCGAAACCCTGAAAGAAAACGGCATCCATCTTTTTCCTTGCATTTATAACGAGTGGTGGCTCTTGTTGATATATTCTCTTTGGCCAAACTGTGATTTTTTTTACATTTTTTGGAGAGTTGAAGTCATTTGACAGGTGTGCGTGAACGCACAAAAGAATTGATTTGGAATTCTTTTCCTTTGCGTACAGACCCTCATACAGTTCCGTGTGAACGTGAGCGTGAATGAGTGGAGACTTTATATTGCGTACGCAAAGGAAAAGAATTCCAAATCAATTCTTTTGTTTACTCTAAGCGCCTCCTCTAAGCGTTTACTCTGATTTTTTAAAGTTAAAAACCTGTTTGGAAAAGTACAAAATTTTTTCAAATATTTTGAATCAAAAAACCGAAAATGCCATTTTGTAGCCCGTTCAATTCTAGTCTAACAAAGCGTAAGTTTTGGGTTGGGGTCAACATTATGGAAGTCAATATTCTGGAATCCAAAATTCTGGATAACGAAATTCTAAATTACAAAATTCTGGAAACCAAAACTTTGAAATTCAAAATTCTGTAATTAATGATTAGATGGCGATTTTGTTGAAAAAAAAAAAAAATCGACCCACTCTAATAAACATGCCCACGCACACAACTTTATTGTAATTAAACTATGAAAATCATTTCGCTAGAATGTCAAGCTTTAGACATATGTACACTTAATCTGTTAATAAGTAAAAGCTTTACTATGTACATATATATTTATTTAGGTATATATTAAATAATTTGACACATTAAATTGGTCTACAATTAACAACGCCTAATCATAGTTGATACAAACAATACTATTTAGCCACCAAAATTCACTATGAAAATGAAGCAATTATGTAATTTAATAATGGATATTACGTTTCATAATTAAAGCAGACTCAGACTTTTTAAAGATATACACAATAATTCAAACAATTCATAAAAAATTAGTAAAAAAATGTTACACTAATTAAACAACTTAAACAAAATTCAAAATCCTTTATACATGCCAATTAATTTCCAAAATATAATATTCATATCGCTACCTCGAAATACGATTATCGAATGTATCAAAACTTGATTTTTTAGCAGACGCTTTTTAATTTTTGAAATACACTATCGAAGAACAACAATTGTATGATATACATACGACAAAATGCATGCTGAAAATTTGAGAAATTATAGGCTTTCTGAACAATCTGATAATGCCATTCGAGAGAGATGACGAAGCTAATACGGCTGATACATTAGCGCAAATTCCGAATTAACTGCGCTTTTGGGAGTTAACTTGAGCATAATCTTCATTATAAACTCCCAAAAATTAAGAAGATTTGAGCAGTTTTAAAAAATTTGCACTGGCAACACTCTGTGCATAAATAGACAACAACACCAAGAAACACTAGGAAATTAAGGGTAGCTGACAGATAGGCGTCGCGCTGGTTTCTAAGATCCGACTTTCGACAACTAGATGTCGCTGAGGTAGGTAAGAACATAGTGCAATAACAACCAAAGTAGTAATTCTCAATGCTGTTAATCTTCATTTTTGTGTGTATCAGGGTAAAATTTGGATCTGATTAAAGAAGATTTATTGGAGATAATCTCCGTGTGTGTATCCATAGCATAAGCATAACTTGCATATGCAATAATCCCGAAGTGTCTGAAATTCCCATACAACTATCGTATTCTGACGTAGCGATATAGAAATATCCAAAGGAAACAAATTCCGGAATATTATTTAGAACTGGTCGGATTGAAATTAAATGATGTTATAAAAATCATTAGAACATGTACTTTAGGTTGTATCGTAAAAAAAAGTTCAGTGTGTGTCACCTTTATTTGAAAGTTTATGTCGAAAAAAAAAATGTTTGGCGTTCAAAGTTTTTAAGCACCCGCTAAAAACCGCTAAATCGATTTTTTTGCTATAACTTCCTTATTCTTTGTCCGAGTTTTTTAATTTAAATGT
Source organism: Campiglossa producta (assembly GCA_964058755.1). Taxonomy (NCBI): domain Eukaryota; kingdom Metazoa; phylum Arthropoda; class Insecta; order Diptera; family Tephritidae; genus Campiglossa; species Campiglossa producta. Next base: position 56,531,794 of record CAXKVI010000001.1, on the reverse strand, counting down.
CATCGTAGAGGTTTTGCTCGGGCCTATCATTGACCTTAAAGTGTTTTGGCTTAAACTGAATTTCGGACTTCCTTTGCACAGATATTTTTTTTGTATACCACTAATCTAAAGATCTCACAAAATTATAAGGATTTCGCAAAAAAAGTTTATAACGCAATAATCGGTAGGTATCTATTAAGGTTCATTTTTCTTTGATTTTTTTACTTCTTTGGTTTTATAAATAATCGATTTTCAAATAAAACAACAATGGTCAAAACAAAAAATTCAACTTTCAGCCTCCACCTAGCGATTAATACGTTATAACTCTTTTGTTTGGGCGAAAAGTCTAAGGGCCGCTTGCATAAAAGCTGATAACGACTAACCGGAGTTTAATTGACGTATTTTGTACGGTTAGCTGTCAAGTTAATCACCGATTAGGCGTTATCGGCTTTTATGCAAGTGGCCCTAAAACTTTTTATCAAAATCCTTATTATTACTTAATTTCTTTAGATAAATGGTATACCAATGAATATATGTGCAAAGGAAGTCCGAAATTCAGTTTAAGCCAAAACACTTTAAGGTCAATGATAGGCCCGAGCAAAACCTCTACGAATAATAAAATAAAGAATAAGGAAGTTATAGCAAAAAAATCGATTTAGCGGTTTAATTAAATCATTATTATTAGGCGTATTTCCTTGGTAGCAATTGCGAAAAGAATGCTAGCTAATTAATCGAAATACTTTCAAGCAAAAACACAAACTTAGTTATTTTTTATATATTTTTGAAGTCGGTAGATAAATACATGAACTGAAATGTAGTGTCCGGCGACAGAAAAAGCTCTGCATAATTTGCCATAAAGACGTAATTGATATTTGTATTGTATTGTAGGCACACTCATACTAGTTCTAAATCAGATTACAACGATTTATGGTAATTTTTTCCTCTACCCTTTAATTGTAAGGTTCACGAGATCGTTTTGGGATCGTTTCGGGATCATTTTGGGATCGCTTCTGGATCGTTTTTTGATCGTTTTGGGATCGGTTCGAAATCGTTTCGAAATAATCCCAAAAATGGTCCCGAAACGATTCCAAAACGACCCCGAAACGATCTCGAAACAAACCCGAAATGATCCCAAAACGATCCCAAAACGATTCCGAAACAGTCCCAAAACGATCACGAAACGATCCCAAAACGATCCTAAAACAATCCCGAAATGATCTCGAAACGATCCCGAAACGATCCCAAAACGATCTCGAAACGATTCCAATACGATCACGAAACGAGCCACAAACGATCCCAAAACGATCGCAAAACCATCCCGAAACGATCGCAAAGCAATCCCGAAATGATCCCAAAACGATCCCGGAACAGCCCCGAAACTACAATGCCTATACAATACAATCGTTTGGCGATTTTGGCCGCTTCGTATCAAAGCACGTCAGTCATTCCTTTTTAGCGAAAACTAACGCCAATTGGAAACACCAAGGGAGTTCAAGTCATCCTCCACTTGTTGTTTCCATCTCAATCGAGGTCCCCCCTTCCTCTGCTGCCGAATTCGGGTGTCGATAGGAAAACCTTCTGTCCATTCACATAACATGACCCAGCCAGCGAAGCCTTTGGGCTTTAATTCGCTGCAGTATGGTCAGGTGTCGGTAAAGCTCGTATAGAACGTTGTTAAATTTCCATCGATACTCGCAGTTGTCATCACGGGAAAGACCATAAATCTTCCGGAGAACTTTTCTCGCAAATACTCCAAGGGCCATCTCAGCTTCTCTTGACACTGTCCATGATTCCGAGCCGTACATCAGGACTGGTATGTTGGTTAGTCCAAAGATTCTCCGTTGGATTTCTAGCCTGATATTGTTTCGGCGTTAATGCTGGTTCCCAAATAGACGAAGTCCCCACCGTTTCAAATTTGTAGCTAACAACGGTGACATGGCTGCCAAGGCGCAGGTGCGCCGATTCTTTCTTTGATGACACCAGATATTTCGTCTTGTCCTCGTTGACCGCAAGACCCACTTTTTCACTTCTTTATCCAGTCCAGAGACGGCAGCGCTTACGGCGCGGTTTTTAAGCCAAATAATATCAATATCATGGGCATGCGCCAGCAATTGCACGCCCTTGTAAAAGATTTTACCATTGCAGTTAAGCTCTGCTGCTCGAATTATCAGTTTTGCAGTTTTACCATACAAAGTGGAAACTAAGGGGATTCATCAACTCTTATAAGTTTACGAAATGCGTAAGTTTATATATTTATCAGCTCAGTTAGATGAACGCCCTAGATAAATTTATGTGTACTTGATGTCAAACAAAAACTTTTTATTTCGAAATTCTCATTAAAAAAGTAATTTTCGACCCATTTCCAGCATATTCTTCTCTTTTTGTCCAGTGTGCATTGAATGCATTAAAAAAACTACATGCCGAACGTCGTCATTGCATTGTATAAATTTACGCACTCTTTTACACACCAAAATCGACGCGGAAGTTTATCAAATTTGTGTAAACTGCGTTCCATACAAATTTTGACAGTTCATTTACACACTTGATAAATTTATACGTTTACACGCTTTATAAGGTGTTTATAAGCTTTGATGAGTCCCCCTACTATAAATTTAGGTTTTAGCAGTAGTGCGCTCGGCCTACAACACCAACTATTCGGGGATATAAATTCAGTAGAATCAACATCAACAAATTCCTTAAAAAACTGTTTTTAAAAATTTAAGGTCCCTAGTTCTCTAAAAAAAAACATGAGGTTTTTGCACCACCCTCACCTGCACCTTTGGCAAAGACTTGAATCTCGATGGAGCCTTGCTCCCTTTACACTGAACTCATAAATAAATGGGTATCCCACATTCACTTACCTTCGACACGCTTTTTATTAGCCTTATTCTCGCCGCTGGAACCCTTTCCGACTTTTGCAGTTGGGGATGCTTCCAATGGCACAAATTCCAAACCAAGATCGGTTTTATTTAAAGTGTCAATGAGTGTTTGTGGCAGTAACGAGGCCGACATGGCATACTGAATTAATATGGCACACACGTAGAATAATTTTAAGTTAAGCATTTTGATATTGTAGTTAGTCTAATTTATGAACTATGACAGTAGCTACTCAATATATCACAGCCGCGATTGGTTATGAAACGATGTACAATTAACTAAATATCCTACACAAAAGGCGAATTCACTTTAACTTTAGTTCAACGGTTTTTTTTTTTCTAAATCCGACGAAAGCTTTTATATTTAAATGCGTTTCAATTAAAGCTAATCGACACAATTTAACTGGCCGATACGACGATGTTCTTTAGTTGAAATTTAGAATAAAATGATTATGTTTGCTGATAATGTTGTCAGCGTTTTGTAGCTGCTGGAGTCAAAGCGACTACTGTGATCTGTTCGTAATGCCGACACTGTTATATTGTGAATATTATAACGGCCGAAACGTCGGCTCAACAACACAAACGAGCATACAGAGATGTCAAACGTATGTTTAACACCAAGCAAAATTCTAACAGCGATCGCAAAAATAAAAGTAAGAGCTTTAACCGAATTGTTGCAATGCACAAAGTTAACGCCCTCGCACGTGCTCATCCAATCGCGTCCACATCTTTATTATCATAAGGCCTAATTACACCGCGACCATGTACACGATCTATTGTGTGACCTTTCAGGTTATTGCTGTATGCGGAGGCTCTTTATAAATTTGAGCACCTCCTCGGGGTTTTTATTCCATATCACAAACGGATTGACCCCACCTAGGTAGAAATCTCTGACGCAATGCATTCGCAAAGTATATGAACCAGTTCGCAAAACCGACAAATTGTTGTATCTGACAGATTCAATTTACTCAGATGATAACGTAGACTACAATGTCCCGTATAATACGCAGTGAGGGTTCTTAGATCCACCCTTCTTAGATTTATGAGCCTGGCCGATGCTCTTTGCGATGGTTCTATAAAGAGTTTGGTCGCCTCTGTCCTAGGCTGCTAAGCCAATGCTGCCTTTCCCCAGTTGCTTATGGTCTCCTTTACGTGGGATTTGGTGAGCCCACAAAGGGTTTCCCGACCATAAAATGTTGTTAGCGCACCTGGTTTTGCATGTTGATCTAATTTTTCGTTGCCGCCATGCCCTTCATGCCTTGGAACCCAATCTAACAAAACCTTGTTTTTCGCTCCCAGATCATTCAGGACTGTGGCGCACTCATCGACTAGCTTCGAAGTTGTAATGTAAGACTACAAGGCACGTAAAGCGGCCTGACTGTCCGACATAATGTAGATTCGTCTGGAGGATAGTCTTCTTCGGAGGCATTCTCTACCACATACAAATCTCTATTGCATGGATTTCCGCTGGAAAGATATTTAGTAGTAGATAAGTAACTACCCCACCCATTGGCACCGATTTTTGAAATTTGGTCCATAGATCCCTTTTACCTTCTTCCTATTCTACCTTTTACCATTTTACCTTCTTCCAGCTTTGATCCATCCGTATACCAAATCGCTGAATCGGATTCAGCATAAGGGTTAACTGTGTCCCAGAGCACTCGATCTACGATTGAAACTTCAAAGTTTCGCGTGATCCTGAGCGTAGGTGTTATTGCATCGCTTACTTGCAATATAGGACTGTTTATGAAATTCTTGACTATCTTCATATGTCCTGTCATATTTCCGATTTTTAGATCGGAAATGTTTTGAAGTATTAATGCAGCAATCCATATCTTAGAAATAAAAAATAACAAAAACATTAGTAACCGACCATAGGAACGAAGCAATGAACTAGATACTGAACTAGATATACATATTAGACTGGGCCAAAAATAAAAAATTTAATTTTTTCAAAAATTATATTGATTTTCTTTTCAAGAAAGGTGAAAAAAATTACTGTAATTTTTTTCAGATTTTTAAATTAAAGTCTAGAGGTCTATCATCGCTAGTTTAGATTTTACAGACTTAACCTCCAATTTGGTATAAAATCGAAAAACACCATTTACCTGAACTTATTTTTGTAGGAAATTGAATTCCCTACAAAAGCTGCCTAGACTGAAATTTTATCAGACTAGCCGTTTTCTAATATTCTAACCTCAAACATTGGCATGTTTTTTGTATTTCCCGATTTTGGTTTGAAAATTTGCAAAACAGGAAAAAATCAACATCGAATAAAGCTTAATACATATTCTTAAGGGAAATTGGCTGCTGAGTCCTAATTCGATATCAGAAATCAACAACGGGCCCGAAGTTCGGCCCTAGCCTTGCAAAATAGTCCAATATTATTTTGTGAAGGTTTTGTTAGGGGCTAGAAGAACTGCGACCTGTAAGGCTAATTCTGATCACGAATTTGGATTTAGCTCGCCAAAATACATGAAAGTCAATGTATTGAATTCACATACTGTCAACTTTTTGTTTTTTTTTTTAGCTGCGCCATTTGAAGACTGTAAAACTACACCTTCGCAGAGGAAGCATATATTAAGCAAAAATATATTTGAACATATATGAGAAATTTATATTTTGGTTATAATACTCATCATATAATGATAATTAACAATGCAGAATATCTATAAACAAAATTTAGTAAAAAAGAAGGAAATATGAATTTTTAAATTTTTTTTTTTTTTTTTTTTTTTTTAATTTAATACCAAATAAGTTTTGAAAAAGTAACTTTAAAAAAAAAAAGTTGTTTAACCTTTTTTGTAGCGCACTCAATTTCCTTTAAGAATCTGTATCTATCTTTATTGTACATGGATATTTGCATTTTTGACAATTTTTGAAAGAAAAAATGGAATATCGAAAAAACATGCTAATTTTTGAGGCTAGAATACTAGAAAACGGCTAGTCTGACAAAATTTTGGTCAATGCAAATTTTGTAGCAAATTTGTAGTGGATGTTGTAGCAAATGAGCTATATATGTATCCCAGCCAGCACCAATCGTTAACACGAACATTTTTTAATCTCTGGGATTTGCAAACTTTCAAACCTCAACCTTTAGTCTTCTTTTAACATTTGAAGCTCTCCGCTGTAGATTTTCAAAGCTTCATAAATTTGTTTTAAAGTTTTAAGCTTTTCTGAGCTCTGGCTTCTGGGTGCTTGCAGCTTATAAAAGTTTTGACCTCTACACTAAAGTTTCAAATTTTTATGATACCAGTCTTTTTGGAATCTGGAATATGACATGTTGTGCGAATAAATAAAAATTCTCCGGCTCAGAAGGTATTCTTGTAGGCACCCGCAGGTGAAAGTAGAGAAAAGACGTCCCACCACTCTGATGGAAAGACCAAATGGTCCTGCTCCACAATTAATTTAGATCCCACTTTATTGAGTGGAAAATGGGGAAGATTGTAGTTGATATGGGCATTCAGGACTGAGGAAAGTACTAACCAGACCATGTCGGCCTCCGTTGTGTGGCGCTAGTGCTGCACGTTTAAGCTCCTAGGCTTGAGTACCCGGGCAGTAACATATTATTATAATTTTTTTTTTTAAATCGGAATCGCTTCTCGGCTGTAGTCGGCAGTTAAAAATTATCCAAAATGTTATGTTATTTTCCATAGGGTAGAACTTGCAAGCTGACATTATTTTTATATAACAACTTTTGCCCGTTTTCAAAAAATTTAAATGGAAAATGAAACATTTTTGATTTAAATTTGAATATCAGATTTAGTGGACCTGTTTGTTTACCTGGCGCCCGCCGTGCTGTAGCGGTAGGCTAGTCTCACATTGCAACCGACTTTTCCCGTCCGACAGCAAACACACATCTGTACACATGTGTTTTAAATTAGCCCAGCCGATGTAAACAAGTTTCATCCGATTTCACCCGGCTCATTTAAAACACATGTGTGCAGATGTGTGTTTGCTGTCGGACGGCAGAAGTCGGTACATCAAGAAGTCGGGTATCGATATATCGCCGCCATTCGTTTTTTGTTTAGTTTTTTTTTTTTTGATGTCTTTTATTAGCCTTATACGTAAATATTTTTTTATGTACTTTAATGAGCCTTTGAAAAATAAAACACAATATTTTGGATTGAATTTTACATATATTTGTCAATATTTCGGTTTCAATCTGAAACCATCCTCAGGGACATAGGAATATGTTTTATTTGAAAGGCCTTGGGCTCATTAAAATACCTTAAAAAAATTTTGTTTTTTTAGTTAATCTCAATTTGAGATGCATTTGAGAACCAATCATCTACTCAAATCTCAAACGTTCTATTTCAATTTGATGCGAAATAACCGTTGATAGCGTTCTCAACCTAAAAGGCTAATTTTTAATATGGGATTTTTCCTGATTTTGAAATTGAGAACGGCAGAATTTGCAAACGTTTCTCAAACTGAGCGGTGTGGATCGAAATGGAATCCACATGCTCTCATTGAAATATTTTTTGAGAAATACCAATCATGCAAAACAAATACCCATTTTAATAAAAAGCGTTTTATGCAGTCAAGTTTTACTTAATACTTTTTTGATTAATACAGTTCAACAAATAGTCCTGTTATATAAACAACATTTGAGAAAAAGTTGAGAATAGATGTTTTCTCAAACGTTTGAGTTTTTAGTGCTCGATGTTTGTTGGGTTCCTTACATGAATTATATACCATTACTATTTTATTTATCAACATCCAACTTCATAGCTGAATTCGTTTGATTAATGCCAAAAAAATGAAATTTTCCGTGACAATATCTAAAATCTCAAAAACTAAAAGAGATACCGAAAAAATCTTATTCACAAAGTTTTGAGATGGGCTATTTGGGAAAAAGTGCAATTCAATTATGAAGATTACTTGACATTTTCCAAAAACGGTAAACTATTTTTTATTTTCTACTTGCCTAAATTACCCATGGTAGGCAAGTACATAGTTACTCTTCACATTAGATCTTCTTATTATGACACTTATAATAGCTGATTCTCACGAATAAAAATCAGCTATAAGTGGAAGTGTATGATGTCTGATATGGTTGTACTAACCCGCTAAAAATGTAAGGCCTTGGAAATGCGTCTTTAGAAGATGAACTCGACTTACTGTCATATTAAACACAACGAGTAGATTCGATATATTTGCCCATTAGGAATGCCAAAAAGTTATATTTTTGCAATCCCGGTTTTCCTGCCTCTGGTTCTCGGTATTTATTAAGCTAAAAATGTATGTCATTATAATGATTTTATAGAGTTAACAATGAGCGAAATTATTATTTCAAAATCAGATAAAGTTAAGGTGATATTTGTTTTTAGTGGAAAGTGGTCTATTCTTATTTGATATTCCTGGACCCCAGGATTGAAATCCCATCATTATAATGATTTTATAGAGTTAACAATGAGCGAAATTATTGTTTCAAAATCAGATAAAGTTAAGGTGATATTTGTTTTTAGTGGAAAGTGGTCTATTCTTATTTGATATTCCTGGACCCCAGGATTGAAATCCCAGAGTACACTTTGCGTTGAGACATTGAATTTATTTTTATGTAACTTGTTTATTGCAGCAATATACTTATTAAAGTAGATTTATTTTAATTTGTGTATATCCTAATAAAAGGTAAGATAATGCCCTCAATATAAATTTATTACTATGTATTCATCTCGACAAACAGCAACAGTTAGCATTTAATGCATCAATTTGCGTTAAAGGTGACTTTTACATTTTTCCCCTAGATTATTCAGATGTGTTATTACATGTCATGCTCATGTGCGCACCGAACTCGTGCGTATTGTTGGAACTCTAAATTTAACTACTACTTCGTGATAAACACGTGATAAAGCTAATTTTGCAATGATAATAAAATAAGTGATAAGAAAAATTTCGTACACTAACTTTGTAGTTACCCTGTGAAAACGTTGGAGTACCCATACTACTTCTATCCCATATCCAATTACATATAAATAAATATAGTTAAAAAAAACTAAAACTCACGCTTTTAGAGAGTATTGAACTAAAAAGTTGAAAAGAATTTTAAAAACCTTACACAGTAGTATTGTGGAAAAAGCGTGGTCCGCTTTGTTCCATAATCTTCGTTTTTTATTTAAATTATTTTTACCTTTTTAGTGCAATATTCTTTAAAAGCGCGTGTTTTCGCTTTTTAAACTATATTTATTTTTTACTTTTTAGTTAAATGTGTTATGAAGTAATCGATAAATATATCGAAATATACCGCAGTGCAAACGAAACCTCTGGGCCTCCACTTTCGTTTGATACCCATATTGTCGGCAATTTTGAATATTATTTGACAACCTCATTTTGACCGATAATTCAGTTATCGATAAATATATCCAAATATTCCAAAGTCCAATAGAAACCTGTAGAGCTTCCCTTTTGTTTGATACCCAGATTGTAGGCATTATGACCGATAACTTAGGTAGGTAGGTAGAAGTGGCTGCCGCAAAGGCACACCTAGGCCAGTAATAAAAGGCCCGTTGTGATACCACCAAACACTAGGAAAGTCAGTCCCGGGGCCCGGCCATATGGAAAATCCCAGTGCTGTTGGGACTCTCCATATAGCCGAAACCCGGGACTGACACTCCTAACCGACACCGCTACCCCTCCTCGAACCATTTTGATAACTTGATGAAGGCCATCAAGTCCTTTATGTCTAGCTCCGCGACCTGGCTTAAGCTAACCAGGAAGGGAACTCCCAGAGAGCGCCTTCTCGCTCCGCTTAAGGCCGGGCAGTTGCAGATGAGATGCTCCACCGTTTCCTCTTCCTCATCATCTTTGCAACTCCTGCAGCATCGTCGGTAGGGAACGCCTAGCCTTGCTGCGTGCCTACCAATAAGGCAGTGCCCGGTTAAAACACCTATTAATATGGAGATTTCCTTCCTTTTTAGGGCGTATATGTGTCTAGATCTTTTAAGATCGCATTTTGGCCAGGTTTGCTTGGATATCCGGCACCCTGGGGCTTGTAGCCATCTTTCGTTGGCTTCGCGGAGTGTATGCTCCTTCAGCATTAGCTTGCACGTGGCAAACGGCATACCTATGCGCTCTTTATCTTGAAGAATCTGCTTGGTCGTGCCCTGCCTGGCAAGTTCGTCTGCCCTACAGTTTCCCTCAATGTCCCTGTGTCCCGGGACCCATGTGAGGTTCACGCGGTTCTGTTGGGCCATCTCTTGAAGAGATCGACGACAGCTGAGCGTCAGTTCAGAGTTGAACGAGTAAGAGCCAAGGGATTTGATGGCCGCTTGGCTGTCGCTGAAAATACAGATATCCTGTCCGATGGTGCGTTTACCTATCCAAGTCACGGCGTCCATGATTGCAGAAACTTCAGCCTGGAAGACGCTGCAGTGATCAGGTAGTCTAAAGGAGAGTTCTAGGTCCAAATCCCTTGAGTAAACCCCTCCTCCGACTCTGCCGTCTAACTTCGAGCCGTCGGTGTATATAAAAGTGCCGCCATTAGTAGCGGGACACCGATCTATGTTCTCCCAGTCTTCCCTGCTGGGAATGTTTATTCTAAAACAACAATCTCCGACTGTTGTGGTCGCACACCGATCTGTGCTCAGAGGGAGAAAGCTGTAAGATCTTAGAATACAGGAGTGTCCAATAGTGCTTGCGCCCCAGACGGACGTTTCCCTTAGACGCAGAGCCGATGCCGCTGCTGCCCGGTACCCTTCCAGATCGAGTGGCAAAAAGCCAAGAATGGCCTGGAGAGCTTCATTGGGCGTTGTTCTTAACGCCCCGCTTATACAGATCATGCTCGATCTGTGGACTTTTCCTAACAGATTTAGGTTTGTTGCCTTTCCTAGCGCAGGCCACCATACCACGACTCCATACAGCATAATTGGCTGGATTATCGCAGTGTAGATCCATCTGCTAATTTTGGGGCTGAGCCCCCATTTTTTGCCAATGGCTCTTTTACACGTGTAAAGTGCAATGCACGCTTTCCTCTGGCGCTGGATGACATTCTCCTTCCAGTTAAGCTTTCTATCTAGAACTGTGCCTAGGAATTTGGCTTTATCAGCTAAGTTCAGGCGCACGCCATCTAGTTCTGGTAGGTTCAGCGGTGGTATCTTGTACCGCCTGGTATAAAGGACAAGCTCCACCTTTCCCGGGTTGATGCTAAGTCCGCAGCGAGAGGACCATGAAGAAACTTCTCGCAGTGCTACTTGCATCAAGTCACACAGGGTTTGTGGGAATTTGCCCCTATATGCAATAGCTAAATCGTCTGCATATGCCACTATCTTCCCGCCCCCCCACCTTGTGTCTCGTAGCAGCGAGTTTACGGTGAGGTTCCATAGGAGCGGGGAGAGAACACCACCCTGAGGCGTTCCTCTTGTGACATAGCGTGAAAGATCAACTGTTCCCAGTGAAGAAACTATTTTCCTTCCCTTTAGTAGTTGATCAATTAGTCCAATAAGAGACCTATTTATGCCCAGGTTTGTTAAAGCAGTGTTAATAGCCTCCGGCCTTATATTGTTGAAAGCCCCTTCGATGTCCAGAAAGGCCACGAGACAGTACTCCTTTTCGTGCAATGATTTTTCAACAATAGAGACTAGGCTGTGGAGCGCAGTTTCCGTTGATTTACCTTTGGTGTATGCATGTTGATAGCTAGAAATAAGGTTGCTATCAATAGTAGAGGAGAGATAATCGCTAATTATCCTCTCGAAGGTTTTAAGTGCAAAAGACGAGAGACTGATCGGTCTGTAGTCTTTAGGCTCATAGTGTGAGGCCTTCCCAGCCTTTGGAATAAAGACTACCGTGGCGCTTCTCCAGGAGCACGGAATGTAATTAAGAGCCAGGCAGGCTGAATAGAGAACTACCAGCCATTTAGCTGATATTTCCAGCGTGTTTATAAGTTGTGCGGGGAAAATCCCGTCTGGCCCGGCTGCCTTGAACGGCTCAAAGCTTTTGATTGCCCACCTTACCCTTTCCTCCGTAATGGGTATGTTTACCGCCAGGTTTGTTGCAGATGCTACAGGTGCATCATACAAGTTCCCCGGAAAGTGTGTGTTCAGGAGCAGCTCCAGGGTTTCCCCTTCCGTGCTGGTCCAAGATCCGTCAGGCTTCCGTAAATAGCTAATGGCTGTTTGAGTTTTTGATAGCACTCGTCTAAGTCTCGCTGTATCATCGACTTTTTCGACCCCGGTGCAGAAATTTCTCCACGAAGTTCTCTTCGCTTGCCTTAGAGCCTTTTTATAGGCCCTCAGTTTAGCTTTATATTCGAGCCATTCAGGCTCCGTACCGATGCTCTTGGCCTTGTTAAATTGCTTCCTGCATGATATACGGAACGAATCCAGGTCGTAAGACCACCAGTGGGGTCTATGTTTGCCGCGTGGTTTTGGTACTGGACAAGCCTGCTCTAGGGCATTTGAGAGCGCCGTTGTAAAGGTCGTTACCAGATCATCCAGTTCTCCCACTGATGAGGGGGCTTGTGGAGGTAATACTGGTAGGTCCCTAGCTAATATTTGGTTATGTAGCTGCCAGTTAGTGTTGCGTGGATTTCGTTTCATGACTGGCTGCTCAACAATAAAGTCTAACACAATTTCTATGTACCGATGGTCAGAAAATGAATGCTCATCAAGAACACGCCATTTTCTGACCCACTCATAAGCACCTTCGCTACAAACAGTGAGGTCTATAACCTCCCTACGAGCTTTAGTTATAAAAGTAGGCTCGTTACCCACGTTACAAACCACCAGGTTAGTTGTTAGTAGGTAGTCAAACAGAGACTCGCCCCTAGCGTTAATATCGGAGCTTCCCCACTGGACGTGATGAGCATTAGCGTCAGCTCCAATAATAAGATGGCCCGTACAGAAATTATCCACCAGATCTTTCACCTCCTTTTGTGGAGGAGGTTCTTCGGCGTCATAGGGCATATAGACCGACGCCATCGTTAGGCTGGTGCTGCCGACTGTTAAGCTGGCAGCTGTAACGTAACCATTTGAGTAGTTGGGTAATAGAAAGGTGTTTAGCTCAGACTTTACCAAAATACAGGTTCTGACCTTGCCCTCATCATTGGCTTGGATGAGCTTGTACCCCTTAGTCCCCAATCCACAGATCCTAGAGCTATTGACCCAGGGCTCTTGGATAAGGACCACGTCTACGTCGCCTTTAGAAAGACGACTGCTTAAAACAGCCGAGGCTGCTTTAGATTTGTGCAGATTTATCTGAAGCACCACCAACATGAGAGAGCTCAGACATCCCTGCCGCCAGCGTGTCGTCGAGGTCTGGCCTGTTCCGGGGGCTGTCTCTCAACGAGGAGTTGTTCAGAGCACCTGCACGATTTGGCGTGGCGGGAACCCTGCTGTCTGAAGCAGCATCAACGTTAGTGTGCTCAGGTTTAGCCACGATCGTGACGTCGAGGCCTTCTTCGTCAAGCAGGCTTTCTTCTATCGCCGAGTTGTTCGCAGCACCATCGCAATTTGACGTGGCGGATAACATACTTTCCGCGTCGGACTCCTCTGCTTTCCCTTCCGATGCCTCGATCTCCGAGTCCTCCGGAGCGTCCGGAATAGCAGCGCGCTGTGCATCGCCACGGTATACGTGGATCACGATCTGACCCAAGCCGTAATGCACTCGTCCGTTGCACCGTTTAAGGGGCTCGAGCGCCTCCTTATTCAGAGTGATAACCACCTGTCTATTGGGCCCAACCACATCATCGACCAGATTGACGCCCCAATCCTGCGTCGGGAGAGACGGATTCCAGACCTGCAGCATCTCAAGAATATTCTCGGGTTCTGCAGGGACGGCAGGAATCCATGCCCTTGCCCTTGGCCGAGCAGGAATGTCCTTCCAGTCGACGACATCTAGTCTTGCCCCTGGATAGACTTCACCCAGTCTTGCAACTGCTGCCTTATACAGTGCGACAGTTCTTGCATCCTCGCACGCGAATATTTTGATCTGACCTTGGTGCCAGCCCGCGTCAGTACCTCGCGGCGGACTACCCGGAGACTCACGCATTAAGTGGAGGAGGGCCCTTCCCATTTCATTCCGGACATACAGCCACTGGTCTTTGGGGATGGACCAACGGTCGTTACCTCGGTCAATGAAACCTATAAGGATTCTGTCCTTGGTTACTTCAGCAAAGCTGAGTTTTCCCACTACGGGGTTGACCTGATGCCGCTTCGGATGGGGGTCTACCTCTCCGTCCGATCTCTGGCGTTTGAAGGGATTACCGTTCACCCTCTTAGGCACATAGGGCCTCTGGAAATTTGGTATCAGAGCTTTCGCTTCCTCCACCATCTTCCTTTCTTCCGGCGACAGCTTCTCCTGCGATGCTCCCTCATATCTTTTAAGGATCCTTGCGGCCTTTCTTTTATCCCAGTACGCAAAGCGTCGGGGAGATGCCTCTTTGGGGGGATTCAGACTCGTAGTTGCCATCGCGGTCTCTCCCTTTACGGCGTCGTCCTTCTCTTTCGAAACTCTGAAACCAGGTCGTGAGACCATTGCCCCAGATGTGAAGAGATTGGGTTTCGTACCAGCGCTTGATGGAAGCTTAGCTTCCGCCGTTTTCTGCTTGACTGCGTAGGCAGCCGCACTGTTGCTTGCTCCCATCAAGTCACTCTTACTTGATAGCAGTTTGGGGGATGACTGACCCGTAGTTTCCATCGTTGTCGGCCTCCCAGTTAACTTTGAGGCGGAGTTTGTCCTCCGGCGTTGTGTTTTCGCTTGCTCCAGCATAGTTCTTCTCTGCTGCGGAGTAAACGAAGTCGTTAATTGCTTTGTATTTTGTGTGTTCTTCATCTTGTTCGTACGACCCCTCGCCGGACAAGGCCAGCTTAGGGTCAAGGGTAGTGTAAGGGGAAGTGTGTCGTCCGCCGCGGCAGAGCCCCATACCGCGGTAAGACCATAGTTACTCCCTGAGGCGGCCCGGTATCAGTGAGGCTCCGTTCGACTACAGCCACGATTTGCCTCCCGGCTGCAAACGTCCAATGGGCACGGTATCGCATAACACCCTGGATTGGGAGGGAAAAGTTTTGCACATTTATATAGCGAGCCGCTTGCTTCAAGACAGACGCCCGCTTACAGCCGCACCTCTTGGTGTACAGACGCTGCGAAAAAGACCCCGGTGAGCCCTTAAACCAAGTATGTCAGAGTGGCCCCCCCGGGGCTCCCTCTCTTTCTGCCGCGAGCCTAGGTAGCTCAACGTTGCCCAGAGTGCACGAACGAGGACGCAAGAGTCGGGATTGAGCGCGGTCACTCAGCAACCACACCCCATTACACTCCATAACTTAACTTAGTTATCGATAAATATAACGAAGTCCAAATGCAACCTCCTATCGTTTGACACCCATATTGAAGTCACATTCCAAGGTTTTTGTGACAGTCATATGCCACTATCGGGAAGACTGCAGTAGAGTTACATACAAACAATCAAACATACATATGAATGTACGTACAAGTAAAGTTAATGAAAGCGTAGTAAAGAAACTCGCATTATGTGGGAAAAGCGTCGAGCGCTCGATATACGAAAATTATGGCACAAAACGGACCACGCTTTTTCCACAATTCTACTGTGTAAGGTTTTTAAAATTATTTTAAACTTTTTAGTTCAATGCTCTCTAAAAGCGTGAGTTTTAGTTTTTTTAAACTATATTTATTTTTTACTTTTTAGTCAAATGTCCTATGAAATTATCGATAAATATATCGAAAAATACAGCAGTCCAAACGAAACCTCTGGACTTCCACTTTCGTTTGATACCCATATTGTTAGGAAATTTTAAGGTATTTGGCCTCACATTTTGACAATAACTCAGTTATCGATAAATTTATCGAAATATATCGAAGTCCAACTGAAACCTGGGGCCTTCCCCTTTCGTTTGATACCCATATTGTAGAGAATTTTTAAGGTTTTCGGGCAACCACATTTTGAGCGATAACTCAGTTATCGATAAATTTATCAAAATATGTCGATGTCCAAATAAAACCTGGGGCCTTCACCTTTCGTTTGATACCCATACCGTAGGGGAATTTTAAGGTTTTCGGGCAATCATATTTTGACCGATAACTCAGTTATCGATAAATTTATCGAAATATATCGAAGTCCAAATGAGACCTGGGGCCTTCACCTTTCGTTTGATACCCATACTGTAGGGAAATTTTAAGGTTTTTGGGCAATCATATTTTGACCGATAACTCAGTTATCGATAAATTTATCGAAATGTGTCGATGTCCAAGTGAAACTTTGGGCCTTCACCTTTCGTTTGATACCCATATTGTAGGGAATTTTTTAGGTTTTCGGGCAACCACATTTTGGCCGATAACTCAGTTATCGATAAATTTATCGAAATATATCGAAGTCCAAATGAAACCTGGGGCCTTCCCCTTTCGTTTGATACCCATATTGTAGGGAAATTTTAAGGTTTTTGGGCAATCATATTTTCACCGATAACTCAGTTATCGATAAATTTATAGAAATATATCGAAGTCCAAATGAGACCTGGGGCCTTCACCTTTCGTTTGATACCCATACTGTAAGGAAATTTTAAGGTTTTTGGGCAATCATATTTTGACCGATAACTCAGTTATCGGTAAATTTATCGAAATATATCGAAGTCCAAATGAAACCTGGGGCCTTCAACTTTCGTTTGATTCCCAAATTGTAGGGAGTTTTTTAGGTTTTGGGCAATCATATTTTGACCGATAACTCAGTTATCGATAAATTTATCGAAATATATCGAAGTCCAAATGAAACCTGGGGCCTTCCCCTTTCGTTTGATACCCATATTGTAGGGAATTTTTACGGTTTTTGGGCAACCACATTTTGAGCGATAACTCAGTTATCGATAAATTTATCGAAATATGCCGATGTTCAAATGAAACCTGGGGCCTTCACCTTTCGTTTGATACCCATATTGTAGGGAAGTTTTAAGGTTTTTGGGCAACCACTTTTTAAGCGATAACTCAGTTATCGATAAATTTATCGAAATATATCGAAGTCCAAATGAGACCTGGGGCCTTCACCTTTCGTTTGATACCCATATTGTAAGGAAATTTTAAGGTTTTCGGGCAACCACATTTTGACCGATAACTCAGTTATCAATAAATTTATCAAAATATGTCGATGTCCAAATGAAACCTGGGCCTTCACCTTTCGTTTGATACCCATACTGTAGGGAAATTTTAAGGTTTTCGGGCAATCATATTTTGACCGATAACTCAGTTATCGATAAATTTATCGAACTATATCGAAGTCCAAATGAGACCTGGGGCCTTCACCTTTCGTTTGATTCCCATATTGTAGGGAGTTTTTTAGGTTTTTGGGCAATCATATTTTGACCGATAACTCAGTTATCGATAAATTTATCGAAATATATCGAAGTCCAAATGAGACCTGGGGCCTTCACCTTTCGTTTGATTCCCATATTTTAGGGAGTTTTTTAGGTTTTTGGGCAATCATATTTTGACCAATAACTCAGTTATCGATAAATTTATCGAAATATATCGAAGTCCAAATGAGACCTGGGGCCTTCACCTTTCGTTTGATTCCCATATTGTAGGGAGCTTTTTAGGTTTTTGGGCAATCATATTTTGACCGATAACTCAGTTATCGATAAATTTATCGAAATATATCGAAGTCCAAATGAAACCTGGGGCCTTCACCTTTCGTTTGATACCCATACTGTAGGGAAATTTTAAGGTTTTCGGGCAATCATATTTTGACCGATAACTCAGTTATCGCTAAATTTATCGAAATATATCGAAGTCCAAATGAGACCTGTGGCCTTCACCTTTCGTTTGATACCCATATTTTAGGGGCATTTTACGGTTTTGGGTCACTGGGGCTTAGACCGAACGAGAGTGACATACATACAAGCAAGCAAACATACAAGTGAACCTAATAAAAGCGTGGTAAAAAGGTGCTCCAATTAACATGGCAATGTCCTAGGATTGGACCAACTAATCCAAGTAGGATTATTACATACCGTACTCCATGGAGTACCTACACAAGAGTATTTTCCAAAAAAGGTCCAACTAGACTACTCTAGTTGGAGTAGAAAGCGTAGCGAGAGGGAAACACCTACTCCAACTCTCGCTGTACATTGAAGTACTCTATGGAGTAGTAATTGTATACAGGTGGTACAGGTCCTAGGACATCGCCATATTAATTGGACCCCATTTTTTGTATGAAATTGGACTACTATTGGATACTGCGGTATTGGAATACTCTACGGAGTATTAATTAGAGTACTTTGCTTTTTTTGCAGGGTACATATCGCTCGTTCCAAAGTAAAGAGATGTAATTCAAAATTTCAATTATTTGGGAAAACGAAAATAAAGTTTTGTCATTTTAGATGGTTTGATTTTAACCCTAACTAAGATAGCACCTGGATGGTCACGTCAATTTGGAAGGTATGACGGTAAACTACACTCATTAGACTAACAGATTGCAAAAAAATATGTTTATTTAATTTTGAAAAACATGATGAATTTCGCCTGTGCTTTTTATACCTTTCATGAACATGAAATGGTATTATAACTTTGGTCCGATGATTGTAAATATGAGAAGAAGAAGAGATAGACCCATCAATAAGTATACCGAAATGATCAGGATGACGAGATGAGTTGATTTAGCCATGTCCGTCTGTCTGTCTGTTTGAACGCAAACTAGTCCCTCAGTTTTTGAGATATTTGGCTGAAATTTGGTATGCGGCCACCATTTTCCAATATAGGAATCATTTGTCGGAACCAGCAAGATCGGACCGATATTACATATAGCTCCCATACAACCGATTATTCCGATAAACGGATTTTGGGCTATAACTCCTGTAATTAAACACGTAGGAACGTGAAATTTTGGAAGAATCGCTATTTTTATATGTGAAATATCGATGTTGAAAATCATCGATATTGGATAAATATTTCACATAGCCCCCATACAATCGATTGTTCCGATAAACGGATTTTGGTAGATAACTCCTGTAATTATATAGGTAGGAACGTGAAAGTTTGGAAGTACCGCTATTTTTATATGTGAAATATCGATGTTGAAAATCATCGAGATGGGATAAATATTTCACATAGCTCCCATACAATCGATTGTTCCGATAAACGGATTTTGGTAGATAACTCCTGTAATTATATAGGTAGGAACGTGAAATTTTGGAAGTACCGCTATTTTTATATGTGAAATATCGATGTTGAAAATCATCGAGATGGGATAAATATTTCACATAGCCCCCATACAATCGATTGTTCCGATAAACGGATTTTGGTTGATAACTCCTGTAATTATGTAGGTAGGAACGTGAAATTTTGGAAGTATTACTATTTTTAAATGCGAAATATCGATGTTGAAAATCATCGAGAGTGGATAAATATTTCACATAGCCCCCATACAATCGATTGTTCCGATAAACGGATTTTGGTTGATAACTCCTGTAATTATGTAGGTAGGAACGTGAAATTTTGGAAGTATTACTATTTTTATATGTGAAATATCGATGTTGAAAATCATCGAGATTGGATAAATATTTCACATAGCCCCCATGCAATCGATTGTTCTGATAAACGGATTTTGGTAGATAACTCCTGTAATTAAACACGTAGGAACGTGAAATTTTGGAAGAATCGCTATTTTTATTGTGAAATATCGATGTTGAAAATCATCGAGATGGGATAAATATTTCACATAGCTCCCTACAATCGATTATTCCGATAAGCGGATTTTGGGCTATAACTCCTGTAATTAAACACGTAGGAACGTGAAATTTTGGAAGCATCGCAATTTTTATATGTAAAATATCGATGTTGAAAATCATTGAGATGGGATAAATATTTCACATAGCCCCCATACAATCGATTGTTCCGATAAGCGGATTTTGGGTTATAACTCCTGTAATTAAACACGTATGAACGTGAAATTTTGGAAGCGTCGCTATTTTTATATGTAAAATATCGATGTTGAAAATCATTGAGATGGGATAAATATTTCACATAGCCCCCATACAATCGATTGTTCCGATAAACGGATTTTGGTAGATAACTCCTGTAATTATATCGGTAGGAACGTGAAATTTCGTAACTGTTGCTATTTTGGAATGTGAAATGTCGATGTCAAAAATCAATGAGATTAGACCAATATAACACATCGCCCCCATATAATTTCGCTATGAGCTAAAGTTAAATTCACACAGGCTGTACTGGGATTAAACAGTGAAAATCGTGACGCTTATTCATGAAAGGTATTTAGCCGTCGGCACAGCCGAAGACAGCTTTCCTTACTTGTTTCATTCTGAGTTACATCACTTTACAATCGAAAATTTGTACAGTCAGAAATATTTTCATACGGAGTAGACCTCTGCATGACTCCATCCAAAACGGCAAATGAATCATTCATATTGAATTTGAATTGAATTGAATTGGCTTTGCTTTGCTTTGAATTTGAATACCTGGCTGTTCGAAATAAATGTCTACTTTGAATATTCAAAAAATTTCAAACGAAATTGAATTCATATTTTGACATTTTTTTTCTAAATCTATGAAGATATCCCAATAATCATTTCTGTAAAAGTTTTTTAGAATTGAAATTTGAATGCTACATGTGCATTTCAAACATATATCTTCAAAGTGGATTTAAGTCCAGTCTGAACAAAAGTTGTTAATTTTTCTGTTAAAAAAACATATTGTCGGTGATTCTGCAAAACGACGTAACGGGCATTTTCAAAACGGTGTATGCGGTTTTACAATTACAAATTATAAAATTTTAAGACAAGTCCGATCAAGATCGATTCTTTTAATGATTTTTCAACGCAAAGGTAGTTTTCTTGAGAATAAAGGAACAAGTCTCAATTGCAAGGGCTATAAAAATGTTTGTCACAAACGTCGTTTACGCGGTCTCTTAGATGCCCGATGAGTGGTTTTGCATAATCACCGAAGATATCTATATTTGAATATTCCCATATTTGTATACAGATTATAATAAATACTTTTACTAGGGTTTTTTCAAGAATTTTTCTGAATTATTTCAATATTGAAAACCAAATGCAGGGGTATTTATAGCAGCCAACTTAACCAAGAACTTTTAGCCAGATGTATTTATAACCCTCACAAAACTCAAAACTCTACAATTACAAATAAAATACACCCATTTATTTCTATAAAGCCAAATTACTAATACTCTACACCTTTATAAAAATATATGTGAAATTGTAAGCTGTGTAGCCAATATATTTGTTTTGAATCAGAATGAATAAAATTATTTTATTTCATTCATTCATATTCTTTTTATTCAATTTTGAAAATTTTAGGCAAAGTGAATATTCAAAATATAAAATATTCAAGGCTAAGTTTTTTGGTTCTTTAAATGGAAAATTCAAATTTACTGTATTCTATTGTACTCAGAGTTTGAATCCATTCATGCAGGGCTCTAATACGGAGTATTTCGGAATACTGCAGCTTCATTCCAATTTTTATACCCAGCGTACTAATACAAGGGTATTATAATTTTGTTCACATAACGGCTTAAAATAATCGAGATATGTAGGTACAGAGTTCCATATATGAAAGTTCTTGGGTTGAAAATAGGAGTTCATTAAGACATGTCTGTCCGTCTGTCCGTCCGTCCGTCTGTCTGTGCACACGATAACTTGAGAAAACATTGAGATATTTGCATGAAATTTTATATACAGGTTACTTTTTGGCCAAGGTAGGTTGCTATTGAAAATGGGAGAAATCGAATGATAACCACGCCCACTTTTTCGACATCTAAAATTTCGAAAATCATACAAATTGACATAACTTGAGTAAAAGTTTAGGTATTTGCATGAAATTTGGTATACAGATTACTTTCATTTGCTAGAGAAAATGGGCGAAGTCGGATGATAACTACGCCTCTTTTGTCGATATCGACAACTTCGAAAATCACATAAACTGACATAACTTGACTAAAAATTGAGATATTTGCCTGAAATTTTGTATACACGCCTCTTTTTCGATATCGAAAATTTCGATAATCAAATAAGTTGACATATCTCGGTAGCTGAAAAGGTTAAAATGATATAAATTTATAGCTGAATCCCCTGGTCATTCTCTTATGAGTTTTCTATAAATTTTTTAAAGTGGGCGTGGCACGCCCACTTTTAAGGAAAGCATTTTTGAAAATTCGACTGGTCGTAACTTTTAAGGTGATTACGATAGAACGATGAAATTTCGCACAAAGCATACTAGTATCATTGGGAGTATACGTGATGAAATTGTATAAAATCGCCCTACAACCATGCCCACTTTCGATATCGAAAATTTCGAAAATCACCTAAATTGACATAATTCGGTAACGGAAACGGCTAACATAATATAGTTTGGTAGGATGAATCCCTTAGTCATTCTATTATTTTTAAAAGTAGGCGTGGCACTGCCCACTTTTCAGGGAGGCATATTCGAAAATCATATGAAAACTACCGATAGGTATTTAATGTTCGGTTTGCCCGAACTTAGACTTCCTTACTTGTTTTGAATATTTTCTAATTTTTTCTAGTAAAGTGAATCAAGTCGAAATAAAAATACCTGTTGATTGAACAAAAAAGGAAATTGTGTTGTGGAATCAATATTTATTTCGACTTGATTCAGTTTACATTGAAAAACAAACACGCATATTGAGGAACAAAAGTTTATAATACAAAGAAGCAAAGGAATTTATTTTCGCCCTTTATGTCTAAATGACTATTATATAAGATTGAATATAATGTCCTCTGTCAGCCATCAAAATGTATCGTAATATCTACACCTTTTCCACCCAAAAATGAGAAAACGTAAATTAAAATGAGAAAACAAAAATTATAATGAGAAAATATAAATTATAATGGGAAAAAGTAAATTGTATTGAGAAAAAAAAAATTGTATTGAGAAAACATAAGTTGTAATGAGAATACGTAAACTTGTAATGAGAAATCGTAAATTAGTAATGGGAAAATTTTCATTCAACATAAATTTATATTTTCTCATTTCCAATTTACGATTGCTCATTACAAGTTTACGTATTCTCATTACAACTTATGTTTTCTCAATACAAGTTCTATTTTCTCAATACTTTTTTTATTTTTTCTCATTATAATTTATATGTTCTCATTATAGTTCTTGTTTTCTCATTTTAATTAACGTTTTCTCATTTTTGGGTGGAAAACGTGTAGAAAATTGGAAATTTTGAGTTATACGGTGTTTCCACCAAAAACAAACACCGTGTTTGTAGGTTTTGGGTTTGAAATAATTGCCAACTGTTTCCACTGCGTGTTTGATATAAATTGTGTTCAATCTGTCATTCGTGTAATTTTATTATTCGAAAATTTTGTGGAAAATGCTATTTACCCCAAAAGGCAGATCCAGGGTCGAAAGCCCACTGGTAGCCATTTGGGTCTTATAAAAGCTATAACCTTTATAACATAGTCCAACTTTTCGGTGGGACCTATCAAATCAGTGTTTGGCCCTATGATTTTGCGTTGCGTTTTGAAAACTATTAAAAAATTTTAAATATAAATTAATTTAATTTTAATTGTCAACAATTTTGACAAACTGAAAGCAATGGTAACATGATTACGATAAGAATTTAAAAACTAAAAGGAAATAATGACGTAAATGAACATTATTGCCATCTTTTAATGACAAATCGTATGCAAACCTAAAGCAAACACGCTTTTAAAAGGGGTTTGAAATAGGTTTGGGTTATGAAATTTGTATAAGATTTGACAAGGGTTTCGAGTAGTGTTTGATTTTAAACACGCTAGGGAAACACCATATTACATCTGTTTACTTTGGAACGGGCGATATCTACTTTATAAGTAGTATAATTACGGTGACCACCCGCCCTGTATTATACGGGACCGTCCTGTATTTCTCCTGTATAATCACACTTTGGCTCCATACCGCTGTGGTAAGACCAATTCTCTTGTATGGAGTCCTTATCTGGTGGACGGGTCTGAATAAGGGCTCCAATATCACGCGCTGCCCACAACAGCGACAGAGGCCACTCATCCATCCTAAATAATTTCCCCGCGTACAGTTCGGACTACTGCACATCGAAGTACTGTTTCAAGAAGAAATTTCAAATCACGATTCCGGGAAGGGAATACTGGGACACTGTACCTTCCCAAGACAACGGTTCAATCCATATGTAAGTTATCATAACGGACACGCTAATGTCCCAACCTGTGCCGCCCTTTACAAGTTATCGCAAGTTTCTTCCCACAGATGTCATTAACCAAATGTCACAGTTGTCTTCCTAGCCTTCGCCTAGGTCAATCACATTCAGCCAGATTACGACAGCACGCCACCTCATGCACCTAGCTGGATCAGCAGAAATTCGATCACACGGCACGATCGCATATCGTTGTTGCCACACTTCGATGTGTCAGCAAAACAATAGCTATTGCTATCGACTGTGGTCATTGCGCTATGACGACATCACAAGCGCCACAATTCTCTTCACTATGTTTAGCTGCATCAGCAAAAGCAGCTATTACAACATCGTTAGCGCAAAGATCGTGTCAACGTCGCTAACCGCCAGCAGCAGCAGCGTTATCCAACGTCATAGGTTAGGTGGGCAGTTAGGGTAATTATTAAGTCAGTTTTAAAATGTAACTCAAGAAAAGAAGATCAGTAATAAACCAAAATTGGCGCCCAACGTGGGGCACGCGGCAGTAAAGAATAAAAGTTAAGTTTAATTTTTCTTTTCGAAACAATAATTTTGATTAACGGCAACCAACGGCCTGCATGGGAGTGGTCGTAACAATACAAGTCAGGAAGAGTCTCAGCAATCAACAATCCAAATCCAGAATTAGGAAGTTAAGTTAGAGTGTTTAAGGAAAGTAATAAGGATTACGAAAACTGTGGAAAATTAATAAAGAGAAAGAAAAGTTTAAATTTTCAAGTCCAAAGAGAAAATTTTTTTTTATAAAGAAAAAAGTTGAAATCTTTTACGTCCACTTTGAGACAGGGTTCGATGTCCTGTCTGGAGTTTTACGACGAGGTTGAGAAAAAGCTAACCTTGTTAGCTAACAAAACAATTATGTCGGCGTAGCGGACACCATCAACGAAAGATATAGGGCAGATCTGCCATCCGCCTTGGCCTTGGCGCAGGAGGTTGACGCCAATAATGAACGTTATGTTTTCGCGACTAATTTCGCGAATCGGTCTCAGGAAAGCTCGAACGTTAGGAAACCCAACGGGCCACAGAATGCTAATAATCAAAAATCATTTAACCAAGAGCCCACCATGGGTCAAAAGAATCCGCACTATTCAGTGGGTAGATAAGGCAAACCGTTTACACAAAACTCCGGCGGAAACCATAGGCCATTTAATGGTGGTAACAGTTCAAGTCAAAGGCGCGTTGAACCAATGGAAGTAGACCCTTCCATATCCCAGTTTAGGCACCAATCTAACAGTCCCGGCCAGGACGAGAACAATAGGTCACAAGCGTATTTACAGAAGCGGCCAGCAAATTCAGGCCGTTATACCGGACCTAAGATGCAACGTGTTAATCACCTGGGAGATGAATTAGATACCGAAGCAAAATATGAAAAGGAAGCCGAACAGGTAGCAGACAGTATCGAGAATGACGAGATTAATTTTTTAGGGCAAAGTCCATCCTGCCTTGGATTCTAAGGTCAATAGGGGGGAAAGACGTCAAACTCCTTGTCGACACAGGGGCGTCAAGAAGCTACATCAAGCCCTTACCTGGACTAGTGGGAATAAAACCAGTGAGAACACCATTTTCGGTTAAATCTATTCACGGCGTTACCCCAATTAAACACAAGTGCAAAGTAAATATTTTTGGAGTGGTAGCGGATTTTTTTCTACTGCCGAATCTTACATCATTCGACGGCGTAATAGGTCTGGACTTGTTAAACAGGGTACACGCGTCCATCGATTTAAAACAAATACAATCGAGCATGACTTCGGATAGGAAACAATTCTATTCATCACGAACCAAGATATAAATCACCTACATGTGAAAGTTAAATCGGTTCCAAAAAGTGTGGTAGAGGCCTTCGTAGAAGTTATTAGTAACGTGAATGGAGTATTCGCAGAACCCAACGAGGCCCTTCCGTATAATACAAATGTAGTGGCAACTATACGCACTATAAATGAGGACCCAGTATACTCCAGGTGTTGCCATACCCATTGGGCGTTTCAGACTTTGTGAACAAAGAAATTCAGGACCTTCTATCCAACGGCATTATCCGGCCGTCTAGATCACCATATAACAATCCTATATGGGTAGTTAAGAAAAAGGGCATCGATGAGAACGGCCAAGAAAAAAAGCGATTGGTCATAGACTTTCGTAAATTAAACGAAAAGACCATCAGCGACAAATACCCTATTCCTGACATTACAGCGATATTGTCGAATCTTGGTAGAGGCAGGCTTTTCTCCACTCTCGACCTGAAATCTGGGTTCCACCAAATTAACTTAGCAGAACAGGATAGAGAGAAAACCGCATTCTCTGTAAAAAAAAACGGTAAATATGAATTTAATAGATTGGCCTTTGGCCTTAAAACGCTCCTGGTATATTCCAGAGGGCAATAGACAACGTTCTAAGAGAGCACATTGGAAAAATATGCTTCGTCTACGTGGATGACGGTATAATATTTTCAAAGGACGAGCAGCAACACTTGAAGGACGTCGAGTCCGTGTTAAGGAGTCTGTTCGAAGCCAACATGAGAGTATCCGCGGAAAAATCCAAGTTTTTTCAAATTGAAGTTGAGTACCTAGGGTTCATGGTCTCACGAGGGGGAATTAAAACGTGTCCAGACACAATTCGGAAGTTTCCGGAGCCGGCTACTCTGAGAGGGCTAAGGTCATTTTTAGGGTTGGCAGGATATTATCGCTGCTTTATAAAGGACTTTACAAAGATAGCCAAACCGCTATCAAACATTCTGAGGGGAGAGTTCGGCGAGTTACTGCAGCCGAGTCAAAACAAATCAAGATAGATTTGACTGAGGACCAGAAAAAGGCATTCGATACCCTTAAACAAATATTAGCATCCGAGGACGTTACGTTTACGTACCCGGATTTCACAAAACCGTTCGACCTTACAACAGATGCCTCCTCACACGCCATAGGGGCCGTTCTATCCCAAGAAGGCAAACCTTTTACCATGATCTCCCGCATTTTGTCCGTTACTGAAGAAAATTATGCGACAAACGAGAGAGAACTATTGGCTATTGTCTGGGCATTGAAGACGCTTAGACACTAACTTTATGGTGTGCCAAAGTTAAATGTGTTTACGGATCATCAACCGTTAACCTTTGCGGTGTCAGATAGGAATCCGAACGCTAAAATTAAAAGGTGGAAAGCTTTTATCGATGAATGCAACGCAAGGCTAATCTACAAGCCCGGTAAAGAAAATGTTGTCGCGGATGCGTTGTCCCGACAACATATGAATAATTTGGACACCATGAGTGTTGAGACGATTCAAAGCGAACAGTCATGAACCAACAAAAGAAAGAACCGATAAACCGGTCCGTAACCAAATATTGGTAGAGGAAGGTATAGACCAAGCATCGGCGCCCCATAGATCTTAAGATCAGTCAAACAAGTTGGATTCATCACACAGACACGTTGCGCTCTTTATTTACCAAATGATTTTGTCGTCGCTGAGCAAGGGGCGCAACCACATCGCGTGGAGGTGTCGCTTGTTTGGTCAGCGAATGTTAAAAATATATTTCGGACGATCACAGCGCGTGTATAAGCGCTCTCACTTATACACCTGCACTTGCAAATCTGCCGACGCATGGTATAGACCCACAAAGAAGAATATTTATAATATTTGGAAGAAAACAAGGCACTTAATTATGTATAAAACCAAAGAAGGCATAATGAGGCTTCTACAGGAGGCTGTAAAGGTGGATGTGGTGAATGCACTTTAATGCGACCTACATACACTGGCGCAGTTTCAACATGAGTTAATCGAACTTTTTCCGACCGTTAAGTTCAGGCACACAGAGAAACGCGTTACCGATATAACAGACCCTAAAGAACAAGAAGAAATTATCGCTACGGAGCATAATAGGGCTCACCGAGCAGCTCAGGAGAATGTCAAGCAAATAATAGAGGATTATTTTTTTCCCAAAATGGAAAAGAAAACTAAACAGTTCGTGTCGAACTGCCGCGTGTGCTCTCTTGAAAAGTACGATCGCCACCCAAAAAACAAGTTATAGCTCGTACACCAATACCAAGATATTGTGGGGAAATACTCCACATCGACATCTTCTCCACCGGAGCAAAATATTTTTTGACGTGCATCGACAAATTTTCCAAATTTGCGATAGTACTCTCACTTCGGTCCAGAACGATTGTGGATGTTAAGCCACAACTCTTACAGTTGTTGAACATGTTCTCTGGTACTAAAACCATATATTGTGACAATGAAAAGTCACTAAACTCACATAGCGTCAAAGCTACACGAAAAACCCATTTCGACATCGACATCGCCAACGCCCCACCCCTTCATAGTACATCAAATGGCCAGGTGGAGCGCTTTCATAGCACACTGATGGAAATAGCGCGATGCCTCAAACTGGATAAGAATTTGGACGATATCGAGGAAGTAGTTCTTTTAGCTACCGTGCAATACAATCGGTCTATCCATTCAGTGACCGGAATGAAACCAATCACAATTTTCCGGTCGACAGAGGACGTAACTCATATACCATCTCGTCTAAAAGAAGCTCAAGACAAAGAGCTTGATGCTCATAATAAGCGTAGGCGGGATAGGGAGTTCGACACAGGCGAGAAGGTTCTCGTCAAGAATAACAAAAGATTACACCCCTCTATACAGAAGAAGAAATTGAAAAAGACTTGGGCACTACGGTGCTTATAAGAGGGAGGAGGGTCCATAAGGACAACCTCCGCTGAAACTTTATAGCCACTAATACAAATTCATCTGTTTCAGGATCATCTTGGCATTGGTAGTAGCGATATCGGCATCGCCTTCGACAGCACGCATAATTGACTAAACCACCGCAAAATATATCCCGGTAACTGCTGGAGACGTCGTGATTTGGGAAAACTTTGGACATATCAAACACCTCACCAATTTAACCTTGTACGAATGGCTAAGAGATGAGACATTTAACGCGACAGAGCATTTTCCGCAAACACATATGAGGAAGCTGTTGATCGCAGACATAAATCAAATCGACAGACTTTTACAGATAGTAAGCACACACAAAAGATGGACAAGGAGCTTGAACGCTCTCGGAACAGTACTGAAATACATTACGGGCACTCTGGATCACGACGACTTTGAAATATTAACTAACACAGCGGAGAAATTAATCGAATTACAGGAAACGCAGTTCACCATCAATACAGAAGTTCAAAGGGAAATCAAAGACCTCACCGTTACGGTCAAAAAAAATTTTGAAATCATCTAAACAAAGGGAAATAGACACGGGCCACCTTTACGATATACTTTTGGCTAGAAACAGGGCTATGATAACCGAACTAGATAATATAATCACCTCTATCACTTTTGCTAAAATTGGAATTTTGAGTCCTACTATATTAGACAGTAGGGAAATAGAATCAATATTACAAAAAGAGCACTTCATGAACCTTACGGTGGATGCAATAGCATCCTTAGCTAAGATTAAGATCGTTCAATATAATAAAGCAATTTACTTTTTGATAAAATATCCTATACCTAAGTTTAGATGTAAGAAAACTATAGTTTTACTAGTAGCCCACGGCCACCAAGCGACATGTTATAACCGCACTATACCAGTGAGAAATTGTAGCGACACTACCCCAACATTCTGCCTGGCGGCAGCAACGTCATCATGCGCACTGCAACTAATGACACGTAATACAGCTAACTGTAGCACGACATTCAATAATCTAGCACACATTGCACCAATTGGCGACGGTGTTGTTGTCATAAACGATCAACTGGCCATCATAGAGGAAGATAACGAGTTGCCAATTACAGTAAAACTGCTCAAATCTTCTTAATTTTTGGAAGTTTATAATGAAGATTATGCTCAAGTTAACTCCCAAAAGCGCAGTTAATTCGGAATTTGCGCTAATGTATCAGCCGTATAATACAGCTCAAAATACGTGTTAATTTTTCCACCCGCCAACAGCTAAGACTACGTAAAATTTATGTAAACACTTTTTTTTGTAAGAACGATAACAGCGAACCAGCAGGCGAATTCCACAAATCTCCATCCATCTCCATCTCGTAAATGCTAAAATATGCTAAAATGCTTAAAGCTGGAATTATTGGTGATGTTTGTCGTAACGCTGTAGTCCTATCCAATCAGCTGATTCGACCAACCTTATGGGATTTAATGCAATCGATTATTGGTGCCATATCGTAACAATAAGGTCGTAACCGGATCGTAGCCAACCAATTGGTTTTTGGTTTTCCGCGGTAACGTAAACAGCTGATTACCTTTTTTGTTCATTTAATTTATTTTTTTTGCATTAATTTTTCGAATTTATTGGTTTTTGCTATTTTGTGAGTTATCATTTTACATTTTTTAAGAAAATATTAATTAAGATTGTGTTCATAGCTGAGTTTTTGCAGTCAATCAGCTGTTTACGGTTACCGCACCAATAATCGATAAAAATTTATCGCATAGGGTTGCGTTAGGGATACGACTACAGCGTTACGACAAACATCACCAATAATTCCAGCTTAAGCAAATGAACTCTCAGAATTTTAGGAGATGACGCTTATTTGCGATTCTGATCCACAATCCGCCTAGCTATGATAATAGTGCGTTATCTGCACTATAGATGGCGCGCAGGCATCACTGCAAGATGTCAATTTAGTTGTGATCCTTTACAACTCAGAAAAAGCCAGAAGTAAACCGAAACGTCCGAAGTTACTAGCTACTAATATCTTACTTTACAGCGTTACTCTACTTTTTTAATTACAAAATAAATTCCATTTTCGGTAAAAAGACTTGTTTTTGTTTATTAAAGTCGGTTAAGAACAGATTTGAAATGGTTATATACACCTTAATTTAATTATTTATTGAGTTTTTCTCTATAAAATTGTTATACGGAAACCAAAAATGTTTTTTAGTTATAACTTTTAAATGATAAATAATATTACTTTTGTGACTCCGGATTATGATTTCTGGGACTGAAACTCGACTTTTGATTCCTCTCCCGACTTTTTGCGACGTGGTTTTTGCAGTTTTAGTAGGAAAGAATAAAATACAATTTCCAAAATTATGGGCAAATACATAATTAAATATAAATTTTTCTTATAAATTACACATATTTATTGTTTTTGAGTAATTTTAGAGCCTAAAACAACATAGTTCTACCCTTTTTCCTATTTTTTTGCGTTTTAGCAACAACTTTTTTTCGTCGCCAAAATTTGCCAACTTTTGGAGAAAATTGGAGATTTTACGAAATGGCTAAAATTGCAGAATCGCAAATTTAGCTTAGTAGCTGTCAAAAATAGCTGAGCTACGTTATCTGATTCATTTTGCGTTCATCGCTTAAATATGCCAAAAAATGAAGCAAAGATGGAGATTTATAGAGATTTTCTTTCACTGGAATCGCAAAAGTCGCTAAAATTTGGCAAAATGAATTTAGAGATTTTAGGAGATGGAAATTAAGCATTAGCGAAAACTGGAATTCATGTACAGATAAGCATTTGTCAGTCAAGAAAAAATACATTTTTGAAAACTTCAAAAAAAAAATAGCTTGCAATAAAAGCAACGTTTTAGTATAGGTGCATTTGCATTAATTTTGAGGATTGAAACAAAAAACCAAATAAATAAAAGCCATCGATATTCAAGTGTTTCATAGCATTTCTGCTCTGAGTTGCTCTATTTTTATTTTGAAAGCTGCCCTTCTCTGCTCTGAACTTTTTTTTTTGTTCAGTAAACAGACCTAATAAAACTCGTGTTTTTGTTTTGTGCGGTTTGTAAATATTTTTCATGTAACAAAAATTTAAAATATTTGGTGAATAACACTGGTCAACAACATATTTGTACATGGGTCGTGCGTATATTTTTTTATTGCTCTTGCACCCAGAAATAAGAATATGAACATAAAAAAGTTTTTTGATTTGGTTTTGTTCGAAAAAAATGAGAAAAACGAAAAACATGAAAATTCATCAAAATTTGTCATAGATTTGATTTATTCTGGTATAGTAAAAATCAATTTAAGATTTAAAATAATAATAATGGCGGCGATATACCAACAGGTTATCATAACCTCTAACGATATTTTTAGCCGAGCTTCTCTTTCCAACTTGTGGTGTGTTGCTTTTTGAGTCTTCCTACAAGTTGGCGGGACCTACAGTTTTTTGCCGACTCCGAACGGCACTTGCAAAGCAAATGAATTTTTTGCTGAGAAGCTTCTCATGGCAGAAATACACCCGGAGAGTTTGCCAAACTACTGCCGAGGGGCGACCCCGTTTAGAAAATATCTTTTTCTAAAGAATTTTTGATGTAACTTTTGCCGGGCATCGAACCGCCACGACTTGGTGTAGAAGGCCGAACACTTAACCGCTACACCACGGCGGCCGCCGTTTAAGATTTATTCTTATAAATTTAGTTTTAGAATACAGTTTAAACGTTTAAAAATTTAAATGTTAAAAATTTTCAAATCGCTATAACTTCTACAAAACCAAATATTTTTGATTCGTCATTCCATTTTTTTTTTTTTAGAATTGAACATAGAATCCGAATATATAGGGCAAAACCCATGTACAAAAATTTTTGAAGTTAACTTCTTAGGCGGCGATATGAAGTTTTTGATTGAGAGTAAAATTTGAAAAAATTGATGACAATGCAACGGAAGTTATGCAACGGAAACAGAAATTGTAGCCGACTTTCAGGCGTAGAAATAGGTTCATTTTTGCTGATTTTTTAAGTTATGTGCCTAGGCACAAGCAATATTAATAACTAAACGAGTATGAATGTTTGTTCGTAAGCCAGCTGACACGATGACAATCGCTGTTGCGTACATTTTCATGGGCCAAAGACGTGTGGGTTTACGCACACAATGCTACTTTTTACAAACATCACAATTTACTTTCTCAACCAAAGACTTTGAATTTTGAAGAAGCAAGATTTTGGTGTACCAGTACATGAATTCCAGTTTTCGCTAATGCTTAGTTTCCATCTCCAAAAATCTCTAAACTCATTTTGCTAAATTTTAGCGACTTTTGCGATGCCAGTGAAAGAAAATCTCTATAAATCTCCATCTTTGCTTCATTTTTTGGCATATTTAAGCGATGAACGCAAAATGAATCAGATAGCGTAGCTCAGCTGTTTTTGACAGCTACTAAGCTAAATTTGCGATTCTGCAATTTTAGCCATCTCGTAAAATCTCCAATTTTCTCCAAAAGTTGGCAAATTTTGGCGACGAAAAAAAGTTGTTGCTAAAACGCAAAAAAATAGGAAAAAGGGTAGAACTTTGTTGTTTTAGGCCCTAAAATTACTCAAAAACAATAAATATGTATAATTTATAAGAAAAATGTATATTTAATTATGTATTTGCCCCTAATTTTAGAAATTGTATTTTTTCTTTCCTACTAAAACTGCAAAAACCACGTCGCAAAAAGTCGGGAGAGGAATCAAAAGTCGAGTTTCGAGTCGAGTCACAAAAGTAATATTATTTATCATTTAAAAGTTATAACTAAAAAACATTTTTTGTTTCCGTATAACAATTTTATAGAGAAAAACTCAATAAATAATTAAATTAAGGTGTATATAACAATTTAAAATCTGTTCTTAACCGACTTTAATAAACAAACACAAATCTTTTTACCGAAAATGGAATTTATTTTGTAATTAAAAAAATTGAGTAACGCTGAAAAGTAAAGGATTAGTAGCTAGTAACTTCGGGCGTTTCGGTTTACTTCTGGCTTTTTCTGAGTTGTAAAAGATCACAACTAAATTGACATCTTGCAGTGATGTCTACGCGCCATCTAGAGTGCAGATAACGCACTATAATCATAGCTAGGCGGCCCTTGGATCAGAATCGCAAATAAGCGCCATCTCCTAAAATTCTGAGAGTTCATTTGCTTAAGCATTTTAGCATATTTTAGCATTTACGAGATGGGGATGGATGGAGATTTCTGGGATCTGCCTGCAGGCATACATAAAAATTAGGCAGCGAACGACATTTTGCTCAAACATTTCCCCAAAAAATGGCAACCCTGTCCTGAAAGACGGTTTTGCATATATTGTGTGCTTGCGCATACAACGACGTCGTGTGATTGGTTAATATTTTAGGGATGAAAAATAATTTCAGTCGCTTTCAAACAAGCGCAGAAACCACATGTGTGGGTTTATGCACGCAATGTACAGGAACAAAAGCGTATGCGACTTTTTGCACACATACTTAACTCAAGGAGTATGAATGTTTGTGCGTGTTTATTTGACAACGTTACGTCATCGTTGAGTACGGCTGAGAAGTTGCAAGTTCTGTTCGGATTTCGATCATTTTTCTCGATTGAAGTTTTGCAATTTATGTCCGTACGTCCAATCAATTATTTCATATTAGATTTCTTCTTCTAAAATTACTTAAAAGTGCGATTTTGGCTACATTTTTTTGAAGATTTATGAATGAAAAGGCGTTCCGCTATTTTTGTCAACTAACTCTTTCTTTCATATTTTGCATCTCACTCTGGCAATTTAGAGAAAATCTTAAATTCTGTTTTTTTTAAACACACTAGTTACAATTCACTAATGCACAGTTTACATACATACATATATAGTACATACATATGGACCTTTTTATGGCCAATAAATAATGTGGCGAATGTTCTCAAGAATCGCTCATCTCCCAACTCTAGCGTATTTCCATACCTACCACAACTACAGCTGTTTAGATACATGACGTGAGAGCGAGAGAGGGAGAGGCAGCTCGCATGTTTGCGAATGTGGCACAAATAGGAGATGACGATAGATAAACGTTTCGAGAACACTATTGCACGAATAAACCAGAAATGTGTAGGCATTTCTAGGTTGTGAAGCTGCTGTCTGCTAGGGTATATAAACCGCGCAAAGACAACGCACGTCAATCAGTTTATTTTGAAGTGCTGTACAGTGAAGTACTGAACAGTGAATTAACCCGCGATATTGTACTACGGTTTTTAGTACTGAATAAAGCGTACTACTTATTAAGCAGAATCGGAGTGTTTTATTTAACGTACAGTGATCGAACTCAGGGAAAATAATCAAGGAATCATCGAATTCGTCACAATTGGTGTCAGAAGCGGTATTGTTAAATAAATACAAGTGTTGCCGCAGCTGTCCTTGTGTTTTAGTGTTAAAATTTTATTGTCATTTAAATGTGTAGTCTACCTTGTGTTTGCGTGTCAGGTGCTAAAATATCGATAACAGGCAGACTTCATCGCCAAGCTATCAAACCTAAATGTATTCTGTAATTTTGTCTCATCTCAAGTCACAAAATTGAGATGTGTCATTTGAGATTTGTAATTGGACAACATGGAATTGGAACACGAATTGTCTCTATTAGTGACTATTGTTTCTATTAGTGACTAGAGACACCTTACAGAATTCGGGGGTAAATTAGTTAAATTGAACTTGGCGGTAGAGTGCTGGCACGCACAAAAGCGTAAGTGATTTAATTATTTGAAATATTGTACTGTTTTTTAACCTTTGAAAATTCCATTGTGAAGGAAATAAAGCGGGAAACATCAGCATTAAACCGAGGCTTTTATTTCAAGGGCACCGCCGCCAGGAACCACAACAACCTTTATTTCGCCTTTTTAAGGTTAGAATTGTGTGCTAACAATTTGAAGATAGCACTATCGTTGGAGTGCTGGGAACCTTGTAAACAAGAACAGATGGATGTTCGGTGGAAAAATAAGTGAAATCGTAATTGGGTCCACGTGTTTGATGTAAGAGGCGTAGCATCGGTATTTACGTGCAAGGGGAAAACTAAACCGTTATCCAAAAGTACAAAAAACGCATAAGGTAAGTGCCTTGAGATTTTATTTGGGGATTGGTCGGGTAGTTGGTGGTGTCGCACGGAAATTGAAATATTCACGTCTAAAAGCGCCATACAAAATCGCGGTTCGTAGATTAATTTACCACCATTTTGAAATATGCCACTAACACGTTCTGGGGCTAGCACAGAGCCTGTGCAAGAAAGAGATAGCAGTACAGGCGACGAGTTCGAAGAAACGGTTGTTCTTCAACCACCAACAAGGAATCTTGCAGAGGCACAATCCTTCGAAGCTAGATTAGATAACATTTTACAACCATCAAGGAATCTAGCAGCAACGAATCTCGCAGCGGCACAATCGCTCGAAGCGAGATTAGATAATATTTTACAACAAGTTCAAAACCTTCAACGCGAATTAAGAGAAAGTAGGCTGGATCAGCCGATGCTGATATAATCACAACTGCATCCAGCGTGGTAGGTCGTTCCAATGCTAGCTCCCAACAGATTTTAACACGAAAGTTATACGATTTGCCGGTATTTGATGGCAGTCCAGAGGACTGGCCTATGTTTAAAGAAACCTTCGCAATGACAACAGCGGAGTACCAATACACTGATACACAAAACATGATGCGCCTACAAAAGGCAGTCAAGGGTAGAGCTAGGGAAACTATAGAGAGTTTATTAATACACAGTAAAAATGTTTCGGAGATTATGAGGGTTTTGCAAGGACGCTTCGGAAAGCCGGAGCTGCTCGTGAAAAGTCAGATAAATAAGATTAGGAGTGTCGCCCCAATATCTGAGAGTCGGCTGGACCAGTTAGTAACATTCGCAAATAAAGTGCAAAATTTATCTGCCTTTCTACAAGCAGCCGACTGCGACCACCATTTGGCAAATCCGACGCTGATGGAAGAGTTGCTATGGAAATTGCCAGTACAAAGACGTATCGAATGGGCGCGTCATTCTGCAACAATCATACCGCGACCAACTATTTGCCACTTCAGCCAATGGCTGCAGGAGTTGGCAACGATAGTAAGCTCAGCTTGCATGTTTTCTAGCTCAGAACCACGTAGGAATGAAGCACGCTCAAGATTTTTTCATACAGCCGAATTCAGTAACGAGAATGTGGCGGCTGACTGATTCCGTACAAAAAAAATACACGCTTTTAAATTAATAACATATTTAATTGAATGAAAACTGTATGACAAATATGATGTAAAGTACAAATAACATATATTTATAATGTCTCGTTAATGGCTCTTCAAAACTGGCTGAATACTAAAATTTTGGTGTCTTTTTGCCGGTGATCCAATCAATTGTGTAAATGTAAAAAAATGGAATACGTTAAGTTGGCCGCGGACATTGCTCATTCCTCTTCGCCTCTTTCTTTGTAGGTGATGCCACATTGTTTACTTTAGCGCTGGCGACAACATTCCACCTCCTGGCGAATCATCTGGGGGTTCGCAAATGTTTAAGGCGGCTAGCCTACGGATAGGTCGACGGAGAATCCCATGAGAGGTTTGTACATTGGCGCTTCGAGCGCGCCCATCACTGCCCTTCCACCACTCTTCCTTTTTCCCATTGACTACGAGGCGCTGATGGGTCGCATTATGACCATATCTCCGGACGTGACCGTGTCTACGTCATCCCTCCATTTGGGTCGGCATAGAAGTTGCGGTAAGTATTCTACTATCCATCTCTTCCACGCGCGGTCTTTCAAGTTTTGAGCAATCCTCCATTGCTTACGAAGACAAAGAAGCTCTTCTTCTGGATGTGGCGTTTGTGTTGA
Organism: Campiglossa producta; assembly: GCA_964058755.1. Taxonomy (NCBI): domain Eukaryota; kingdom Metazoa; phylum Arthropoda; class Insecta; order Diptera; family Tephritidae; genus Campiglossa; species Campiglossa producta. The sequence continues at coordinate 56,494,243 of CAXKVI010000001.1, read as the reverse complement.
ATTTAGACAACCCATTAAAAAATGATTTGGTGTGAGCGGTTCTTCCTGAGTAGGCGAAATTGGTAGATCAGTCAATGGTCGACTGTTGATAATATTTTCAATTTCTACAACGACGCTACGAAATGTCTCAACTCTCGGTGCTTCCTCTCTCAAAACCTTATGCAATAAACGTTTAACACATTGGATAAGCCTTTCCCAACAGCCTCCGCTCTCAGGATCTGTGGGACAATTGAAAACCCATTCAATTTTTTGCTTTGACATTTCACGATCAATGGCTTTGAAATCAAATATTGCATCGGGTGTATTAATTTCTTTTTGCGCCCCGACAAAATTTGTGCCGTTGTCGCTGCGGATACGTACGGGCACCCCCCGACGATTTACGAAATTGCGAAGACATAGAATAAAGGCATCCGTAGATAAGCCCTCTGATACTTCCAAATGCACAGCTCGAGTTGTCATGCATGTGAAAAGGGCAATCCAGCGTTTCTCCCGGCGACGTCCAACAGTCACATTAAATGGTCCACAATAGTCAACCCCACTATAAGTGAAGGGCCGAACATACGGCGTTAGCCTATCTGATGGTAACTGACCCATTAGTGGCACGGTCGGTTTCGCTCTATCGTGTATACATACTGGACATTTTTTCTGCACAGATCTTAAAACTCTGCGAATAGCCGGTATCCAATAACGTTGTCGACTTTCGTTGATTGTTAGACATTCGTTCTGGTGGTGTCTCTTTTTGTGATGTGCAGTTACCAATAACTTTGTGACCCAGTGATCTGATGGTAAAATAATTGGACGACGTGCAGACAGTGGTAAGCAGTATGCTGAATCTATCCTTCCATACATTCTGAGCAAACCTTCATTATCCAAGTACGGCGTCAATGTGTATAGTGGACTATCTTTAGGTATCGCGTGTTTACTTTGGAGTAGCTCGACCTCGCGTCTGTAAGCTTCCCTCTGCACCATATAGCATATCATGTTTTCGGCTGCAATTAATTCGTCGGCTCGTAGTTCTTCTATGAGTCTTTCGTTCCTAGTGTTGTTAACAAAGCGCAGTACCCAGGCAACGACTCTGACAAGTTTAAGAAAACACGAGAATTTAGTAAAATTGATTAATTTCTCACCTGATTCGCCAATGAGTAATTGTCGACTAATTGATTCTTCGCTATCGGCTACGGCTGATGAGAGCATAACTTCCTGAGGCCAGTGTTCCTCATCCTGGTGTAAAAATTTGGGTCCGTAGAACCATCGTTTGTTTTGCGGAAATGTGTTTGTTGGCATGGCGCGCGTGGCATCATCCGCTACGTTTAAAGCTGTTGGCACCCAGTGCCACTGACTAACTGTTGTTGTTGTGAGGATTTCTGCGATCCTGTGTTTTACGAATTGCTTATATGACCGAGTATGGGATCGTATCCACAGAATAACCGTCTGCGAATCGGTCCAAAGCGTCGTACTGCTGATTTCAAACTCATGATTTTGTTCTACTAGTGTTTTGAGGCGGCATCCAAGGACTGCTGCTTGCAGTTCTAAGCGTGGAACTGTCATTGCTTTTATTGGCGCACATAATGCTTTAGCACAAACTAATGCTACCATTACTGTATTTTCGTGCTTGATGCGCAAATAGGCAACGGCGGCATATGCACTTGTACTTGCATCAACAAAGATGTGCAATTGAACATTTTCGGCTTTTGCTAACAGTGTCGAATAACACCGAGGAATTGATAATGTGCTGACGGATTGAAATTTGGACCACCAGATCTTCCACTGTTTGGCAAGTTGAGGTGGCAGTTCTTCATCCCAACTAATGTCTTCTTTCCATAATGCCTGTATAAGTAACTTGGCCGTTATTGTGACGTGTGACAGGAAACCAAAAGGGTCATATACTGACATAACGATGCCTAGCAGTTCTCTCTTCGTCGGTGGTCGCCATCCCCGTAAAATTTCCTTAGCCACCTTAAGGAATTTGAATTCAAATTTGAACGCGTCTGCTGTTGTGTCCCAAAACATGCCGAGTATTTTGTTTGTAGTTATTTGCTTTTCCATATTTATGATTGTTTTATGCATGTCATTTTCACCATTTAGGCTTGCTTGCATAACTTTGTCGTTACTAACGAACTTTCGTAGTCTGAAACCGGCGGCGGCGTTAATTTTAATGGCTTCACGCACAGTTTTTTCGGCTTCTTTGGCATCGTTAAAACTAATGACAAGATCGTCTACGTACGTTTTGTTTACAACAGCATCAACGCCCTTTGGCAGTTGAGAAATGAATTTAGCGGCATTTAGGTTTTTTATGTGTTCTGCACAACACGGTGAACAAGCGGCGCCAAAGATCATTGATGTCATAGCGTAAACTCGTATTGGCTCATTGGAGTCATCACGCCATAAAAAACGTTGAGCATCTTGATCCTCAGCTCTGATACGTATTTGAGAGAACATCTCTTCAATGTCTCCAGCTACCGCAATCACCCCTTCACGAAATTTAAATAGTATTGATAAGAGTGATTGGACCTTTTCTGGGCCCTTGAGCAAGGCGCTATTAAGTGATACATTCGATGTGCTGGCGGCTGCGTCGAAGACTATACGCAACTTTTCTGGTTTGTGGGCATTGACAACTCCAAAATGCGGTAAATACCACGTTGTTGTCTTAGTTCTATTGGCATCTTCATCAGATAGCTGTTTAGCGTATCCTTTGGATATATATTTATTGATTTCTCGCTTGTATTTTGTTGCAAACTCGACATCTTTTCTCATACGAGCCTCAATACCGTGCATACGTTTTCTTGCCATATCAAAACTATCTGGTAAATTAACGTCGTCTTTCTGCCACAACAAACCTACTTCATAATTACGTCCATCATACTTGGTGGTATCCGCTAGGATTTTCCTTGCTCTGCTATCGTCGTCTGACTCGATTGTGTCGTTGTGTACTAGCCCTATAGCTAAAGTGTCGGTCGTGATATACTCTTCTACAGTTTTATGTAACTGTCTCATACTGACGGGTTCTCTGACCACCATAACTCGAGCGTCGTTGCTGTCACGCTTCTCTGATGGCCCGTATACCATCCAACCCAACTTCGTATTGGCGGCAACAAGTTGGTTTGGTCCTTTGTACACGGTTTTATTTGCAATACCGAGAAAAGAGTTATCTAACCCTAAAAGAATATCGGGCGTCGCATCGACGTAACTTGGCAGTGGTACTGATTTCAAATAATCAAAGTTGTTTTTGTTGAACGATTGGGTTGGCAAATTTAAATTTTTTATAGTTCGTAGATTTTTAATTGCAAATGTATGGTCGTCGGCTTGTCCTCGAATCTCCACTGTTACTCTTCGTGACTTTTCAGTGGTCTTGTTCTTTCCATACCACTGCAATGACAACAGTGAAGACTGTCCTCGCAGACCCAAGCTGTTGGCTACTTTGTCTTCTATTAATGATATCGATGACCCTTCGTCAATCATGGCGTAGGTATCCAATTTACCTCGAGGCCCCATTAGAGTTACAGGTAGAATTTTAAATAAACTTACTTGGCTTTGTTCTTGGCAATTGTAGACGCGTTCTACCTGACTTGCACGATTTTCTTGGCTCCGATCGTGTAATAGCTGGTGGTGTTTGCGTTGGCACCCATCTATGCCACATGTTGCACGTTTCTGGCATGTTTGTAAACTGTGGCCTTTGGCCAAACAACAGAAACACAACTGATGGCGTTTCACGACTGTCCACCTTTCGTTAACGTTAGTGTCAGTGAACTGTCGACATTCGGCTAGTTGATGATTTTGACTGCATAGAGTGCATCGTGGCTGTCTACGAAGAGTTGGCATTTCATTCGCATGTAGCACTCGACGGTTGCCACCTCCTGCTATTGTCTGTCGATTGTTGGTGGAACGGATGGCTGTGTGTGGCGCTGTTGTCAACGCGCTCCTTTCGGCAACCTTGGGCATGAGTGCAACAACTCTGGCTAACTCACTAAGCCAGTTTGCGAAACATTCAATGGTTGGATATGTCGCTATTTCAGTAACACGCCTACTCCACTCAAACTGCTTCGAGGGCGGCAGTTTAGTAACTAGTGACTCCAACAATGTTGGGTTAGCCAGATGATGTTCGCATCTAGCTGATTTAAAAAATGCAACAATGTTGCGTACCTTTGATGAAAACTCCATGATCATGTCTAGACGATTCTCCGTGATGTTAGGAAAACTCTGCACCTTTTGCAATTGGGCGCGCACCAAAAGCTCTGGTCGACCAAAATTAAATTTTAATTCATCTAATACGCTTGGTACATTTTCGGGGTATATGAGCAGTGATATAACTGCACATCTTGCTTCACCTCGCAATGCCTTTTGTAGTCGTATTAAATTTTGCCTGTGGCTATAATTAAATTCTCTCGTGGTATCTTCGTAACAAGCCATGAATAATGGCCAGTCCTCTGCGCACCCTTCGAATACGGGCAATGGGTACAGTCTTGTTGCGGCACGATCCATTAAGACAGGTGCATAATTGGACTGTAGCTGTGGCGTGGCGGATGACTCTTGCTGTGCAGGCATGATAACTTGTTGCTGAGTAATTGGCTGCTGCGTTATTGCACTTGGTTGCATAGGTGTTGCTTCTTCAGCGTCAAATCGGTCGCGTAGTTGTCGCAGGTCTGCTCTTTGGACGCTCGTATCGTCTCGAAGCTCTCTAACCGAGTCTCGCAACGCGGTTATTGAGGCTATTAACTCGGCTATATGGCTATTTTGCTCCATTGTAGTTTGTTGCGTGGGTATGGGCGCCGTTGGTACTACGGTCACGTTTAATTCAGATTCGCCTTCCGAATCTTCGCGACGTTGTTGGTTCATTTGCGATCTAGTTACTGGCATAAGTGTCGCACATGCGATGGCTAATGATGAGGCTTAACTGCACCACCTTTTAACTATGTGATGGTAAAATAATTGCTTAAAACGCACCACTTTGTAATTGGGCGACGGCTAAATAATTGCGATTATTGCGAAGATTTGATTAAAATAGTTGCGCAATTGAATTACGCTACATTTGCTTGTAAAGTTCTCAACTGTAAATAATTTATAACAGCTAAGCTATTTTTCAAAGCGACGATGATTACCAAATATCAATATGGCGGCACAATAATCGTGAAGTTTGGCAAGTGACGATTATTAACAAATCTCAAATCGTATATGAACTAATATGGTGGCAGAATAACGTAAAGTTTGGCAAAGGCTTTCGCATGAATAGCGACTATTATTAGCAAATCTTGATTTGTATTGCTATAAGTGGTCGCTGGGGCAAACGGCTGCCTTAAACTTAAAACGTTGATGGCGAAAAATTATGAGCTTTATTATCTCTTGTCAATATAATGGCTTATGGCTATCTGTCGGCAAAAATGTACGAATTGAAATTGTTAAAATGTTGCTTGCAGGCAAGTTGTTGGCGGTTTTTTATACAATTCCAATCGCCTAACTGTCACACAAAAACACCGATGTACATATGTATGTTTAAATGGCGGCAATTTTCCAACTTTAAAGTCCGAGCTGGCATTCGGCAGACAAAGATGGCCGATTAAATTTTGCGAAGAAAAACGTTGTTTAAAATATGGAGATTAGCCAAATCCAGGAATGTCTCATATGTATATGTATGCGCTGAATTGTTAATTTGCGCGTTAGTGTACGTACATTGCGTGCTACAATATTTATAGCCGATGTCTCAATTTTATGCACGGACTTGGCCCGATTTGCAATGAAAAAACAGATAGCAATTAGTAGAGCAGTAAATGTTTCAAATATTACCAAGTACGTGTCAAATATTTGACTGTTGATTAAAATATATTCTGATGAAGTCCAAGTAGTGTGAAAGCAAAATGGCTGCTTATATATGTTGTAGGCGGCGGCAAATTTCCAACACACCGGGCAAAAGACAAAATTTTAGAAATATGTGGCGGCTGACTGATTCCGTACAAAAAAAATACACGCTTTTAAATTAATAACATATTTAATTGAATGAAAACTGTATGACAAATATGATGTAAAGTACAAATAACATATATTTATAATGTCTCGTTAATGGCTCTTCAAAACTGGCTGAATACTAAAATTTTGGTGTCTTTTTGCCGGTGATCCAATCAATTGTGTAAATGTAAAAAAATGGAATATGTTAAGTTGGCCGCGGACATTGCTCATTCCTCTTCGCCTCTTTCTTTGTTGGTGATGCCACATTGTTTACTTTAGCGCTGGCGACAACAGAGAACTTGTGGCAGACGAAATGCGCTATTTGTGGAGAGGCATATATGGTAAGCAGGTGTACGAGATTCCTGAACATGGGCTATAGTGATAGATGGCGTCTGGTACGTCGCAAAAGACAATTGCAGTGAGCAACATCAATGCGGAGATGGGTGTTGTACAAAACATCTTCACGCGCCACTTAATGAATCCAGCGGCAGAAACAGGGAATGGCAGACGTCTCACCTGCAGCAAACATCGTAGTCGACGTCACGGCGCACATATCGGCCGTCAACGTCTCAGCAGGCGACGTCACGGTACACAGAACGACAGGCGCCACCATCGACGTCACAGCAAGCAGCGCAGTACACTGCACGGCAGGCGCTGCCATCGATGTCGCAGCAGGCAGCGCAGAGCGCAGTAAGACAAGCGCAAGCATTAACTTCGCAGCAGCCATTTCAACGACCGCATGCATCTGAGGATTCGATACAACAAGTTTTTACGAACACAATAGTCTCTAGCCCCACTAATAAGTTGTTATTTAAGATATTGCCTGTTTTGTTTTATGCCAACGATAGAGAAATAAAAACTTTTGCATTTTTTGATGAGGGTTCAGCACTGTCTTTAATGAATCGTGATTTAGCAACTCGGCTTGGACTTAAGGGCGAAAGTGCCAACTTGACTTTGCAATGGTTTGGAAACACAACGGCTACGGAGCCGTCGATTAGGGTCGACATACACATTTCAGGAATCGGACGTGATCGTCGAAGATATTTAATGCGTGACGTACGCACAGTTGCGAATCTGCAGTTGCCAATGCAGTCCCTTAGTTCATCCGACCTCCACTATAAGCACCAGCATTTGCCAATTGCGCAGTATGTTGATGCTGTCCCAGAGTTGTTAATAGGGTTAGACAACGCGCATCTCGGTATTCCACGGCGAACAGTATATGATGGTACCCAAGGTCACGCAGTGGTGTTGACAAAACTTGGGTGGGTAATTTATGGAATGTCAGCAACACAAAGCCCTGATACGTGCCACCACACGCTTGTTACGCGATTTGGTGAAGTAGATGAGAAAACGGGTAGCTTAGAGAGCGCTGTCTACGATTACATCGTTAATGAGAATATGGGCGTAAGTGAGGTGAAGCGTATAGTTGAGTCAGAAGACATATCTAGAGCAAAGAAACTGTTGAATGAGAATACGAAGAAAAATGGAAATCGATTTGAAACATGTCTCCTATGGAGGCGGGATGACGTTGAGCTGCCAGAAAGTCGACAAATGGCTGAAAAGAGATTATTCGCGTTGGAAAGAAAATTCAAAGGTGACGACAATCTGAGGAAAGCATACTCTGCAATAATGGAACGGTATATGGATAAGGGCTATTGTCGGAAGCTGAGTGCAAAAGAAGCAGCAGTAACAAGCAACCGTACTTGGTATCTGCCTCACTTTGGCGTATATAACCCGAATAAGCCAGGTAAACTCAGATTAGTTTTTGATGCTGCGGCAGAGTCACGAGGTGTTTCACTGAACTCTGCACTACTTAGTGGTCCAGATTTGTCACAATCGTTGGTAACGGTCCTCATGAAATTCAGGCAAAGGCGAATTGGAGTTTGTGCCGACATCGTGGAAATGTTCCACCAAGTAAGAATTCGCGGTGAAGATCTGTCATCGCAACGCTTCCTATGGAGAGTTGGCCCAGGGAGTCCAGTTGAAGAATATGAAATGAATGTAATGACGTTTGGAGCTACATGCTCACCGTGCTCGGCGCAATTCGTGAAGAACAAGAACGCAGAAGAATTCGAGGAACGATATCCAGATGCCGTGTCGGCGATTATAAACAACCACTATGTCGACGATTTCGTACATTGCTTCTCAAGCGAGGATGAAGCACTAGAAGTGTCAAATCAGATCGTATGGATCCATAAAAATGGTGGCTTCGAATTGACCAGAGTCGTATCAAACTCTCGCCTCGTCAGTAGTCTAAATAAAGAAAGCATACCGTCTCATAATTTAAATCTCGACAAGGATAACGCCGAGCTATTTCAGAAGGTACTTGGAATGTTTTGGGACACCGAAAAAGATGTTTTAAAGTTTGTGCTGTCATTTGGTAAAGTGAATCAGGATGTGTTAACGGAAAAGCGGAAGCCGACGAAGCGAGAGGTGTTAAGCATCACAATGTCAGTCTTCGACCCATTTGGGGTAGCTGCAGAGTACACATTGGAGGCCAAACTAATCCTGCAGGAAATATGGCGAACGAAACTAGACTGGGACGAAAGTATTTCGGGTGAGATTTATGAAAAGTGGAAAAAGTGGCTGCGGACGTTACGCGATTTGGAGAATATAAATATTCCCCGCTGTTACGCGCCTACATTCATGGCAACAATCATCGAACTACATGTGTTCGCGGATGCAAGCGAGTCCGCATACGCTGCCGTAGCATACTGGAGGATTATCGACGAAGCTGGTAAGATTCATCGTGCATTCATCGCTGGGAAAACTAAATGTGCGCCAATTAAACTCGTTTCGATGTCGCTATCATGGATTAAGTCGGATCATCGTCGCTACAAGCCTTACGTCGCACATCGAGTCAACGAGATTTTGGATGGCTCTGACACCGATGATTGGAGATGGCTGCCCAGCGCCCAAAACCCTGCTGACTTTGGAACGAGGATGAGAAATGAAAAACGAGAATCGTTTTGTATTGAGGGCCGAAGTTTCTAGAAGAAGAAGAGTCTATTTGGGTGCAGCAACCAACGTTCGAAAGTACTGACACTGAACTACGTAACAAATTCATCCTACATCTGATTAAAAAAGATATATTGTTTTTTGAGAAGTTTTCATCTTACACGCGTTTAAAGAGAGTAGTGGGCTGGATGTTGCTATTTCGTGATAACTGCCTCACGATGAGACAAAAACGTCAATACGCCGGATTGAACGCATCCGAACTAAAGCGAGCTGAAGTAGCAATCCTTAGGGCGACGCAAATGGAAGCGTTTCCAGAAGAGTACTCGGCCCTGCAATCTGGGGAGCAAGTGAAGAAAGGTAGCGTACTATACACGCTTAGTCCCATTATAGACGACGAGGGCGTTCTGAGGATTGGTGGACGTATAGATGCAGCCGTTTCAGTGTCAACCGACACAAGACGCCCAGCAATCCTACCAAAGCAACACCACGTAACAAGTATTATAATAAGTTATTACTACTGCTCCTGGAAACATCAGAACGAATCAACCATAATCGCCGAAATTCGCCGCAAGTATTGGATACCACACATAAGAAATGAAGTTCGAAAAGTATGTAAACGTTGCCAAGTGTGCATTAAGGAGAAGGCCGTACCGCAACAACCATTGATGGGCCAGCTTCCGGTCGACAGATGAACACCCTTCGTCAGGCCCTTCACCTACGTCGGGTTGGACTACATGGGACCATTCAACATATGTAGTAATTGGAAGGCCCAGCGAGAAGCGATGGATCGCTCTATTTACCTGTCTTACTACGCGCGCAATACATTTGGAAATGGCGAAGGATCTTTCTACTGATACATGCTTGATGTGCATACGAAACTTCATGTGCAGACGAGGAACACCTGTACGTATTAGATCGGATAATGGTACGAACTTCGTAGGCGCAGATAAGGAGTTGAAGCGACAGCTGAAAGAGCTAAACAACGGAGCGGTTGCCAACGCCCTTGCGAACAAAGGCATTGAGTGGATTTTCAATTGCCCACTTAATCCTCACGCTGGTGGATGCTGGGAATGGGTCACGCGATTCATGATGATAAACTTCAAGAGCATGCCCTGTATAGCCTCATGTGCGAGGCTGAGAACATCGTTAATTCACGACCACTGACGCACATTCCGCTGGACGCACCCACCAACGAACTACTAACCCCTAATCATTTTCTTCTAGGCACTCCAAATGCAGAGCAGACGCCACATCCGCACGAAGAAAAATTCCAAGTCACAACTAAACAATGGCGTAAGATTCAGCAAATGCAATACCGGTTTTGGCGAAAGTGGCTTGATGAATACCTTCCCGACCTCACGCGTAGAACTAAATGGCACACACCAGTTAAGCCCCTTGCTGTAGGTGATATCGTCCTTGTGTGTGAGAGAAGCATTCACCAATCGAAATGGCCCATGGGGCGAGTGATTGAAGTATACCCAGGAAAAGACGGTCAAGTCAGAGCAGCGCAGATTCAAACCAAAGCGGGAATCTTCAAGCGTCCAGCCTGCGTCGTGGCTAAATTGGACGTGGGTGAATCTGGGTTAGGTTCAAGTGGCTGCCGCAGAGGCACAACTAGGCCAGTATTAAAAGGCCCGTTGTGATACCACCAACACTAGGAAATTCAGTTCCGAGACCCTGCCATATGGAAAATCCCGGTATTAACGGAATTCTCCACATAGCAGAATCCCGGGACTAACCCTCCTATACCGACACCGTTACTCCTCCTCGAACCATTTAGATGACTTGATGAAGGCCATCAGGTCCGTTATGTCCAGCTCCGTGACCTGGCGTAGGCTGACCAGGAAGGGAACTCCCAAAAAGCGCATTCTCGCGCCACTTAAAGCCGGGCAGTTGCAGATGAGGTGCTCCACCGTTTCCTCCTCCTCATCATCCTTACAACTCCTACAGCATCGTCGGTAGGGCACACCAAGTCTTTCTGCGTGCCTACCAATGAGGCAGTGCCCAGTTAATAGGCCTATTAATATGGAGATTTCTCTTCTCCTTAGGGCATAAATTTGTCTTGATCTTTTAAGATCCCATTTCGGCCAGGTTTCTTTGGATATCCGGCATCTTGGAGATTGCAGCCATCTTTCGTTGGCTTGGCGGAGTGCGTATTCCTTCAGCATAAGCTTGCATGTGGCAAACGGCATACCTAAGCGCTCTTTATCGCGAAGAATCTGCTTGGTCGTGCCCTGCCTCGCAAGTTCGTCTGCCCTACAATTTCCCTCAATGTCCCTATGCCCCGGGACCCATGTGAGGTTAACGCGACTCTGTTGGGCCATCTCTTGTAGAGATCGACGACAGCTGAGCGTCAGTTCAGAGTTGAACGAGTAAGAGCCAAGGGATTTGATGGCCGCCTGGCTGTCGCTGAATATAAAAATGTCCTGTCTGGTAGTGTGTTGGCCTATCCAAGCCGCGGCGTCCATGATTGCTGATACTTCAGCCTGGAATACACTGCAGTGATCAGGTAGTCTGAAGGAGAGCTCAAGGTTCAGATCCTTTGAATAAACCCCTCCCCCAACTGTGCCGTCTAACTTCGAGCCATCAGTATAAATGGAAGTGCCGCCATGAGTGACGGGACTCCGATCCGTGCTCTCCCATTCTTCCCTGCTGGGAATGTTGATTTTAAAACCGCTATCTCCGACTGTTGTGGTCGCACAGCGATCTGTGCTCAGCGGAAGAAAGCTATAGGATCCCAAAATACAGGCGTGTCCAGTAGTGCTTGCGCCCCAGCCGGACGTTTCCCTTAAACGCAGAGCCGATGCTGCTGCTACTCGGTGCCCTTCCAGATCGAGTGGCAAAATGCCAAGAATGGCCTGGAGTGCTTCATTGGGAGGTGTTCTTAACGCACCGCTTATACAGATCATGCAAGATCTGTGTACTTTACCTAGCAGATTAAGGTTTGTTGCCTTGCTCAGCGCAGGCCACCATACCACAACTCCATAGAGCATGATTGGTCGAATGATTGCAGTGTAGATCCATTTGCATATTTTGGGGCTAAGCCCCCATTTCTTTCCAATGGCTCTTTTGCAGTTTTGGTAGTATTAGCGGTGGTATCTTATAGCGGTTGGTGAAAAGGACCAGTTCCACTTTTCCCGGGTTGATGCTCAGTCCGCAGCGCGAGCACCATGAGGAAACCTCTCTCAGTGCTACTTGCATCAAGTCGCACAGGGTTTGTGGGAATTTGCCCCTGTATACTATAGCTAAGTCATCTGCATAGGCTCCTTCAATATCTAAAAAGGCAACAAGACAGTACTCCTTTTCATACAGCGATTTTTCAATAACAGAAACTAGGCTGTGAAGCGCAGTTTCTGTAGATTTCCCTTTGGTGTATGCATGCTGATAGCTACAGATCAGGTTGCTATCAATAGTATAGGAGAGGTAGTCATTTATTATCCTCTCGAAGGTCTTGAGCACAAAGGATGAGAGACTGATCGGCCTATAGTCCTTGGGCTCGTAATGAGACGCCTTCCCCGCCTTAGGAATAAACACTACCGTGGCACTTCTCCAAGAGCACGGAATGTAGCTAAGAGCCAGGCAGGCTGTATAGAGAAATACCAGCCATTTGGCTGATGTCTCCAGCGTGTTTATGAGTTGTGCGGGAATAATCCCGTCTGGCCCGGCAGCCTTGAACGGTTCGAAGCTTTTAACCGCCCACCTAACCTTTTCCTCCGTGATGGGTATGTGTACAGCCAGGTTTGTTGTAGGTGCTAGGGGTTCCTCATGCAAGTTCCCTGGGAAGTGCGTATTCAAGAGCAGCTCTAGGGTTTCCCTCTCCGTGCTGGTCCAGGATCCGTCAGGTTTGCGCAAATAGCTTGTGGCTGTTTGAGTTTTTGAGAGCACTCGTCTAAGTCTCGCTGTATCGTCGAAATTTTCGACCCCAGTGCAGAAATTACTCCACGATACTCTCTTCGCCTGCCTCAGAGCTTTTTTGTAGGCCCTGAGTTTAACTTTATATTCGAGCCATTGATTCTCCGTGCCAAGGCTCTTGGCCTTATTGAATTGTGTCCTACATGATTTACGGAGCGAGTCCAGGTCGTAAGACCACCAATGCGGCCTATGTTTACCGCGTGGTTTTGGCACTGGGCAAGCCTGCTCTAGGGCATTCGAGAGCGCCGTTGTAAAGGTCTTTACCAGATCCTCCAACTCCCCTACTGATGAGGGGACTTGTGGGGGCAGTGCTGGCAAGTCCCTAGATAGTATTTCATTTTGTAGCTGCCAGTTAGTGTTACGTGGGTTGCGTTTCATAACCGGCTGCTCAACAGAAAAGTCTAGAACTAATTCTACGTACCGGTGGTCGGAGAATGAGTGTTCATCGAGAACGCGCCATTTTCTGACCCACTCATAAGCGCCTTCGCTGCAAATAGTGAGATCTATGACCTCCCTACGGGTTTTAGTAATAAACGTAGGTTCGTTACCCACGTTGCAAACTACCAGGTTAGTTGCTAACAAATAATCAAACAACGACTCTCCTCTAGCATTGATATCGGAGCTTCCCCACTGGACGTGATGAGCATTGGCGTCAGTTCCGATAATAAGATGACCCATGGAAAAATTTGCCACCAGGTCTTTTACCTCCCTCTGTGGCGGAGGTTCTTCGGCGTCGTAGGGCATATAGACCGATGCCATCGTCAGACTGGTACTGTCGACTGTTAAACTGGCAGCTGTAACGTCACCATTGGTATAGTTGGGCAAGAGAAAAGCATTCAGCTCAGACTTAACCAGAATACAAAAGGTGCAATGGCCTAGTACACTACAGCGTAGGCCAGATCGTTATCCACGTATATCGTGGTGATGCTCAGCGCGCTGCCTTCTCGGCTGCTCCGGGGGAACCGGAAAACGAATTACCAGAAGAGGAAGCGGAGGATTCCGATGCGGAAAGCATGTTATCCGCCACGTCCCTTGGCGATAGTGCTGTGAACAACTCGGAGTTGGAGGACAGCCTACAGGACGAGGAAGCCCTCGACGTCACGGTGGTAGCAGCCAACGCTGAGCGATTAACATCTAACGCTACAGACAGCAAGACACCTGCAACGCCATATCGGGCAGTTAATCGGAACAACTCGTCGTTGATAGGCAACCTCCGGGATGGGGCAAACCTCGACGATATGGGGACGGCAGGGAAGTCTGTGCGCTCTCATGTTGGTGGTGCTTCAGATTAATCTGCACAAATCTAAAGTAGCTTCGGCTGCTTTAAGTAGTCGTCTTTCTAAAGGCGACGTGGATGTGGTCCTCATCCAAGAACCCTGGGTCAATAGCTCGAGAATCTGCGGATTGGGGACTAAGGGCTTCAAGCTCATTCGAGTCAGCGAGGAGAGCAAAGTCAGAACGTGTATTCTGGTCAAGTCTGAGTTGAACTCCTTTCTCCTACCTAATTACACCAATGGGGATATTACCGCTATCAGTCTAACGGTCGACAGCACCCGCCTGACGGTGGCTTCGGTCTATATGCCCTACGACGCCGAAGAACCCCCACCACAAACGGAGGTGAAAGACCTGGTGTCAAATTTCTGCACGGGTAATCTTATTATTGGAGCGGACGCTAATGCTCACCATGTCCAATGCTCCGACATCAATGCCAGGGGCGAGTCTCTGTTTGATTACCTCTTAACAACCAACCTGGTGATTTGCAACGTGGGTAATGAGCCTACTTTTATCACCAAGACCCGCAGGGAGGTCATAGACCTCACTATCTGTAGTGAAGGCGCTTATGAGTGGGTCAGAAAATGGCGGGTTCTGGAAGAACATTCTCTCTCCGACCACCGTTACATAGAAATGGTTTTAGACTTTATTGTAGAACAACCAATCATGAAGCGCAATCCACGTAACACTGATTGGCAGTTACACAATGAAATATTAGACAGAGACCTACCAGTACTGCCCTCACAAGCCCCCTCATCAGTAGAGGAGCTGGAGGATCTTGTTACTACATTTACATCGGCGCTCTCAAATGCTCTAGGACAGGCTTGTCCAGTGCCAAAACCACGCGGTAAACACAGGCCACATTGGTGGTCCTACGATTTGGACTCGCTCCGAATATCATGCCGGAAACAATTTAACAAGGCCAAGAGCTTCGGCTCTGAGCCTCATTGGCACGAATATAAAGCTAAACTAAGGGCCTACAAAAAAGCTCTGAGACAGGCGAAGAGAACCTCGTGGAGAAATTTCTGCACTGGCGTCGAAAAGGTCGACGACACAGCGAGACTTAGACGAGTCCTCTCGAAAAGTCAAACAACCATCAGCTATCTGCGAAAACCTGACGGATCCTGGACCAGCACGGAAGAGGAAACCCTTGAGCTGCTCTTGAATACATGATGCACCACTAGCACCTGCAACAAACCTGGCAGTCAATATACCCATCACTGAGGAAAGAGTAAGGTGGGCAGTTAAGAGCTTTGAACCGTATAAGGCTGCCGGGCCGGACGGGATTATCCCCGCGCAACTTATAAACACGTTGGAGACATCAGCTAAATGGCTAGTAATTCTCTTCACAGCCTGCCTGGCTCTCAACCACATTCCGGGCTCCTGGAGAATCGCCACGGTAGTGTTTATCCCTAAGGCTGGGAAGGCATCCCACTACGAGCCAAAAGACTACAGACCGATCAGTCTCCCGTCCTTTGTACTAAAAACCTTTGAGAGGATACTAAGCGACTACCTCTTAACGACTATTGATAGCAACCTTATCTCTAGCTATCAGCATGCATACACCAAGGGTAAATCAAGAGAAACCGCTCTGCACAGCCTAGTGTCTGTCATTGAGAAATCGCTGTGTGAAAAGGACTACTGTCTCGTGGCCCTCCTAGACATTGAGGGGGCTTTCAACAATATAAGCCCGGAGGCTATCAACTCCGCTCTAACTAATCTGGGCGTAGATAGACCTCTAACTGATTTAATTGACCAACTTTTAAGGGGAAGGAAAATAGCTTCTTCACTTGGTACGGTTGAGTTATCACGTTATGTCACAAGGGGAACACCCCAGGGTGGTGTTCTTCCCCGCTTTTATGGAACCTCACAGTCAACTCGTTGCTACGTGACACAAGCTGGGGGGGCAGGAAGATAGTTGCATACGTAGACGATTTAGCTATTGCATTCAGAGGCAAGTTCCCACAAACTCTGTGTGAGTTGATGCAAGTAGCACTGCGAGAGGTTTCGAGGTGGTCCTCTCGCTGCGGACTTAGTATCAACCCGGGGAAAGTGGAACTTGTCCTCTTCACCAACCGGTACAAAATACCGCCACTAAGCCTACCAGAACTAGATGGCACGCGCCTGGGCTTGTCGGATAAGGCCAAGTTTCTAGGCATAGTTCTGGACAGGAAATTGAATTGGAAGGAGAATGTTCTTCAGCGCCAGAAGAAAGCTTGCATCGCTCTTTACACATGCAAAAGAGCCATTGGCAAAAAATGGGGCCTCAGCCCTAGAGTATGCAGTTGGATCTACACGGCCATCATTCGCCCAATCATGCTTTATGGAGTCGTCGTATGGTGGCCTGCGCTGAGCAAGGCAACATACCTGAATCTGTTGCGGAAAGTCCATAGATCCAATATGATCTGTATAAGCGGTGCGCTACCTGATCATTGTAGCGTCTTCCAGGCGGAAGTCTCGGCAATCCTGGACGCCGCGGCCTGGTTAAGCAAACGTGTTATCGGAGAAGATATCGCTATTTTCAGCGATAGCCAAGCGGCCTTCAAATCCCTTGGCTCATACACGTTCAACTCTGAACTGACGCTCAGCTCTGAACTGACGCTCAGTCGTCGATCTCTTCAGGAGATGGCCCAACAGAACCGCGTAAACCTCATATGGGTCCCGGGACATAGGGACATTGAGGGAAACTGTAAGGCAGACGAGCTTGCCAGGCAGGGCACGACCAAGCAGGTTCTTCAGGATAAAGAGCGCTTAGGTATGCCGTTTGCCACATGCAAACTAATGCTGAAGCCAACGAAAGATGGCTGCAATCCCCAGGGTGTCGCATATCGAAAAAAACCTGGCCAAAATGGGATCTTAAAAGGTCTAGACGCATTTATGCCCTAACTAGGAGGGAAATCTGCATATTGATAGGGGTATTAACCGGTCACTGCCTCATTGGTAGGCATGCAGAAAGGCTAGGTGTGCCCTACCGACGATGCTGCAGGAGTTGCAAAGATGATGAGGAGGAGGAAACAGTGGAGCACCTCATCTGCAACTGTCCGGCTTTAAGCGGCGCGAGAACGCGCTTTTTGGGAGTTCCGTTCCTGGATAGCCTAAGCCAGATCGCGGAAATGGACATAAAGGACTTGATGGGCTTCATAAAGTCATCTAAGTGGTTCGAGGAGGAGTAACGGTGTCGGTTTAGGAGTGTCAGTCCCGGGATTCTGCTATGTGGAAAATCCCAACAACTCAGGGATTTTCCATATGGCTGGGTCCCGGGACTGACTTTCCTTGTGTTGGTGGTATCACAACGAGCCTTTCAAAACTGGCCTAAGTGTGCCTCTGCGGCAGCCACTTGAACCTAACCTAACCAGAATACAGGCTCTAACCCTGCCCCCCTCGCTAGCTTGGATTAGCTTAAAACCCTTAATCCCCAAACCGCAAATCCTTGAGCTGTTGACCCAGGGTTCTTGGATGAGGACCACATCTATGTCGCCTTTAGAGAGACGACTGATTAAAGCAGCCGAGGCTGCTTTAGATTTGTGCAGGTTTATCTGAATCACCACCAACATGAGAGCGCTCAGACTTCCCTGCCACCGCCGTATCGTCGAGTTCCACCTCGTCTGGAGGCTTGTCTTTCAACGACGATTTGTTCAGACCACGATTTGGCGTAGCCGAGATTCGACTAACTGTGGCAGTATTGACATTGGTGCGCTCAGGACTAGCTGCTATCACTGTGACGTTGAGGTCCTCCCCGTCCAGCAGGCTGTCTCCCATCTCCGAGCTGTTCACTGCTCCTTCGCCATTTGACGTGGCAGATACCATACTTTCCGAGTCGGACATCTCCGACTCCTCTACCGGCACTGCGATGTCCGAGCCCTCCGGTGCAGCCGAAATAGCAGCGCGCTATGCATCGCCGCGGTATACGTGGATCACGATCTGACCCATGCCGTAGTGCACTCGTCCATTGCACCGTTTAAGGGGCTCGAGTGCTTCCTTAGTCAAGGTGAAGACCACTTGCCTGTCAGGCCCTACCGCATCCTCGACCAGATTGACACCCCAGTCCTGCGTCGGGAGAGACGGGTTCATGATCCTCAGCATCCTAAGAATTCTCTCAGGTTCAGCAGGGATAGCAGGAATCCACGCTCTTGCCCTTGGCCTAGCCGGGATGTCTTTCCAGTCGACAACCTCGATTCTTGCCCCTTGGTAGATCTCACCCAGTCTTGCAGCTGCTGCCTTGTACAGTGCAACAGTTTTTGCATCCTCGCAAGCGAATACTTTGATTCGGCCCTGGTGCCATCCCGCATCAGAACCCATCGGCGTGGCACCCGGAGACTCATCCATAATGTCGAGAAGGACATTACCGATAGCGTTCCGGACGTACCGCCACTGGTCCCTAGGAATGGCCCAGCTTTCGTTACCTCGGTCAATGACGCCTATGAGGATCCTATCCTTAGTTACTTCAGCAAAGCTGAGTTTACCCACTACAGGGGCGTGTTGCTGCCGCTTCGGGTGAGGTTTTAAATCCACGTCCGATCTCTGGCGTTTGAAGGGATTTCCATTAACCTTCTTTGGCGCGTAATCGCTTTGGAAGTTCGGTAAGATAGCTTCAGCCATCTCCACCGTCTTTCTAGCATTCGGCGATAGCGTCTCTTGTGAAATACCCTCGTATTTCTTCAGGATCCTCGCGGCCGCTCTTTTGTCCAAGTACTCAGAGCGATTGGGAGATTTCTTTTGGTGTAAATTTCGACCCGTAGTTGCCATCGCGGTCGTTCCCTTATTTGGATCTCTGGGGCCAGGTCGTGAGACCACTGCCACAGACGTTAAAGACTTAGTTTCGGTACCGGCACTTACTAGGACTTTAGCATCAGCCGTTGTTGGCTTCACAGTGTTTGTACCAGTACTTACTTTGGGGATTGCCCCCTTGTTAACCAGAGCTAATCGACTCGTAGTTGTCATCGCTGTCGATCTCTCGGCTGATAAGGAAATGGAGTTTGTCCTCCGACGTTGCGTTCTCGCTTGCTCCAGCATTTTCCTCCTCTGCTGTGCAGTATACATAGCTGTATCTTTAGTTTTAGGGTTTTTGTTATTATTTATCATCTTGTTCGTACGACCCCTCGCCGGGCAAGGCCAGTTTAGGGTCAAGGGAAGAGTAGGGGGAATGTGTCGTCAGCCGCGGCAGAGCCCCATACCGCGGTAAGGCCATAGTTACTCTCCGAGGCGGCCCGGTATCAGAGAGGCTCCGTTCGATTACAGCCACGATTTGCCTCCCGGCTGCAAACGTCCAATGGGCACGTGGTCGCATAACACCCTGGATTGGGAGGGGGAAGATCTTAGTCGTCGCGCCAGAGAGGCTGGGCTTCTCTCGTGATGTAGTACCGGTGGCGCTATGATCACAAGGGCAACGTAGCCCTGTGGCTATCGACTTAAGCCCTCGTACCGCGGCAAGGTGTCCACCCTTCACGAGGGTAGATCCACGGAGGCGGGGATGTTGCCGCAGCTGTCCTTGTGTTTTAGTGTTAAAATTTTATTGTCATTTAAATGTGTAGTCTACCTTGTGTTTGCGTGTCAGGTGCTAAAATATCGATAACAGGCAGACTTCATCGCCAAGCTATCAGACCTAAATGTTAAGATTAAATTAATTAAATTGAACTTGGCGGTAGAGTGCTGGCACGCACAAAAGCGTAAGTGATTTAATTATTTGAAATATTATACTGTTTTTTAACCTTTGAAAATTCCATTGTGAAGGAAATAAAGCGGGAAACATCAGCATTAAACCGAGGCTTTTATTTCAAGGGCACCGCCGCCAGGAACCACAACAACAAGGACATTGAAAAGGATAACAAGGACATTGAAAAGGATAACAAGGACATTGAAAAGGATAACAAGGACATTGAAAAGGATAACAAGGACATTGAAAAGGATAACTAGGACATTGTAAAGGTAACAAGGACATTGCAAGGATATGGCAAAGTTTAATGACTTGAAGATCCAAAAACTCAAAAACGAGTTGGAGAAACGTGGAATGGTAACAACAGGTAATAAGCCAGAGCTACAATCACGTCTACGGGAGGCTTTGGAAGCGGAAGGAATCAACGTTGACGATTATGTTTTTCAGCTTTCGGAAGAGGGACGACGAAAATAGAAGAGCAAAAGGATTATCCGGATTCAGTGGAAAATGTGGACACAAACTCGCTGTTGGCTGTATTGGCTCAGATGTCGACGAATATAACATCAAAGTTTGAAGAACAGAAAACTTGCATGGCATCTCAGTTGGAACAACAAGAGACACGTATGGCATCAAAGTTGGAGGAACAAGAGACACGCATTACGTCTCGGTTGGAAGAGCAGGACACACGAATGTTGTCGCAAATTTGGGTACAGGTATCATCACAGATCTCCTCCCAATTGGAAGAACATAAGGCTTATATGTCATCTCAGCTGGAGGCACAGGAGGAACGTATGTCAGCACAGCTAAATATGCAGGACAGGAAAATAATACAGCTTGAGGAGAAAGTCGAAGCCGAGGTGGATGCGTTAAGAAGTCGTATCCAGGAGTTGCAGCTGAATCGTCCAAGTGTTTCAGCAAGCACTCCCAAGGTAAAACACCCATCCTTTGACGGTTCGGTTCCTTTCCAGGTATTTAAGCTACAATTTGAGAAAACAGCAGCTGTGAACAACTGGAACGCTGAGGATAAAGTCGCTGCGCTCTTCTTAGCATTGAAAGGACCGGCAGCGGAAATCCTTCAAATTATTCCAGAAGGTGAAAGGAACAGCTATGAGGCATTGATGGGTGCAGTTGAGAGGCGTTACGGTAGCGAGCATAGGAGGCAGATATTTCAAATGGAGCTACAGAATCGCTTCCAGAAGGCTAATGAGACATTGCAGGAATTTGCATGGGACTTTGAGAGGTTAGCTCATTTGGCGAACGCAGATGCCCCCGTGGAATACATCGAGAGGGTAAAGATCCAAAGATTCATAAGTGGAATAATGGATGTAGACACGAAGCGAGCCGCATATGCAAACCCCAAAAGTACATTCGCAGAGACGGTATCACACGCTTTATTACAAGAGACAGCCTCGCTTTTATGTAAACCAGATAACAAGGTTCACCATGAGGAAGTAGAACGACCAGAGTGGGTGGACGCAATCCTAGAAGCATTGAACGGAAAGCAACAGAAAAATGAAGCAGCCATTAAATGCTTCAAGTGCGGAAAATCTGGCCATATTGTGCGTCATTGCAACATCGGCTCCAGAGACTTCGGCAATGCAAGTGGACGTAAGGGTAACGCTGAAGGAGATGAGCAAGATGAATGCCCCATAGTTTCTGTGACGCAGGTCGGAGGGAAAGCAAGTAATGTTACTTGGACGGAATAGAGCGGCATCTCATTCCATCATTAGAAGTGACTTGGTCCATAAGAAAGTAAGACCATTGCAGGACGCGGACAGTTACCGGTGAAAGTAAGCTAGTCCAGAGAGAAGTGCGGTGCAAAGTTGTGATTGGGAATGTGACTACATACCACAACTTCTTAGTAGCGGATATTGTGGACGAAATCATCATTGGCATCGACTTCTTGGCTGAGAGAGACATGCACATAAACGTGAGAAATAGAGTTATGACATACAATGGCCAAGAAGTACCTCTGATTTTGGACACAACATTGGGTATTGCACCAAAGGAGTTTCATTGGAGGTGAAGCACAGGGACACTCGGAAAGCAAAGGTACCTCCTCGACAAATGGCTTCGATAGACAAATGCCTACTTGAGAATATTTGGAGAAGTCAACAGGAAGATTCAGATCTGGCATGTGTGATCCGAGGGCTTGAGCGAAACAAACGACCAGCAAGAAAAGAAATGTCAGCGGAGAGTCCAGTTGCAAAGTCATATTGGTCGCAATGGAACAGTTTACGATTGGTATCCGGTTGTTTGCATCGAATATGGGAGAGTGAGGATGGTCAATGCGCTCGGAAGCTTATAGTTGTTCCAAGAAAGCGGGTGTTTGATGTTCTCCGGGAAATGCATAACGATCCAAGTGGAGGCGATCTAGGAGTCAAGAAGACCTTGGAGAGGATTAAGCAGACATTTTATTGGGTTGGTTACGGTCAGTCGGTAAAGGAGTGGATTGCCAAATGCGATGAGTGCATCAGAGCAAAGGTGCTGAGGTCCACGAGTCATGGTCGAAGGAGGCAGTGCAACTCAGATGCACCGTTTAAGAGGATTAACTTGGATGGAGCTGGTACATTCCCCAGAACTATAAGCAAAAACATGAAAACCAGGTACGACAAAGCAATAGAAACGGAAGGGTTCCTGGAAGGAGATTTAGTATTCCTATACGGGCCACAACGGAGGAAAAGTGTGTCTCCCAAAGTTCAGTGCAACTGGGAAGGACCATACAGAGTTGTGAAACGGATCAACGACGTTGTTTACCGAATACAGGCTGTTGGATTGCTACGGAACAAAATGAAAGTGGTTCCCCTGGAGAGACTAGCAACGTTTGGATCGGGAAATGTGTCTGATCGGCACGATCAGGCTTAGGTGGAGGGCAGTGTGGCGAATGTTCTCAAGAATCGCTCATCTCCCAACTCTAGCGTATTTCCATCACTAGCGTCACTACCACAACTACAACTGTTTAGATACATGACGTGAGAGCGAGAGAGGGAGAGGCAGCTCGCATGTTTGCGAATGTGGCAGAAAGAGGAGATGACGATAGATAAACGTTTCGAGAACACTGTTGCACGAATAAACCAGAAATGTGTAGGCATTTCTAGGTTGTGAAGCGGCTGTCTGCTAGGGTATATAAACCGCGCAAAGACAACGCACGTCAATCAGTTTATTTTGAATTGTTGTACAGTGAAGTATTGAACAATGAATTAACCCGCGATATTGTACTACGGTTTTTAGTACTGAATAAACGTACTACTTATTAAGCAGAATCGGAGTGTTTTATTTAACGTACAGTGAGTACGTAATGAGGGAAAATAATCAAGGAATCATCGAATTCGTCACAATTAATAGAAAAGTGAACCAGCCTTTAGTATGTGTTGATTTTCGTTTGCAAGCGGGTGTTTTAGGTTCAAGTGAATGTTTTAAGTTCAAGTGAATGTGTCTATAGGTTCGTGTCGTTTTCGTTATATTGCCGTAAGGATTTTATTGCGTGAAATGGCCCAATAATTTGAAAAAAGGACTGTGACGTGGATGTGCCAGGATTATATGCATGCCGCAAAAAAAAATAAAATAATTCTACCCACGGATCGGTTCCCTGATCCACTTCCCGAAAGTAAGAAATAAAATAAAAAAGTAAGGAAGTCTAAGTTCGCCTGGAACCGAGTATTTAATACCCAGTTTAAATGGCTATGGTCTACAAGTAAAAGTTCTGCTTGTTAGCTACTAAATTTTGTTATTTAACTAAAAAAATTACATAAATACCTGATCGTTATGTGTTTCTCTAAATGTTCCATATCGGCGCACACAAAGAAGGTATATTAAGGTTGAAATGGAATGGAAAAGGTCTGGCCGGACTCATGTGTAAGACGAAGGGTTAAGAAGTTAACTTCTTTCACGTGTACTGGCTACACGTGGTTTTGTGAAATTGCAACTTTAGGTGCAAATTTCTTAGAAAATATAAGCCGCCGACCTGTCCGGTTTTTATTTTTGTAGTCTATGGGACCCCCTCTATCCCTCCACAAAAAATTAAAGAAATCGGGACCGTACATTATTGGAAAGTCAACCCATAAATAAAAAAATGAATTTGTTTGCCGAATTAGACGAATTTAATTTGACCTAATTTGGTGATCAAATTCAATCTGCTGATGAACGGTCTCGAAAAAACTTGGCCAAAAGTGACGCATTTGCCGCAGTGTAAATGTAGCTTTAACCCTCATTATCATATTTAAAGGCCATAAATCATCTTTAAAAATGCTTACATATCTACATTAGAGCGTATCACCAAAAAAAGTCGGCCGTACCTCCCCTCATATGAAGTGTTTTTGAAAATCATTTAAAAAAAATTATACTTTTTTTTCTGGCAACCCTAGATGTCGCCCAATTGCATTTTTCTTCATACCTTCGGCATTTATTGTCGGATTTTAAAGCGTGATACCACAACGTACCTTTCCTCATATAAAGTGTTTTTGAAAAAAATTTTAAAAAAAGTTGTATTTTTTTTGTCTGGCAACCCTAGAAGTCGCTTAATTGCATTTTTCTTCATATCTTCGGCATTTTTTGTCGGATTTTAAAGTGTGGTACCGCATGAGCTAAATGAACTTTTTTGAGAAAAAACCTCCTCTTTGAGACGAAAAAATTGATGTGTCAAACTTTAAAATCCGACAACAAATGCCAAAGATTTGAAGAAAAATGTAATTGGGCGACATCTAGGGTTGCCACAAAAAACATTTTTTTTTTAATGTTTTTCAAAAGCACTTCGTATGAGGGGAGGTACGGCCGACTTTTTTTTCGCCTGTAAGCCCGAGACGCTCTAAAATATTCTCGAAATAACTTCGCCAAAAGCGACGCATTTGGTGCAGTGTAAATGTATCATAATCATACTGGAAACAGAGAACAAACTAATAGTACATTTACACCGCACCAAATTTGGCGAATTCAAATGAACCAGATCGACACGGTTTACATTGGGAATTTTGCATTTGGCTTCACCTTCCCTGCAAGAATTATCCACCAGGACAAAAAGGCACCGAAAGAAAAAGCACTACCGTGATGTTTTGAACACCTGTAGAGTAATAAAAATTGAAGAGTCAAGAAGGCTTCTGTATTTTTGTGGTAGAATTGGCCCTGTTTCTTAAAAAAAAACTAGTTGAAATTGTTATTTACAGCTGTGCATAGTGAAAAAGTTATCACATGTCAATTACCCATTAAGGTTTTTGCTGGACAATCCTTGATGTGGAACACCCGCAGGGTTGCTATTTTGAGGAACTGTGGACTGTATTGTTCAGCAAATGAGTTCAAATGTGATGGAATTCCAAATTTGGAAAATGAGATTTGTATGAAAAAAAAACGCCAAATTTGGTGCGGTGTAAATGTAATATAACTCTTAAATTATTTAGCTTAACAAGTCAGCTTTATATTGTTTGTGGCTAATATGAGATATGATGTTTGCTTAGTTCATAAAATTTATTTTTACCCCCTGTACCAGCAAGGAGAGCTAATGATGTCGCAAATGTTGCTGAATGACTTAACGACATATATACTCGTATGTACATATATAAATATATATGTCTTGGTCGTAAAGGGAAATTTGGGTTTGTTGTAGTGTCCGACCGAAGCTGGAATTTTAGGCCGAAGCCGAATATTCGGCATAATCCTATATTCGGCCGAAAACAGAAGCCGAAGCCGAATACGAAAAAAATATATACATACCTAAGTTTCACATTTTTTTATTTCATAACAATTCATTTTTTGTTTGTTTCTTCAATAAAAAAAAAGCATATTACAAAAAGCATACATAACGCATATATTTATATATATATTTATACATATATTTATACATATATTGGCAGTAAACATATATTGGCAGTAAAAGCTAGTACCGTTCGAAAACATCACAGTACAGATATATTAATTTTGAGCTAGGCAGGCATATATTTTTGTTTACAAAAATAATTCAAAAAATCATGAGCGTTTCAAAAAAAAACACTAACGCGACATAAATTAAAATTTAATATTTAATAAATTTTAAAAGTAAAAAAAGGAACTATTAAAAGTGCCTGGGTCACAGAGCTTAGCTCGCTTTGAACCTAGCGTATTAAAATAGAATGTTGTCCGTTGTCTGTTTCAAGATCGATTATGCCATTAACATTCCAATATACAAAAAAAGCTCCTTGAAAGTTATTAGCTAAACACATAATTAAGGGCCCCGTTAGGGTCCAATCAGTCTTTACGTATCCTTAACTTAGCTTAACTTAAGGCCAACCTGGAATACGAGAAATCTGTATAAGTATATTGTTATTTAAAGCGTAAACTTACGAAAGAAAGTACCAGGAAATGCCTATATTGGAAACTTTTGGCTTAAGTTAAGTTAGGTTAAGTATACTGATTGGGCTCTAAGACGAAAAACTATAGATACCTTACCATAATACTTGTTACAACAAGCCTCAACATACATATTTTCCAAAAACATTTTAATTTGGTTTCAATACATTTGGACCGCTATCAATGAAATCCGCTACTTTATTGCTTTGACAATTTTTTAAATTTTTTCGTTTATGAATATACACTAGGGTGATTCAAATAAAAAAAAATTTTTGTCTTTTTTCAGTGTTACCCCCTAAAAAGTTAGGTATTGATGAGCAAATAAGCCTTGCAAAAATTAGCGCTCTAACTTAACCCTTAGGTGGCTATTTTTTTCCCCCTTTTCCATACATTTTGTATGGGCGAAAATGGTATTTTTTTTTTTTCAAAGTGAATTTTCCCTTAATTTTTGAAACTTTTTTGAAAAAATGTTTGAATGCACTTAAAGTTGAAGCTTTGAAGCTTCCAAAATGGTAAGCCATGTGCGAATATCTTAACTATTAAAATATTTACAGCCATTTAAAATTTACTAAATTTTATACGTTTTACTGTGTATGTGTGCGCAATAGTACAAAACTCAGTCATTTTTAAATGACTGTAATTATTTTAATAGTTGAGATAATCGCACATTGCTTACCATTTTGAAAGCTTCAAAGCTCCTACTTTAAGAGTATGTAAAAATATTTTGAAAGAAGTTTAAAAAATTGAAGGAAAATTCATTTTGAAAAAAATGCCATTTTTCCCCATACAAAATGTATGGGAAAAAAATTTAGTGGCTATTAAGCGTTAAGTTAGAGCGCTAATTTTTTGCAAGGCTTATTTTCTCATCAATACCTAACTTTTTAGGGGGTAAGACCAAGTCGACATTTTTTTTTAATCACCCTAATATACACGTACACAATACATTGACAAAAACGGTACTAGCCCAACACATTTTTAGCTAATCTCAATTTGAGATGCATTTGAGAAGTAATCATATTCTCAAATCTCAAACGTTCGTTTTCAATTTGAGGCGAAATAACCGTTGATAGCGTTCTCAACCTAAAAGGTTCATTTTTAATATGGGATTTTCCCTGATTTTAAAATTGAGAACTGCAGAATTTTCAAACGTTTCTCAAACTGAGCGGAGTGGACCGAAATGGAATCCACATGCTCTCATTGAAATATTTATTCAGAGATGCCAATCATGCAAAACAAATACCCATTTTAATAAAAAGCGAGTTTCCTTTTATGCTGTTAGGTTTTACTTAACTTAACTTACTTAATAGAGTTCAAGAAATAATCCTGTTATATAAACAACATTTGAGAAAAAGTTGAGAATAGATGTTTTCTCAAACGTTTGAGTTTTTGGTGCTCGATGTTTGTTGGGAGCTTGCCTCGAATTGATTTCTAAATTATTACACATTGAGAAGATACCTACGTTGCTGCCAATATAGAAGTATTACATATATGACATAACGGTTCTTCTCTAAATTTTCTTGTGTTAGTTTTGTAAACAAATTTTGATATAGTTGTAAACAAAAACAAAAAAATGCAGTCTTTATGTTAGATAATAACATTCTAACAATGTGAATAAAATTTGTATAGGTGACCGCTGTACTAAATAATTGTTCGCTGTATTAATTTCCCTGTAAAAACGTTGGAGTACCCATACTACTCCAAGAACAGTCCAACTCCATATAAAAAGGTGCTCCAATTAAAATGGTGAGACCCACCTAATCTAAAAACTAAGAGTACTCCATCCCGTAATCCAAGAAACACCCACACAAGAGTATTTTCCAAAAAAAGGTCCAACTAGATTACTCCAGTTGGGGTAGAAAGCGTAGCGAGAGAGGAACACATTCACTTACTTTACATAGGAGTACTCTATGGAGTACTAAGACATCGCCATGTTAATTGGACCACCTTTTTTGTATGAAATAGGATTACTATTGGATATTCCGGTATTTGAATACTCTACAGAGTATTGATTAGAGTACTTTGCCATTTTTGCAAGTTTGCGTGTGCAATCTTTTGCCATTTCAAACGATTTGATCGACATACATGCATGTTAAATAATAAGTTATAGTTCGGGATCTTAGGCCTGTTCAATAACAGAAAAATATTACTGGAAGTTACGATTTTCTGTCACTTCTCTTATAAAAAATCAAAAAAATTTTAAAATCCAGTAAACTTTTTTTTTGTTAAGGAGCGG
This sequence comes from Campiglossa producta, assembly GCA_964058755.1. Classification (NCBI taxonomy): domain Eukaryota; kingdom Metazoa; phylum Arthropoda; class Insecta; order Diptera; family Tephritidae; genus Campiglossa; species Campiglossa producta. The sequence continues at coordinate 56,465,963 of CAXKVI010000001.1, read as the reverse complement.
ACCTATTGTTCGGCCTTTTCAGCCGAAGACCGAAGCCGAATAAAAAATAGCAGCCGAATAGGCCGAATACCGAAGCTTGGACGAACCTTCGGTCGGACACTAGTTTGCTGTCAGGTGGCCATATAAATTACTTATTTTTAAATAGATAACATAATCTATTCGGCTCTGATACAGTATTACCCGGCGCACAGTAGTCGGATGAACCTGGTTTTACAAGTAAAAGTCGGTTTCTTAAAGTTGTGATAAATTAGCCGAGAAAAAGCCATTCTTACTAAGAAATGTCCAAAAATTTCAGAACTGATAAGTATTTTCTAAAATACCCTGCAGTCAAATTCCGAACTACTCAGCAAACATACTAGTTCATTGACTAACCATTTTATGGCATATGCATACCAGTTCATTGTTGATTAGTTTTAAAAGCAGTCAATGCCAAACTACTCAGCGAAAATTCTAGTTCATTGACTATACATTTTGTGGCGTATGCATACTAGTTCATTGCTGATTAGCGTTAAACCAGTCAATGCCAAACTACTCAGCAAACAATATAGTTCATTGACTATACATTTTGTGGTGTATTTATACTAGTTCATTGCTGATTAGCTTCAAACCAGTCAAGGCCAAACTACTCAGCAAACAATATAGTTCAATGACTATACATTTTGTGGTGTATTCATACTAGTTCACTTCTGATCACCTTTAAACCAGTCAATGTCGAACTACTCAGCAAACAATATAGTTCACTGACGATACATTTTGTGGTGTATTCATACTAGTTCATTGCTGATCACCTTTAAACCAGTCAATGTCCAACTACACAGCTAACAATATAGTTCATTGACTATACATTTTGTGATGTTTTTACACTAGTTCATTGCTGATTAGCTTCAAACCAGTCAAGGCCAAACTACTCAGCAAACAATATAGTTCATTGACTATACATTTTGTGGTGTATTCATACTAGTTAATTTCTGATCACTTTTAAACCAGTCAATCTCGAACTACTCAGCAAACAATATAATTCATTGTCTATACATTTTGTAGTGTATTCATACTAGTTCATTGCTGATCACCTTTAAACCAGTCAATGTCCAACTACTCAGCTAACAATATAGTTCATTGACTATACATTTTGTGGTGTATTTATACTAGTTCATTGCTGATTAGCTTCAAACCAGTCAAGGCCAAACTACTCAGCAATCAATATAGTTCATTGACTATACATTTTGTGGTGTATTCATACTAGTTATTTTCTGATCACCTTTAAACCAGTCAATGTCCAACTACTCAGCTAACAATATAGTTCATTGACTATACATTTTGTGATGTATTTATACTAGTTCATTGCTGATTAGCTTCAAAACAGTCAAGGCCAAACTACTCAGCAAACAATATAGTTCATTGACTATACATTTTGTGGTGTATTCATACTAGTTAATTTCTGATCACCTTTAAACCAGTCAATCTCGAACTACTCAGCAAACAATATAATTCATTGTCTATACATTTTGTAGTGTATTCATACTAGTTCATTGCTGATCACCTTTAAACCAGTCAATGTCCAACTACTCAGCTAACAATATAGTTCATTGACTATACATTTTGTGATGTATTTATACTAGTTCATTGCTGATTAGCTTCAAACCAGTCAAGGCCAAACTACTCACCAAACAATATAGTTCATTGACTATGCATTTTGTGGCATATGGATACCAGTTCATTGTTGATTAGCTTTAAACCATTCAATGCCAAACTACTTAGCGAAAATTCTAGTTCATTGACTATGCATTTTGTGGTGTATTCATACTAGTTCATTTCTGATTTCCTTTAAGCCAGACATTGCCAAACTACTCGGCAAACAATGTAGTTCATTGACTGTACATTTTGTGGGGTATTCATACTAGTTCATTTCTGATTAGCTTTAAACCAGTCAATGCCAAACTACTCAGCAACATTATAGTTCTACGCCTAAAAATTTTGTGGTGTATTCATACTAGTTAATTTCTGACTACCTTCAAACTAATCAATTCCAAAGTACTTAGCAGACACCTAGCTCGTTTACTATACATTTTATGGATGCTTTTATACTAGTTCTTTGCTGATTACCCTTAAATCAATCAATGCCAATCTAATCAGAAAACATACTAGTATACAACTATAATTTGCTGGGCGAAATAATACTAGTCAGAAAAATCCTGGTTCGTACTAGTATGCAAGTATGTATGAAATTCGGGTTGAAATCATACTTCACCTTTTTCAGTTTATATTCAGAAAGTTTTCTGAATATCAATTGTAATTTTCTGAATGTCAATTGTATTTTTCTGAAAATCAAATGGAAATTCTGTAACTGCATTCAGATCTTTTATGATCCCTCTAGATCTTTTATGATCCCATTTTGGCCAGGTTAGTTTGGATGTCCGGCACCCTTGGGATTGTTGCTACTTTTCGTTGGCTTGACGGAGTGTGTACTCCAAGCCAACGAAAGGTGCAACAATCCCCAAGTTGCCGGACATCCAAACAAACCTGGCCGAAATGGGATCATAAAAAATCTAGAGGCATTCACGCCCTAAGAAGGAGAGAAATCTTAATATTAATATGTGTTCTAACTGGGCACTGCCTTATTGGTAGGCACGCAGAAGGGGTGCCCTATCGACGATGCTGTAGGAGCTGCAAAGATGATGAGGAAGAGGAAACGGTGAAGCACCTCATCTGCAACTGCCCGGCCTTAAGCGGCGCGGGAACGCGCTTTTTGGGAGTTCCCTTCCTGGATAGTCTAAACCAGACCGCTGGGATTTTCCAAATGGCCGGGTCCCGGGACTGACTTTCCTAGTGCTGGTGGTATCACAACGGGCGTTTCAAAACTGGCCTAAGTGTGCCTCTGCGGCAGCCACTAAACTAACCTAACCTAACTGCATTCAACTGTTTGAACAGTCACAGATTTTTAAATTTAAAAAAAAAACTAGGTCCCGCCAACTCATAGGGAAAAAATCAAAGCAGCACACTATAAGTTGGAAGAGAAGTTCGGCAAAAGTCTCGTTAGAGGTTATGACAACCTGTTGGTATATAACCGCCATTTTTTTTACGTTGCGGCATAAACTTGAGTATATTGACAACAACAATATAAATTAACTCTACCAATGCTCCTTTAACTCGAGTGTATGGCCCAGCATGAAAGCAGTCTTACTTTGACTCTTTTTGATGTAAAAATAAGACTTAATTTTATCTATATATCATATGTGGGTCCGGAACTCCGCAGTGGACGACTAACTTAACCTTAATTTACCATACCTAAAAATACAACCCCAAAGCCCCAATTACATAAAACTTTGACAAATGCGCGCCTCGTTTTTGAGCATTTGCAAAAATTTCGCTTCGCTTTACGTTTAAAAAACTTTGTATGAAAGTGGATCCTACAAAGTTGAATGCAATTGGGCCTTCACCTATATAATCAAACTTGACGAACGCGGAATTTGAAAGGAGCCATTGCAAGTAGAATTCAATAATTAAATAAAAAATACAATAAACAACATAATTTAAAAAATATAGAAAAAAAAACTTGTGTTAACTTTACCGAGAATCGAACTCAGAGCCTTTAGCTCATTTTTGGCTGTGTACGAACTAGTATATACACTGGTATAATGCTGATGCAGAGGCTGACTAGTATACCAATTGGTATGGTGCTGATGCAGAAGAGGACAATTGCTTTTCTTTTTCTCTTGTAACTGCTTCTTTTTTACCTTGTAATTCACAGATGCTTTTTCGTGTTTGGGTAAATACAAATAGTCGCAGCTTTCTAAAGAATAAACTGGTATATTGCTGATGTAGAGGCTGACTATATAACTGGTGCATAGACCGACTAGTATACCAATTGGAATGAATGTCAAATTCGTGGACTAGTATGACAAGTGGTACGATCTGAATGGGCATAATGATTAGTATGTCCTGCCGCATAGACTGAGCAGTATGTCAACCGGTATGATTCTGATGTATATATGAACTAGTATGTCAACTTGTAAGATTCTGATGCATATATGAACTAGTATGTCAAATGGTATATTTCTGATGCAAATTTGAACTAGTATGTCAACTGATATGATTAAGATGCATAAATGAACTGATATGTCAACTGGTATGATTCTGATGCATAAATGAACTACTATATCAACTGGTATGATTCTGACGCATATATGAACTAGTATGACAACTGGTATGATTCCGATGATTTTTTTAACTAGTCTGTTAATTGGTATGATTCTGATGCATTAATGAACTAGTCTGTCAACTGGTATGATTCTGATGCATATAAGAAGTAGTCTGTCAACAGGTATGATTCTGATGCATATATGATCTAGTCTGTCAACTGGTATGATTCTGATGCATATATGAACTATTCTTTCAACTGGTATGATTCTGATGTATATATGAACTAGTCTGCCAACTGGTATGATTCTGATGTAAATATGAACTATTCTTTCTCTTGGTACGATCCTGACGTATATACGAACTAGTATCTTAAATGGTATGATACTGATGTGTATAATAACAAGTATATCAACTGGTATATTCCTGATGCAGAGACTGACTAGTCAGCCAATTGGTATGGTGCTGATGCAGAGAAGGACAATTGCCATCTCGTAGGACATCGCCGTGTTAAAAATACCAGTTGCTAATACCCTGCAGTCAACTTAACTAGTTTTATACTAATCAAATACCAGTCAGCTAGGCGGCTTCAACTAGTTCGAGTTCTGTAATTTTTCCATATTAGGTTACACTCGAGTTAAAGGAGTATTGGTAGAGTTAATTTATATTGTTGTTGTCAATATACTCAAGTTTATGCCGCAACGTAAAAAAAATGGCGGTTATATACCAACAGGTTGTCATAACCTCTAACGAGACTTCTGCCGAACTTCTCTTTCAACTTACAGTGTGCTGCTTTGATTTTTTCCCTATGAGTTGGCGGGACCTAGTTTTTTTTTTTAATTTAAAAATCTGTGACTGTTCAAACAGTTGAATGCAGTTAGGTTAGGTTAGTTTAGTGGCTGCCGCAGAGGCACACTTAGGCCAGTTTTGAAACGCCCGTTGTGATACCACCAGCACTAGGAAAGTCAGTCCCGGGACCCGGCCATTTGGAAAATCCCAGCGGTCTGGTTTAGACTATCCAGGAAGGGAACTCCCAAAAAGCGCGTTCCCGCGCCGCTTAAGGCCGGGCAGTTGCAGATGAGGTGCTTCACCGTTTCCTCTTCCTCATCATCTTTGCAGCTCCTACAGCATCGTCGATAGGGCACCCCTTCTGCGTGCCTACCAATAAGGCAGTGCCCAGTTAGAACACCTATTAATATTAAGATTTCTCTCCTTCTTAGGGCGTGAATCCCTCTAGATCTTTTATGATCCCATTTCGGCCAGGTTTGTTTGGATGTCCGGCAACTTGGGGATTGTTGCCACCTTTCGTTGGCTGTACTCCAAGCCAACGAAAAGTAGCAACAATCCCCAGGGTGCCGGACATCCAAACAAACCTGGCCAAAATGGGATCATAAAAGATCTAGAGGGATCATAAAAGATCTGAATGCAGTTACAGAATTTCCATTTGATTTTCAGAAAAATACAATTGACATTCAGAAAATTACAATTGATATTCAGAAAACTTTCTGAATATAAACTGAAAAAGGTGTAGTATGATTTCAACCCGAGTTTCATACATACTTGCATACTAGTACGAACCAGGATTTTTCTGACTAGTATTTTTTCGCCCAGCAAATTATAGTTGTATACTAGTATGTTTTCTGATTAGATTGGCATTGATTGATTTTAGGGTAATCAGCAAAGAACTAGTATAAAAGCATCCATAAAATGTATAATAAACGAGCTAGGTGTCTGCTGAGTAGTTTGTCATTGACTGGTTTAAAGCTAATCAGAAATGAACTAGTATGAATACACCACAAAATGTACAGTCAATGAACTACATTGTTTGCCGAGTAGTTTGGCAATGTCTGGCTTAAAGGAAATCAGAAATGAACTAGTATGAATACACCACAAAATGCATAGTCAATGAACTAGAATTTTCGCTAAGTAGTTTGGCATTGAATGGTTTAAAGCTAATCAACAATGAACTGGTATCCATATGCCACAAAATGCATAGTCAATGAACTTTATTGTTTGCTGAGTAGTTTGGCCTTGACTGGTTTGAAGCTAATCAGCAATGAACTAGTATAAATACACCACAAAATGTATAGTCAATGAACTATATTGTTAGCTGAGTAGTTGGACATTGACTGGTTTAAAGGTGATCAGAAATGAACTAGTATGAATACACCACAAAATGTATCGTCAGTGAACTATATTGTTTGCTGAGTAGTTCGACATTGACTGGTTTAAAGGTGATCAGAAGTAAACTAGTATGAATACACCACAAAATGTATAGTCATTGAACTATATTGTTTGCTGAGTAGTTTGGCCTTGACTGGTTTGAAGCTAATCAACAATGAACTGGTATGCATATGCCATAAAATGGTTGGTCAATGAACTAGTATGTTTGCTGAGTAGTTCGGAATTTGACTGCAGGGTATGGAAAAATTACAGAACTCGAACTAGTTGAAGCCGCCTAGCTGACTGGTATTTGATTAGTATAAAACTAGTTAAGTTGACTGCAGGGTATCTGCTGAGAGTTCAAATGTAAATACATTAGAACATTTTTATATATATAAATACATACTTACACAGATACTTACTCACATACTTACTCACAAATATGATAAGTTGCATCAACCTATTCACACACTCACCATTATACTTTCTAACATAAATAACTATAAATAATCAGTATGCTAGACATGTATATCCATTTAAAATAATCTCTAAAATAGGAAACACTTGAGAAGTAATAAAAAATCAATAAAATTAACAAAAACCAACTGATCGAAAAACTATGATTGGTATCAGTCCCTTTCTTAATTGCCCTTTTCTTACTTCACACAAACGAATACATTTAAAATAGGAACATAGATTTAAGTTTCTGTATATAAACCTTTGTACATTTTTTAATAAATCAGAAGTCTTTTGACTCTCATGAGTCTTACAAACTCACCCTAATTTGTTGCATTAATTCAACAAAAACTGAATAACTTCTCCCCACCAGCGGTAAGGGGTTTTCAGTTTAATAAAATAACACTGAGACATTCGGTAAATTCGTCTAAACCCACAAATTCGATCGTAAATTTTTTTGTCATTATTTGAGCATAGATTTCCCTGCATTTTTTGCATAGTGTTTCAAGTACAACTGCAATTCTTTGATCCAGTCTTACTTTTTGCACATGTAAAGTCACGATTTAACAAATCCCAGCTCTGCCGGACATATCCACAGAATATTTCAGATTTCATAAAATGACGAAGGTCTCGCAGTTACCGGCTCTTTGTCTATCACTTTTAAACATGTCTCATTGTGTTATTAAAGTTTTAGAAAAATCTTTAAAAAGTTAAATTTTCGGTATTTTCATATTTTTGGTAGAGGGTAGTTGAAAATAAATTTTCACAGTTATATAACAACCTAATCAGCGGTATTAAAGAAAAAAACATTGCTTAAATTATAGAATAATGACAGCTTTCAATTTAAATTTATTTTAATGACAACTTGTGATCAGAGTGAGTTGAGACCTAAGCAGTGGCTTAAAAAAAATCTTTCGTTTTTTATAAATTTTTAATATGACATAAAATTGTGGTCAGGGTTTAAAAAGACCTAATCTGGGCAATTATCAAATTGATATTCTGAATGTAGGAAAATTTACAACTATTTGATACCTTTCAACTGTCAAATTATAATTTTTTTGGCATAATCGGATTCAGCATTACATAAATAATATAATATCAGATTTTCATTAAGATCGTAAAACTACTTCTAATTTTTCTTGTAAAACATATCTATCCGACCACTGTGCGGCAGTTAATTACACAGTACAAATTTGTAGTTTTTTAGTTGTATCCCACCAGGTTTCTCAACGGTATCTAAAGCTTTGGTGTGTGCTGAATCCATATCAGATTTTTCGGTTCAGCCTAAGTGTACTCTCCAGAGGGTGGTTTGTAAAGAGATCAGTAGTTGTAAAAACATTTTTATACCTTTCATGAACATGAAATGGTATTATAACTTTGGTCCGATGTTTGTAAATATGAGAAGAAGAAGAGATAGACCCATCAATAAGTATACCGAAATGATCAGGATGACGAGAGGAGTTGATTTAGCCATGTCCGTCTGTCCGTCTGTCCGTCTGTCCGTCTGTCCGTCTGTCTGTCTGTCTGTTTGAACGCAAACTAGTCCCTCAGTTTTTGAGATATTTGGCTGAAATTTGGTATGCGGCCACCATTTTCCAATATAGGAATCATTTGTCGGAACCAGCAAGATCGGACCAATATAACATATAGCTCCCATACAACCGATTATTCCGATAAACGGATTTTGGGCTATAACTCCTGTAATTAAACACGAAGGAACTTGAAATTTTATAAGTGTTGCTATTTTTATATGTGAAATATCGATGCTGAAAATCATAGAGATGGGATAAATATTTCACATAGCTCCCATACAATCGATTATTCCGAAAAACGGATTTTGGGCTATAACTCCTGTAATTAAACACGTAGGAACGTGAAATTTTGTAAGTATTGCTATTTTTATATGTGAAATATTGATGTTGAAAATCATCGAGATTGGATAAATATTTCACATAGCCCCCATACAATCGATTGTTCCGATAAACGGATTTTGGTAGATAACTCCTGTAATTATATCGGTAGGAACGTGAAATTTCGTAAATATTGCTATTTTAGAATGTGGAATGTCGATGTTAAAAATCAATGAAATTGGACCAATATAACACATCGTCCCCATATAATCGATAGCTCCGATAATTTCGGTATGAGCTAAAGTTAAATTCACACAGGCTGTACTAGGGATCAAACAGTGACAATCGTGACGCTTATTCATGAAAGGTATTTAGCCTTCGGCACAGCCGAAGACAGCTTTCCTTACTTGTTTCTTTTTTTATTAATTTAACAAATTTCAGAAAAAAGAAAGGTGAGGCCGAAAGTCGTGAGTGTGAGGTGCTTGAGATGCTCCCTGAAAGGAATGATGCCCGAAAATTTTATGAAAAGATCCGGCCCACCACCCGACTATGATGAAGTGAGGACAGCTATATTCCGGCTCAAAAACACCAAATCGCCTGGAAAAGACGGACTTTGGCGGGTAGTCCAAACATGGAGGCGAGGAGCAGATAAAAAGCGAGCATCAGCTCTTAGACATGCCTCCAGATTGGAACGTAAGTGTACTCTGCCCAATCCACAAGAAAAGCGATCCCGCTAACCGCACCAACTACTGCGGAATCAGTTTTCTAAATATCGCATATAAGGTTCTTTCTAGCGTATTGTACGAAAAAAACCCATCGTAGACAAGCTGATTGGACCTTATCGGTGTGGCTTCAGATCTGGTAGATAAGTTTACCATTGACCAGATTTTCACGATACGCCAAATCCTGGAGAAGACCCACAATGAGAGAATTGACACGCACCACGCACCATCTTTTTGTCGATTTCAAAGCAACTTCACTTCCCTGCAAGCTCATACACGCAAGAGAAAAAATGCAAAGTCTACATTTCTTTGGTGTAATGCAATTTTTTTTAATGTTCATGTTCGTGAATACGAATGCTAAAGAACGTACTTGAATATTCATATATGAATAATTCCGAACCCTGCAAATGAATGTGTTATAAGGCTGATGAGAGATGTTTGGTTTAGTATCATCATCGATTCCCAACAAACATCGAGCACCAAAAACTCAAACGTTTGAGAAAACATCTATTCTCAACTTTTTCTCAAATGTTGTTTATATAACAGGATTATTTGTTGAACCATAATAATTAAAAAATATTATGTAAAATTTAACTGCATAAATGGAAACTCGCTTTTTATTAAAATGGGTATTTGTTTTGCATGATTGGCATCTCTGAAAAAATATTTCAATGAGAGCATGTGGATTCCATTTCGATCCACTCCGCTCAGTTTGAGAAACGTTTGAAAATTCTGCCGTTCTCAATTTGAAAATCAGGGAAAATCCCATATTAAAAATGAGCCTTTTAGGTTGAGAATGCTATCAACGGTTATTTCGCCTCAAATTGAAAACGAACGTTTGAGATTTGAGAAGATGGTTTATTCTCAAATGCCTCTCAAATTGAGATTAGCTAAAAATGTTTGTTGGGTTTCTATAGCTTCGGTCGCGGTTGGAGTTTCAAGCTATTTTGTGTATGTGGGAGTTCGAGGGATATTTGAAAATAATGTGTATTGGTAGTTGGGGTGGATTTCGGGGAATTTTTTTTTTAATGTGGGTAATTTAGAGAATTTCAAACGGCAACGCTGGTTTGTAGTTATGTCTTTGTTCAGAGCCAAAAGTTGTTTGTAACGTAACAGTCTTTTTAATGTGGGGTTTTAAGGGTTAATATTGTTTCGCAAAAAATCGCTAGAACAAACATTAATATCCATTCACCATCCATTCTACCGAAATCGGGAAAAAATATTTTAATTTTGCAAAAAAAAAAAATTCCTCATACAAAATGCATCGTCTTTTTTGTAATATGCACTGGGAAAAAGTGATTATAGCGGGAAAACTATAGCATTTACAAGAAAAACTGATAACATACTTTTTATGGAGCATCACCTACCAGCAAACTGTAGAAGAAAAATTTTCGACAGATGTTACCATTACCGAAATAATTAAAAGAAACTAAAAAAAAAAATGAAATCTGTAACGTAACGGTCCATAACTCTTAAATGAGGCGCTCAGTGCCTAACCCCAATTTTAAAAAGGCCTAACTGACTATACTAATCTAACCATAACCTTTTGAAATAATCACCAAAAAAACTAGGAAAAACAGATTTAAGCGATAGTATAACCTAGTGTTATACTATGCAATAGGGAGATTTTTTAGTATTTATTTCAAAAGTTACGGTTAGATTAGTACAGTCAGGTAGTTCTTTTCTACAATGAGGGTTAGGCCGTTTTGGCGCTGAGCGCCTCAAATAAGATCTACAAAAACTTTCATATCTATAGAAAATGTTACTTCAGAAGTGCACTTTATGATGCATATGCCAAAAATATTGAAAGTGTCCAAATCCATCTCTTTTTGTATTAGTTTGTATTGGAAAGTGAGTCTGATTGTAACGTAACAGCCGCGATTTTGGCCATATGCTACCTTAATTCACTCCCATTGTACCCATAAGAGTACCTACACCTCTTCAAATATCGAAAACGCCTTTGTGAATTAAGGTGACGATATAATGTTGCCACAAAAATTACATAAGCTGCTGTGGACGCACTTGAATTATCAGTTTCATACTTTACATATCCATTAACCCCTTGTGGGAACACAAATTTGCTAGAAATTGAAAAAAAAATTTGTTGTGTGTAATTTATTATTTAACCAGAAATTAATTAATTACAGGTAGTAAAAAGGTATTCCTGCAAGCGGATGTGATACCGTATTGCAAGAAATAAATTTTTGGAAATTGTTTTAAATAAAATATTGAATTGATATCACAGATATGGTAATTGGACACAAGGTGCTACTAAAAACTAAAAAAAACAACAATTGAAAAAACATACATACGTACTTACTTTTCTCCAAAGTTTTGCATCAATCCTTTATTCCATTCCCCCAATTGTTTAGACTTCAAAAATCAGTATGAAATTTTTATTGGTAACAAATTATCATAACGAATAACAAAATAAGTAGGGATTTGCGATTAATCGATTAAACAACATTTTAATTGATGATTTTTCTGATTAATTAGAACTTTTGATTAATCAGATTCTTAATAATCATATCACGAATAATTATAGTTGTTAAAAAAATTCAAATTTTGAATCAGAATAGCATCGGCAATTTCTCTCAAGTACTTTTACTATGTATGTAGTTATGTACATTTAAATGAATGAATATAAGAATTGATTAGTTTAGAATTAATCCAAACGCCCTTTTTACCAATTCGTTACATTTTTATTGACTAATTAAGGCCCGGTTTTTCAGGACAAGTTTAAACTACCGTTAAAGTCGACTAGAGTGTAACCTTGCCACTTTCGGCGTTAAAGCGGGCTACTCACCTGCCAAGAAATGCCTCAAGAAAAAAAAGCATATATTTCTTGTGCGTATCAAGAAATTTTTACGTTTACCAAATTTTCCATTTTTTTTGCAAATTACTCCTATAAAAATGTATAAAACATGTGTGGCGAAATATGAATCTGCACGTTTACCTCAAGAAATATGTACGAGCATATTTATTTCTTGAGCTAAATCGGCGTTGCCAACTATCGAAAAGTGCTGTATTTTTTCTTATGAACTGAGTATCGGCTCAAGAAAATTTGACGTGTCAAAACATTTCTTGACCATTTCTTGAGCGTTTTGTTTTTTATATGCAGTTTTACATTTCTTGGCAGGTGAGTAGCCCGCTTAAGACTAAAAGAATCAGTAAATATTTTTGCGATTATACAAAGCTCTTGTAAACTTTAACTATAGTTTAAACTGTCACTGAAAAACTGGGCCTAAGTCAATAAGAAAAGTAACAAGTTTAAAATTAATGTGTATGCCATTATGTAAAATTTTTCATTGCCGGTTTAAACTACAGTTAAGCGGGCTACTCACCTGCCAAGAAGTGTTAAACTCTATATAAAAACACGCTCAAGAAACGTTTTCACACGTCAAATTTTCTTGAGCCAATACTCAGTTCATAAGAAAAAATACAGCACTTTTCGATAGGCGCCGGTTTACCTCAAGAAATAAATAAGCTCGTATATATTTCTTGAAGTAAACGTGTAGATCCACGGCAAAGGTGAGTACATATTTCGCTAAACATATTTTGTACATTTTTATAGGAGTAATTTGCAAAAAAATGGAAAATTTGGTAAACGTCAAAATTTCTTGACCAGGCACAAGAAATATGTGCTCGTTTTTTTCTTGAGGCATTTCTTGGCAAGTGGGTAGCCCGCTTTAAAGTTGACCAGAGTTCAACCTTGCCACTTTGTGTATTTGCCAAAAAAAAATTCTGTTGCTCTTAGTCTTAACGCCGAAAGTGGGAAGGTTACAGTCTAGATGAATTTAACTATAGTTTAAACTTGCATTGAAAAAACCTGGCCTAAATCGTTAAGTTTAGGTTAATTGGTATGTACTTTCGATTAGATGCATAACGCACATCCCTAAAATAAACTTCTTACAGTCAATAGGTAAATTATGTCTATAAAATTTTAAAATTGTCTAAGCAAATAAAAATTGTCTGGTTAACTTTGTCATCCAATGGAAGGCGAGGAATAAAAGGGAAACATATTTTTCATGCAAGTAAAAAAGAAAATGTTTATCAAAAAGGGTCACAAAAATTGTTCTGTGAAAGGTAGGCAAACGTTTTCCGATTTAGTCTACCTTTCACTCAACAATTTTTTGTTAACCCGTTTGGTTCAACATATTATAAGTTACTTTCATTGAAAAGGGCTCCTTTTTACTCCCAAGCTTTCAAACAGAAATATAGTCGTTGTGGTTGACGAGTATACAAAAATAAATATTTCTTTAATGAGTTTATTACTACCAACAGTCTATTACAATTTGCCAGGAGGTGAGGTGTCTGTGGACGTTGTTATAATAGTGCGTGTTACCACCTTTTTCACAGTTTTTCTACCACCATTATTTTCGGTGGTTTTGCTGGTGGTGCTTGTAGTTGTGGTAGTGCCGTTACTTTTAGAAACTTTAACGCTGCTATTTGTGCTGCTGGTAGTACCACCAACAGCCATTATCAAAGAACGACGCGGAGGCATACGTTCATTGACGGCATCAAAATCTTTAGCTTCAGCGAACGAAGTAATTTGCTGCGAAGCGCCCAAAGTTTGAATAGCTGTAATAGGAAAAAGTATATTTTAACGCAAGTGCTAGATATGAGACAAAATTATAGAAAGGTGATCCCTACAAAGAAGGTGGACATTAGACTTCAGAACTTCATATTAATTTTTAGAGGTCTCTTGTTTCTGGTCTGGATTTTTTGGCTAGAAGTAAAATTCCATATACATATCTCTCTTTGGTGTAACTAAATTTCTACGAAGCTAATTTTTTATTCAATGATATGAATACTAAAAAATCTGGATTAGCGATGCTAGACTTCTTTCAGATCTAAAACTTTCACAGTAATTTTTTTTTACTATTCTAATCTTCGAACAGACTGGCCCTGGTTTGAGTAATTCCTTTCGGGATGCTAGCCTACAACCTACTGATATGTCAGCTCAGGACGCAGCCCGATAATGCTTTATTTTATTATTATTATTTTTATTTTATTCACATACATATATTTGCTTAGTTTTTTGCTAATTTCTCAAAACTTATGTACAGTGCTCATATTTCTTCACCTTTGTTGACTTTAGACCATAACCTACAGAGTTCCAAAAACAGCTTGTATACCATGTTGCGCATTCTCAGCAAACAAGCTACAAGCATTAAGATCATACACTTAACACTTACAAAGTCTTTATAATAAACTTGACGAGTTTCGATACTTATTTGAAAACTCGAAGATTGATGTAATATGCGTTTCTGAGACCTGGTTTTCGTCATGACTTATCTAGGATGTTTGGCTACCAACTTTTTAGATCTGATAGACGTGGCCATGGTGGTGGTGTAGCAATATACGTTAAAAATACTTTATACTATAAACTATGTTTTGTTTCTGATGGTAGTGATGTTGAGTATGTGTTCGTGGATGTGTTTTCTGATAATAGTAAACTTTTAGTTGGCTGTGTTTATAGGCCTAATCGTAATATTAATATTGATGACTTTACGGAAAACCCTCCATCTATCCTCCAAAGCTTCAACAACATCGTTATCGCAGGGGATTTCAATTGCAACTTGCTCGTTGATACAAGTCTAAAATTGGGCATGGAATCTGTTGGGCTCTACCCTACTAACACTTGCATGCCGACTCATTTCACCAACACAAATAGTAGTCTTCTGGACTTATTTTTTGTAAATGATCTTAGTAAATCTCTTTGCTCTCTGCTGCCACGTTCTCTAAGCATGACTTAATCTATTTGATTTATGATTTCAAAACCACTGAAGTGCCAGTAACTCTTTCTTATCGTGATTTCAAAAATATCGATTATTATGCATTTCGAGCAGGTGTTGAGCAGTAGAGTGGAGCTTGATTCGGTATCTGACTTCGACTGATGACCAAACAAAGTTTCTCAAGGACAACATTATGTGCCTACCCGAAGCAAGCTAGTTAAAATCGTCAGACCCTGGTTTGACGCTTCCATAAAGCACCTAATAAGTACGCGTAATCTTGAATACTTGCGGTGGAAGAGGTACAGAACTCCCGAACTTCTAAACGTATATAAATCTGCTCGACTCGCGGTAAATAAGGACGTGAGAACGGCTAAAACTTCATTTTATAGATCTAAGTTCAGTTCTGCTATAACCTCTAAACAAAAATGGAATGCAATAAAGGAAATCGGTATAATAGTCTAAAGGAAACTCAACTAATCCATTGAATCTTGATGAGTTGAACGAGAACTTTTCCAAATCACCAGTTACCTCGTCTAATATTAATTTGGCCAAATATAGTAATCATGCAAGGGTCAGTTACATTCCTTTTGAATTCGTTTGTGTTGATGAGTGTGATATTGTGCAAGCAATACTTTCCATTCACACAGAAAAATTTCTTACATTTTTAGTTAACATGATTCATGTTAAATCAACATGAACACCTCTTGTACGTAAAACAAAAACAATTTCGGAAAATCAACACGAACATTTTAACATGAAGCGTATGGTTAAAATAACATGAAATACTTCTGCATTAGAATTACATTAGTGTGTATCCCTTACACTAAATTCGGTTTGTTTTAACATGAACAAGTGTTGTTTTCGAGCATCATCTGTTCCCCATCAAAGCTTGTGAACAGAATTGTTCTCAAAAGAACAGAATTTAAGTCAGTGTGTAGATACCGACTTGATGAAAAGTTGTATATATATTATAAATAATTAATATATTGTGAAATTTATAGTTTCTTAACTTGCGAATAAGTTGTGAAGTTTTGCAAAAAGTTTTGGGTAAGTAATTTGTGTTGTTTTTCATATTTTGTAAACGCTTCCTGCTAAAACACGTCCAAAAATGTCGGAGTAGGTTAAAAACAACGCGCACTATACACAAATACCATGGAAGCGCTTTAGGATTAGGGATACCGGGTAGAAAAGGCGTCGTTTGATACTTATCCCTACATTAATTGGACGTGTGTTACCAGTTTTACAATCGCTTGGATAATTTAAAAAGCTTTCAATGAAACAATTTTTATTTAAATTTCAGATTGGGGCTTGTTGTTGCTGTTTTCGATGCAGAAGTTGCCAATGATTGGATTAAAATAAGTATATGTACATATATGTATGTACATATGTGTACTTTTATTATTTAAAATGATGATCGTGTTAATTTAACATGATGCTCGTGTTAATTTAACATGATAGATCGTGTTAATTTAACATGATAATCGTCTTAATTTAACATGATGATCGTGTTAATTTAACATGATGATCGTGTTAATTTAACATGATGATCGTGTTAATTTAACATGATGGTCGTGTTAATTTAACACGATGATCCTGTTAATTTAACATGATAGATCGTGTTAATTTAACATGGTAGATGGTGTTGATTTAACATGATGATCGTATTAATTTAACATGATAGATCGTGTTGATTTAACAATAAAAACATGTTGAATTAACATGACAGATCGTATTAATAATTTATACAAGCATTATATTCTTTCATACCTGAAAATATGTATGTTAAAGGTTTTCGATAAATGAATTAACTAAATAAAAATTATTAAAAAAAGTCAAAAACAAGGTGTTTTATTTTAAGAGTTAATTTAACAATAAAAACCTGTTATATTAACATGGTAGATCGTGTTAATTTAACAATAAAATCCTGTTAAATTAACATGATAGATCGTGTTGATTTAACATAACATATCGTGTCAATTTCACATGATAGATCGTGTAAATTTAACAGGACGAAAGTGTTATTTCAACGTAGTATAGTGTTAATTTCACATGTCTGATCGTGTTGATTTAACAAGAAAAATAGTGTTCTATCAACAGGAAATCATGTTGATTCAAACCTTTGTGATCATGTTAAATTCACACTGTTCCTTCATGTTGATTTAACATGTAGGAACAGTGAAACAGTAGCTTCATGTTAGAACAACATGAGCGATAGTGTTGAAAAATAATAACCTGAAAAAGTGTTAAAAAAGTGTTGATTCAACATGAAAATTATTCTGCTTGTTAAGTCGAAAGCTGTAGGATTCGATGGTATTAATGCGAAATTTTTGAAAATCATACTTCCTATGATCTTGCCACATGTGACGTATTTGATAAACTGCATCCTCACGACTTGCATTTTTCCTAAGTGTTGGAAAGCTGCGAAAATAATACCTGTGCGTAAGAAAAACAATGATTTCAGACCGACAGCTATCTTGCCATTCCTGTCAAAAGTAGTTGCGCGCATACTGCATAACCATATGACCTGTTATGTGAAACACCTCTTGACGGAACGACAAGCTGGTTTTAAATCTAATAGGAGCTGCTCAACTGCTCTCTTGGACGTGACTGAAAGTCTTCGCGTGCATATATGTAGATAGTGGTAACATTGCCTTTCTCACTTTTCTTGATCATTCCAAGGCTTTCGACTCTGTGGATCATGGCTTACTATTATGCAAGCTGGAGAACTTATTTAATTTTTGTAGCCATGCAACTGTCTTAATTAAAGCGTACGTTGATGAAAGAATCCGGGCGGTTTGCATAGAAAATAGAACATCTAGCTTCCTACCTGTCGAGACTGGTGTACCCCAGGGCTCTATTTTAGGTCCTTTATTATTTGTGTTGTATATCAATGATTTATCTAGTGTTCTTAAGCCTTGTGTGGTTCACATGTACGCTGATGATGTGCAATTATATGTTTCCTGTCGTCCTGAATGTCTTGGTAACTGTATCGTAGATTTAAAGTGATGATCTTAGGCTAGTAGTGAGTGGGCTGCCTCAAATGGACTGTGTTTGAATCCAGAAAAATCCAATTGTATTGTTCTTGCCAGGAAAAGTATTAGTACTAGTGAGTTCCACAACGTACTTCTGGACAATTCAGTGGTTAGATATGTGGACTCAGCTAAAAACCTTGGTCTTATATTTAATAAAACACTCACATGGAAGGATCATATTTTTAGAAGTGTGGGTCAAGTGTATGGAATGCTTCGTACACTCTAGCTTACTCAATATTTCACCCCACTAAATATTAGGTTGCTTTTAGCTAAAATGTACTTAATACCTACGCTTCTATACGGTTATGAAATCTTCGCAAACTGTGATTCTGTATGTATGTAAAAACTAAATGTTGTTTATAACAACATTGCCAGGTATGTGTTTGGGCTAAAACGATGTGATCATGTTTCTGTTCATGCTGAAAAAATTCTAAATATTTCTTTTGTAAACCTTTTAAAAGTTAGGACACTCTTAGCCTTACATAAAATAATTCAGACTAAGGAACCCGCATACCTATTTGATAGGCTAAGATTTCTTCAATCTTCGAGGTCTGTACGTTTGGTACATCCTAGATATCGTATACATCTGAGCGTCAGTTCTTTATATACGCGATACGGCTTTGGAACTCTCTTCCTGTTAGGCTGGGTTTTATAAGAAATGCAGAGCTCTTTTGGAAAGAACTTTCAAATTTGTATAATAACTTGTAGTTAATTAGTAGAAAACGATTTATAAATAAATAAATTAATAAGTTTACACACTTATATCCATTAATTATTGTAATATTTTATTAACTTTTTACTATTGTTAAATCTGTAATTCTCGACTCTACTTTATTTCCAGATTTAATCATAAATGTATTTATATTGTGACTAGCACTAAATATAATTTTCAAAATTGCTGTGCTAAGATGAATATCTAATAATAAATTCAAATAAAAAAGAGTATTAATATCGTTCCTTAAAACAAAATTATTTGGTCACTAGACTGATTACACTGTACAACAGCCAAAAAAACCTCAGAGGGTTGCCCGTCAGTTTCTAAAGCATCGGATTTGCTGAATCCGAATCTGAAGACAAATTTTTCGGGTCACCCTAGGTTTGCTCTCAGAGGGTATTAATAACTTTCTATACCCCAATTTTTTGCACTATGGAAAATCTGAATGCTGCCAAATTTGAAACAAAAATTAAATTGTTTCCTAGACCCCAGAAAAATTTATAAATTATAAAAAAAATTTGTTTTCATAACTACCGATTCCTCTGGAGAGAAAACCTAGGGTGACCCGAAAACCCTGACTTCAGATTCGTTTCAGGTCATCCAAAAGCTTCAGAAACCGTTGAAAAACATAGTGGGATTTAAAAAAAATTCAATTTTGTTGTACAGTGTTATAATTAAGTTCTTAATTTGATTAAATATATACGTAAAAGAGTGAATACGTGACACTACTTAACCAATTTTGATCAAATATAGTTACCAAGAACTGAAAACTCTTTATTTTATGTATAAATTACCTAAAATTTTGAGGGCGTAATTTTTTCGTTCAAAAGAGTTTTTCTGTTCATGAGGTGGTTAAGTCTTAAACTTTGTAAAAGATTTAGGTTTTTTTTTTTTATTTTTTTAACGTTCTTTGCTTTGTGGCCTACTCAAGATACTTATATAATAGTCCATAATACAGGTTAAATCGATAAAACTTTTAACGCAATGTTTTGGAAAAATATCTCAGAAACTAGATCTGCCTTAGAAAAATAGATGTGAAATTCGGAATCAGGAGAAAATTTTACATAGGGATGATGTGATCTAATTTTTGTTAAATCTTTTTGTCGGGTAGTGTTATTTGCTTACCACTTTGTAGAGAATCTTTGCCACCAGAAAGTGCTCCTACAGGTAAAGCTCCAGTCGGTGTCAGTCCCTTCAATGCTAGTACCGATTCAGATTCCTCTCTGCATTTCAAAAAAATTAAAAATATATTTGTTAAATGCATGCTAACCTTGTAATCTTAAATTAGTAATTATGTACGCAGTTGTAGCAATATCTAATTAAGTTTCAAAAGTAAGAAGTATTTTTTTCGAAATGAACTGCGTTTTACCCATGCTTGGTTCTAAAACAGTTTAAATAGTCCGGTCTAGAGCTGCAAAACCAGGGTTCGGAAACATTCACTCTCCTTCACTCACATTCACGAACATGAACATTAAAAAAAAAAAATTTGCATTCGCGTTCGTGAATAAGAACGTATAAAAAATCCACACCATTCACATTCATGAATGCATTCGCGCATCATTCATAAATGCCTTCTCGAATCTATATATGCACGTACTTCTTGCCGTTCATCTTCATATATGTATGTATGCATATGTGGCGTGAATAATTCACGAAGGCATTTAAGAACGTGCATTGAATGCATATTTTGTATGGCATATTCACAGAGGGTTGTAGTAGAAAATTTGAAAAATGCTATTGCGAGTATACCGACAGGAATGTGAACCAAAAAAAAGCTTTTGACGGTACTTCTAGGTTTTATTCAGGGATATGATTAGGGGCCATTTCTATAATTTTTCGGGACCATTTTGGAATTGTTTTCGGGACCATTTCGGGATTATTTTCAGGACTTTTCGGTATTGTCTTCGAGTCTTTTTCGGGATTATTCCGGGAATTTTTCGGGATTGGTTTTTCCATTATTTCGTGATAATTTTGGGATTGTTTTCGGATTGTTTTTGGGACTTTTCCTAACCATTTCAGGATGATTTTTGGGCCATTTCATGTTCATAGAGTTCTTAACCATTTCAAGAAAAAATTTCGGGATGCAGTTTTGTGCAAGCACATTACCTTAAATTATCATCATCTGCATGCTTCCATATGCACATGTTCAAAACTTGTTTACACGAGATTTTTCAGATACACACACATTCATACCTACCTACATACAACACATGCTATTGTTCTACTAACTAGCGACACACACAAAACAAATACAGAAATGCGAGCGCTGTTAAAGCGGGAAACAGAATCAGTCCGCCAATACGTCAGTTGCGTGACGTACGTCAATTTTAGAGCAAATTCTACTTTGACGTATCCGTCGTATCTGGCGTTACACATACAAACACCCGCAGTCTACTTGGCTGTCAGTTGATTCGACGTACTGACGGATTGATTCTGCTGAACGCTTAAGGCCATCCTTCCTTACAAAGGAAAAACAATACAGAAAATTATAAACCATCAACGACCAAACGATGAAGGGTTGATTTTTAGGAGCTGCTGCTAATCATAATTCGCGGAAAAAAACTATGAACTCAATATAAACTAAGCATAAACGAGCGGGTTATTTGTTAAGGCTAGTTAACAACTGCACACGCGAAATACAATGCAGGTAGTAAAAAACATCCTTTAAGACTCGTTAATAGAAGACAATTCCTTACAAAGGAAAAACACTACAGAAAATTATAATCCGTTAACGACTAAACAATGAAGGTTGATTATTTTCATGCGGTTTGAACCTATGAGTTAGTTTGAAATAAATATAGTTTAAAAAAACTAAAACTCACGCTTTTAGCGAGTATTGAACTAAAAATTTGAAAATAATTTTAAAAACCTTACACAGTAGTATTGTGGAAAAAGCGTGGTCCGCTTTGTTCCATAATCTTCGTTTTTTATTTAAATTATTTTTACCCTTTTAGTGCAATATTCTTTAAAAGCGTGTGTTTTCGCTCTTTAAACTGTATTTATTTTTTACTTTTTAGTTAAATCTGTTATGAAGTAATCGGTAAATATATCGAAGTATACCGCAGTGCAAACGAAACCTCTGGGCCTCCACTTTAGTTTGATACCCATATTGTAGGCAATTTTGTGACAGTCATATGCCACGATCGGGTAGACTGAAGTAGAGTTACATACAAACAAGCAAACATACATATGAATGTATGTACAAGTAAAGCTAATGAAAGCGTAGTAAAGAAACTAGCATTAAGGTGAAGACCCAATGCAGGCTTGATTTGCTTGCCTTGCTTACCCAGGCTTACTTTGCTTTTTTTTTAAAGCTTCTATGGCCAAGAAGAAGCTTAAAAATCTGTCAAAAATACAGGATGAGACAAACAACTCAACAACAAGACAAACAGTGAAGCGTGTAAAGCGCTGTCAAATAGAGATTTGGGCTATTCGACGCTTTGAAGTGCTTCAAGCATGCAAAGTAAAGCTGCCACTGGGCCAACTTTCATATATTTCAGTAGAGTTCAAAAGAATTTTGACATTTCTCGAGGCAAAGCCAGCAAAGCAAGCGGGCATTGGGCCATCAGCTTAATGTGGGAAAGGCGTCGAGCGCTCGATATACGAAAATTATTTACATTTTAACAATAACTCAGTTATCGAAATATATTGAAACCCAAATGAAACCAGCGGCGTTCCCCTTTCGTTTGATACCCATATTGTAGGGAAATTTTAAGGTTTTCGGGCAACCACATTTTGACCGATAACTCAGTTATCGATAAATTTATCGAAATATGTCGATGTCCAAATGAAACCTGGGGCCTTCACCTTTCGTTTGATACCCATATTGTAGGGAAATTTTAAGGTTTTCGGGCAACCACATTTTGACCGATAACTCAGTTATCGATAAATTTATCGAAATATGTCGATGTCCAAATGAAACCTGGGGCCTTCACCTTTCGTTTGATACCCATATTGTAGGGATTTTTTTAGGTTTTTGGGCAATCATAGCATTTTTCAAATTTTCTACTACAACCCACTGCGAATATGCCATACAAAATATGCATTCAATGCACGTTCTTAAATGCCTTCGTGAATTATTCACGCCACATATGCATACATACATAAATGAAGATGAACGGCAAGAAGTACGTGCATATATAGATTCGAGAAGGCATTTATGAATGATGCACGAATGCATTCATGAACGTGAATGGTGTGGATTTTTTATACGTTCTTATTCACGAACGCGAATGCAACATTTTCTTTTTAATGTTCATGTTCGTGAATGCGAATGCAAAAGAACGTACTTGAATCTTCATAAATGAATAATTCCGAACCCTGTGCAAAACTATCGATAGTGGCGCCATTCGATATTTTCGATAGTTGGAAAAATACTATCGATAGTTCGAAACTATCGAATACTATTGTCTTTTTAATTTGGAGGAACTTCAACTCCGATCATATCCATACATAATTTACATGTACATGTGCCACAACATGACAAATATTGCAATTTGAGCGTTAATTTCTAAATAAGTACGATCACAGCGTCACTTAATGTTATACACATCACAAATTTTCAATGCAGTGACACTATCGACTATCGCAAAAAAATCGATATATCGTCACAAAAAAAACATCGATACTATCGAAAATACCACCGATAGTTTTGCAGCTCTAGTCCGGTCAATATAGACATTTGAAACAACAATGATTCCCAGGGAGGCAAATTTTCGCATACAGCTTGGATTTACCTTCAGATAGAAAACCTCAAAAGTCCTCATCGATCTCATGTGTGCTAAAAAAGTTATTCGGGGTCAAGGGTCAAAATTTTAGGTTTTTGTTAAGTTGTAGGCCTGGAAATTCTCTACAAATATGGTCTTAACATTTTTTCTCTAAGAGTTACCACTTATGAGATAACGCAATTGTAAAATTAGCTCTGGAAATTATATGAAAATATATCACACCCTAAATCAAAAACCGTCAGAACTCAAAATTTTTTTAGGTCGCTTTCCTGACATAGATTGCCTAATAAAAAGTAGTACAGTCAGTACATACAACATTTTTCTTTTTGACTATTATCGTTGCTCTTTACAGAGCACAGTAATGTCAAGTTTTTAAAAATCAAGTTACTTTTGTGCGATCCAGAAGCGTTTAACTGAAAGTAACTCCGATTTTGAGTTGTGACTCTTTTTGATTTAGTGGGCGATATGTCACGTATGAGCTTTTCAGGATCTTTCTCGAAAACTTGAATATGCATAGAAAAATTTTCTTTTGCCGATTATTTTTCACGAAGTTCCCCATCGACAGTTACCATTTTTAGTTTTGTAAAGGTCATAGTTCTCGAGCTGGAGCCACCTTTCTCCATGCATAGTATCAAAAAATACTAGTCCGGTAAATTTAGTTTATTTTGTATAACAAAAATTCCGACGGGAAAATTTTGTTTGGAGAGCTAAAGTTCATCCCAAGAAAGAATACTGCAAAAGTCCCTATCGATCCCTTTTGTTCTAAAGAAGTTATTCAGGGTCAAAAGTCGAAGAAAATAAAAAAACCCCTCAAATTTGGATTTTTCTCGACTTTTGTCTCCGAATAACTTTTTTGCCACAAGTGGGATCGATGTGGACTTTTGCATATTTCTTCCATGGGGTGAACCTAAGCTCCCAAAAAATTTTTCCTGCCGGAATTTTTGTTATACAAGATGAACTAAATTTAACGGACTAGTATTTTTTGATATTAAGCATAAGCATGGAGCTGGTGGCTCCAGCTCGAGAACTATAGGCTTTACAAAAATAACTATTTTCATTGTCGATGGGGAACTTCGTGACAAATAAACGGTAAAAGAAAACTTTTCTACGCAGACTAAATTTTTCGAAAAAAATCCTGAAAAGTCCATACTTAGCATATATTTTCAAGGGCGTGCGCAGCTCTTCACAAGAGGTCTCTCATTGTTAGTTTAGATTTTACAGACTTTACCTCATTACCTGCCTAGAACTTATGCAATCGCATGAAAACATACCAAATACACTGCTTTGCAAATAATTACTCTGAAAAAATACCAAGAAATTCATGTTTATAGGTTAATTGGCAATGATATGCCGAGCACAAAACATATTTGTAAGATTTTTGTATGGGCAGGTTTTCGAGATATCGGTAATTATGTATTTTTCAGGTATCACTTCATTCAAAAATTCTTTTCGCCAATGTTCGAAAAAAAATTAAAATACGCTTCTAACGACGTATAATCTGTACAGACAGAAAGGTAGACAGACAGACAGACAAAAACTCTAAAAACGGTAGATTTGGACTCTACTGGCTTAGTAATGATTAACCCTATGCATTTTTTTAATATCTGCAATATACAGACATCGACCTGTTACAATGGTATTAAAAGTAGAGATGTTGAAAGTTACAAAAAAATCGTCAATCTGGTATTCTAGGAACTCTAGAAAATGCTCCCGCCTGCGTACGCCCTTGTATATTTTCATATAATTTCCAGAGCTAATTTTGCAGTCACGATATCTTAGAACTGGTTACCCTTAGACAAAAAATGCTAGGATCATTTTCCAGGATCTAGGACTAATTTCAGGTCTACAACTTGGTCTCAGGTAATTTTTCGAAAAACCTTACCGTTTTTGAGAAATGCCCAAAAAACCTAAAATTTTGACCTTTGACCCCGAATAACTTTTTTAGCACACATGGGATCGATGAGGACTTTTGAGGTTTTCCATCTGAAGGTAAACCTAAGCAGTATGCAAAAGTTTGCCTCTATGGGAGTTATTGTTATTTAACGACTATTTTACGTCTATATTGACCAGACTAAAAGTTTTTAATTTTTTTTGTTTGGCACAACTTTTTCTCTTCCATACAGGAGGGGTCGATTCCAATCCATTTGACGACTCAGCATCTTCTTTTATATTTTCAAATAAATAGTTTTATACATATGAAAAAGAAAAGGTTGATCCGTATCTTCTTTCGGCATTTCGTAAAACTTCTTTACAAATTACAGACCCATCTTATACGGCTGATACATTAGCGCAAATTCCGAATTAACTGCGCTTTTGGGAGTTAACTTGAGCATAATCTTCATTATAAACTCCCAAAATTTAAGAAGATTTGAGCAGTTTTAAAAAATTTGCACTGGCAACACTCTGTACATAAATAGACAACAACACCAGGAAACACTAGGAAATTAAGGGTATTTGACAGATAGGCGTCGCGCTGGTTTCTAAGATCCGAATTTCGACAACTAGATGTCACTGAGGTAGGTAAGAATATAGTGCAATAACAACCAAAGTAGTAATTCTCAATGCTGTTAATCTCAATTTTTGTGTGTATCAGGGTAAAATTTGGATCTGATTAAAGAAGATTTATTGGAGATAATCTCCGTGTGTGTATCCATAGCATTATACGGCTGATACATTAGCGCAAATTCCGAATTACCTGCGCTTTTGCGAGTTAACTTGAGCATAATCTTCATTATAAACTCCCAAAAATTAAGAAGATTTGAGCAGTTTAAAAAATTTGCACTGGCAACACTCTGTACATAAATAGACAACAACACCAAGAAACACTAGGAAATTAAGGGTAGCTGACAGATAGGCGTCGCGCTGGTTTCTAAGATCCGACTTTCGACAACTAGATGTCGCTGAGGTAGGTAAGAATATGGTGCAATAACAACAATTAATCTTCAATTTTGTGTGTATCAGGGTAAAATTTGGATCTGATTAAAGAAGATTTATTGGATATAATCTCCGTGTGTGTATCCATAGCATTTCGTAAAGAAAATCAAGTGATTGACAGTGACAGCGGAAATATAGAGCTTCGATTTGCTCGCCACCCTATAGCTTTTACAAATGTATGTTTTCAATACAATATCAATTATACAAGGGGGTATATAATTTTTGTTAGTCTCCAAATCAAATCGATCTCACCTGTTTGAATAAACAATTAAAAACAAGTCACTCACCTCAACACCGAGAAAACACGTGCCATTTTGCCAATCGCTCTGATCTTATTACGTATAATTTCTTTACGTAGTGCGGAGACTCCAGATGCTGTGAATAAAAATGAAAAAAAAAATCTAAAGCATTTAGGTATTTTGTTTATCTACTTAATTTTTTATTCGATTAATAAACAATTTTAGCGTAGTATATCAGCGCCAGACAAAAATTTTTTTAAGCGTTTTTAGCTTCGCTTAACAATTTTATACACAAAATAAACAAATTTGCGTTGCATATGTACATTAAGTCGCCACCCTGGAGGGAAATCAATAACTATTGATCGATATTTGTTTCACATGCAATATAAAGACTAATCATAATTTTCTATAAAAAAAATTTAAAAAATATAGATAAAATATGTAAGTAGGGTTTTTTAAGGTTGGTGAATGAACTATTTAAATTCGTTTAGTGTTCTCATGCTTCCTGCTGTGATTAATTTAAATTCACGTTGACGTTGTGCTCAGTTCTCCCCCTTAAAGCTTATAAATCAATTGTAGGCCTACTGCTGAAGAGGAAGTAATTTACCAAGTGGAATCAAAAGTTGTATAATTGTAATAGGAAATAAAGACAAAGAATTTACTTTCACGTCTAGGGGAAACATTTTTCCCAAGAATAAATTGGTGGATTTTGGTTCATTATTTTATGGCAACTCTTTTTTTGTGAATGAGCATCAATAAAGAACGGGTATTCCCCGCTAATGTTTTAAGCGCACTGTCATCACTACGATTATTTCCAGTGAAAAACGTGAATAAAGTCAACGAATTTTCGAAGAGTGTGCTCCGTAAAATGTATCGCAATTTAATAATTTTTTGGTACTTGAAATTGTATTTAATCTCTATTTTTTTGTTAATTGGTAAGTATAGAACTAAGATCAAGTCAAATTTATCTTATTATTCGTGTAAAAGCATCTAAAAATGTTAAATTTTCGTTAGGGAAATATTTTTCCCTGTAGACCACAAGTGGAATATTTGAATTCAGTTTTACTGATTATAAATTGGTGTTTATTTCGCACTTATTACAGCTGAAATGTCTGCAAAAAGGTCAGAGAATTCCACCTTAAAGAAAATGAGATTATGGAAATGCTAATGGCTGACAATAGCGATGGTGAAGATGAGTTGGTATTAAATGAAGAAGACCAAGCATTTATTGGTCAGGATGTTGACGACGGTGTTGATATAGTTGAAATTGCAAATGCTAACGAAGAGCAACAGGGAGGTAGCTCAGAAGAAACTACAATGACGACTTCTGAATACCAAGTTCCCATTTTCCGATGGAGAAAGAACTTATGTGTGCCCAGTACCTTTGAAGAAAGCGATTATGAGTTCGGTCGCATAAATGTATTCCCTGATATACAGCAAAATCTAACTCCGTTTGATATTTTTATGAAAATTACACAGTTAGATTCGTTAGTTGACAAAATACTGGTTCCAGAAAGTCTCAGATATGCCGAGCAAGGGGGAAGGGTATTCAGTACTGATGGTTCAGAAATGAAGGCATTTTTTAGGTATGAACTTCGTCATGAGCTACCACGTGTTACCGACGATTAGAAGTTATTGGCCCACTGACGAACACATGGGGGTTCCTTTCATAGCTAATGTTATGCCAAGAACAAGGTTTGAACAAATACGCCAAAACTTGCATTTCAGTAACAATGATACTCAGCCGCAGTTTAGTGATAGAGCGTATAAAGTTAGACCTATAATCGAACATTTTAATGATTGCTTTCAAAGGGCCATTAATTATTCAAAGCAACAATCAATAGATGAGCATATTGTGGCGAATGTTCTCAAGAATCGCTCATCTCCCAACTCTAGCGTATTTCTATCACTAGCGTCACTACCACAACTACAGCTGCGAGAGGCAGCTCGCGTGTTTGCGAATGTGGCACAAAGAGGAGATGACGATAGATAAACGCTTCGAGAACACTGTTGCACGAATAAACCAGAAAGGTGCAGACATTTCTAGGTTGTGAAGCTGCTGTCTGCTAGGGTATATAAACCGCGCAAAGACAACGCAAATCAATCAGTTTATTTTGAAGTGTTGTACAGTGAAGTACTGAACAGTGAATTAACCCGCGATATTGTACTACGGTTTTTAGTACTGAATAAAGCGTACTACTTATTAAGCAGAATCGGAGTGTTTTATTTAACGTACAGTGATCGAACTCAGGGAAAATAATCAAGGAATCATCGAATTCGTCACAATTGGTGTCAGAAGCGGTATTGTTAAATAAATACAAGGACATTGAAAAGGATAACAAGGACATTGAAAAGGTAACTAGGATATGGCAAAGTTTAATGAATTGAAGATCCAGCAACTCAAAAACGAGTTGGAGAAACGTGGATTGGTAACAACAGGCAGAGCTACAATCACGTCTACGCGAGGCTATGGAAGCGGAAGGAATCAACGTTGACAATCATGTTTTTCAACTTTCGGAAGAGGGAGCGACGAAAATAGAAAAAATATGATGAGAGGAGAAATCTACTCTGAAAGCTTTCAGGGAATATCCTTTATCAAGATCCGTACATATGTTGTCAAATTTCATTTCACCGGTCGAAACAAGTGTGGTAAAGAGGAGGAAGGCCGGATCGGCAGAAAAGATTAATGTTCCCTGCCCAGAGATGGTAATTCGGTACAATAAATATATGGGCGGCGTTGATTTGATGGACCATAGAAAGGTCGCTTATGAGGCCGACCGCAAAGCAAAAATAAAATTTTATTTGCCTTTATTTTTCGATATTATGGACATATCTCTGAACAACTCAAATACAATTTACGCAAAGCTTCATTCAGAAACCGATGTGAAGGGCCGCTCTTGACCAGCTTAGAATTTCGGCAAAACATTGCTCGGAGCCTTATAAATCTATTTACTTGTAGACAGCGCTCAAGACCAACGACAGTAACCAAAGAAAAAACCAGGCTGGACGAAAAACGGAATTTACCGCAACACAATATGCAAAAAGCTGAAAATATTTATTTATTTATTTATTTAATTCCATTCATAGTCTAGATTACAAAAAAACTTACAGACTACTTGATTGTGTACTAAAAATACAGCCCTTATCAATTTTATCAAAAACTTACACCACTTAACAAAGATGTGAACGCAGTTTTAGGTAAAGAAAAGTCTAAGGCTGAAGAATTTGAAATAGAGTTGAACTCTTTCAATGCTCTTAAGATAGGAGCGTTAGAGGCATAGATAGTTCGGGCACGGTCAATATAAAACATATCCCAGTTACGAAGTAACCTAGGGGGTATGTGGAAACAAATATTCTCAAGTAGACGTGGTGAGTCAATCAATATGAAGAGATGCGCAAATTGCGCTAAAAAAAGAATGGAAAACCGAACACATAATATATGTGTAATGTGCAACGTACATCTCTGTTTTACCTCCAAAAGAAACTGCTTTGCCGAATATCATACATGATTTATGTATAAAGTCAAATTTTTGTATTTTTATGAATTTTTTTTCGACTATTGAATAATTAATCACAAAAGAAAATGAAGTTGCTTTATTAACTATTAGGGTACTCACAGTCCCATATTACCAGCCATGCTAATATTGCCAGCTGGCAATGTTTTGGCAGTTTACCAGGTGTCAAATATTTTGTTTTTGTTTTGCCTGCAAATAGAAGATACCACTTTGTGGCAATATTGCCGCGCTTGTTCCTATGTTTAAATTTGTGGCAAAATTGAAAATTGTCATTTTGCTTTGTTTTCAAACAAAAATTTGTCATGAATAAATAAATTGAAAGGAAAAAAGTAAGTTTTTTTCATATTTGGAATTTAATTAAATAATTTAAATATGTTTATACATAAATATTTTCAGATTTCAGACGTGAAATAACAAAGGCCATGCAGGAGATAGAAGGGGGTGCTCACAGTCGTCAAATGGTAATGTGGCAAACTTAAAACGTTTTAAGTTTAGCAGATGACTGTGAGTGCCCTATATGTATTACCATTCACGCACATAGGGAAATATATTTCCCATTGAATTCCAAAAAAACTATGTACTGTATTTTAACTTTTTATTATTTATTATCAGTTTAGCCTCCATATTAACTAAATAAAGCAGTTATATAACAAAATTTGCTTTTGTTTTCCTTATGGTCGTGTAAGGGTTAATTACAATTGGCAGTGGAACTTCGTTGATATCACGTTCCATAATGTGACCTTTTTCTATTTACTAGTATATGAAAATGAATGATTGATATTGGATTTATGTATATTGTATATTTGGTTTTTGAAGTTAACTTCTTAGGCGGCGATATTAAGTTTTGATTGAGAGAAAAATTTGAGAAAATGGCTGATTATACAACGGAAATAGAAATTGCAGCCGACTTTTAGGCGTATGTAGCAGACCTTCAGACGTAGGCGATTTTCACCACGCTGTTTGAATGTACAAATCAAATAGGAGGTGAAATTCTAGGATCTAGCTAACATTGCACATATTGTAATAGTTAGGCCGAGCAGAATTCATGGGTTTTGCCAGTTATGGCGGTTTACAGGGTTGCCACCTATCCCACTTTTTTGTAATATAGAGTTAGATATGCCAATATGGGTTTCAAATGAAAGATTTTTTCGACCGTATTCCAAATATGATAATTTCAAACAGCGTTGCCTCTTAGGGTTGTCACGCAACCGCAATTTATTTTTTTCGTAAATCTCGGGAACTGCTCGATCGATTTGGAAAAAATTTGGCATATAGACAATTTGATTCATTCTAAGACTATATACGTACATGGGTGTTGCCACTAAGAGCGGTTAACAGGGTTGCCACCTATCCCAAATTTTTTAATATAGAGCTAGATATGCCAATATGGGTATCAAAAGAAAGGTATTTTCGACCGTATGCCACCTAGGGTTGCCACCTGACCGCATTTTATTTGTTCTTTGTTTTTTCGACCACTATTTCGGTTGCCTATTAACCCATTTGGGTGAAATTTTATTACAGTGTTAGTATGCTTCATTCTAATTTTTTCCACCTGGGTGTTGCCACTTGCGGTGTGTTACGGGGTTGCCACCTATTTTTTTTTTTAAATCCCTTCTGCAAAGTTTATACTGTTGGTAGGTAAGATTTGGTGACAACTTCGGTACTAGAAAATTGTAGCAGATTATTTCAGTAGTTGAATTAGTAATTTTAGCTGATTTTTCAAGTTGTATGCCTAGATGCTCACAAAAACCAGCAAGCAAAAGTCTCATTCTCATTTGTTCATGGCATGGTTAAAATGCTTATTTTCCTACGCTTCGAATTTTGAAGAAGCAATATTTTGGACTACCAGGCAAACATAAAAATTAGGCAGCAGACGACATTTTTGGCAGTTTCTCAAACATTTTTAATGGTGCGTTGAATTACTTCGATGCAATCGCATGACAAAATCGTAAAAACTTTGATTTTGACAAATTTTGTCTTCTTCTTCTTTTGTGCTCGATGGTCAGACGATGGCGGGAATGAGACGGTGACAGGTAATAAGGTCAATGGAAATAGTGTCAATTGACATTATTTCGAATTATAAATGGAAATAGTGTCAGTTAATACTATTTCTATTTTGTAAAGAGAAGTAAAGTCAACAGCAATTTGTCAATATAGTCATTGATTTTAATTCCTAATTAAAATGGAAATAGCGTCAACATTGCTTACGACATGTCAACTAAACATCACGTGATGTTTAAGTGTGATGATGTGATTTACAAAAAACGTCGCATCTAATTTTTCACTACGTCGGTGTCATGCCGTCCCGCGCCCACGGTTTTCCGCCGCACGCGCGACGATTCGCGGAACCGTTGGGCTGGGCCGCGAACGCGTATATGTTATGGACGACATACTTTGAAAGGAAGAACTTGATTCCAATAATAATTTTGAATTTTTCCAAAGCCCTTCTATAAAAGAAGTAAATTTGTAAGTCATGTCATGAAATATTTTAAAATCATATCATACCAAAAATAAAAATTTGGAATTAAAAATCGCGCCATTTAATATTTTATTATTTTAAAAAAATTAAAAATTTTGAATTAATTTCAAATATTTGCCTGCTGCGCTTTTTAAGATAAATTTGAAAGAAAAAATTCAATATAATTAAATATCGCTTGATTTATATCAGATTATTAAATAAAATTTACAATTAAAAAATCGTACCATTGAGCATTTTAAATTGAAATCATATTATAAAATGCGACGATTTTTGTAATGTTGAAAATTACATCATCAAACTCAAACATCGTGTGATGTTCAGTTGACATGCTATAAGCAATGTTGACGCTATTTCCATTTCAATTAGGAAATAACGTCAATAAACATATTGACAAAGAGAAGTTAAGTCAACTGACCTTATTTCCAAGTCGAACTGACACTATTTCCATTTGGGGTGCGAAATAATGTCAATGTACACTATTTCCATTGACCTTGTTACCTGTCACGAAAAATCCCATTTGTATGTGAGGTGCCCGCACCATTTCCCCTATCCCTCTTAATTCATCGATGGTGTCCAGTTTCTGTTCTAAAGTTGATTATGATCGAAGATATGTTCGAATTGATCCACTTCCCGGAAGTAAGAAGATTCTCGCACAGAGCCAAAAAGTTCACCTATAATCAAAGAGATCGACGTCTAAAAAAGCTTTTTGGCCGGGGAGAGCGAGTGGGGACAAATTTGAAGAAATTTGTGCTAGGAAATCCTTTTGATTTTCGCTTGAATTTCTTCTCAAATTTATTGAAAAGGAAATCGGCCAAAAAGAAGGAGTTAGCTTCTTATTTATGAATTTTTTATGTACTTTTGTCAAAAACGTTAATTGTTAGAAGAAATCTGCTTGTTTTTATGATATATGAGAACATCCTCTTATTTTCACTAGATTCATATTGAATTTATTGAAAAGGAAAACTATTTATTTTTAAAAGATCCCTTATTAATTCAAATTTTGCTATTAACGTCCCAACATATGTACGTACAACATATGTACATAAAAGCATACCTTCTTCAAATGTGTAATTCGACGCTACCAAGCACAAGTACCCGATAGCATCATGGTAGAGATCTCCGTTCAGCAGTTAATAATTCTTAGTTCGATTCGCGGTGAATACGATGGCATGGTAGTGTAGATTAGACTAGACTAGACATCTGGGTTAAGCGTTCATTTTTATTTTTTTTTAATTTGAAATATTAAAAAGAAAATCTTCTTAATATTATGTGACTATCTACTCAGTTTTATTAAAAAGAAACACCGAGTCATAATAAGACGGTCATCTTATTGCAAAAATATCAGAGAAATCTTTCTTATTTAGAGGGCATTTTATGTGACTTTTTGCTCTGTGCGAATACACCTTATTCATATTTCGTTATTTCTGAATTTAAGAAGTAACTCCTTTCACGTGTACTGGCTACATGCGGTTTTTTTATACCCAGCTGTACTTGTACACAGGGTATTATAACTTTGTTAGGATAACGGTTGGTTGTACAGGTATAAAGGAATCGAGATAGATATAGACTTCCATATATCAATATGATCAGGATCGAAAAAAAATTTGATTGAGCCATGTCCGTCCGTCTGTCCGTCCGTCCGTCTGTCCGTTAACACGATAACTTGAGCAAATAATGAGATATCTTCACCAAATTTGGCATGCGTACTTATTTGGGTTCAGAATAGATTGCTATTGAAAATGGGTAAAATCGGACCATAAACACGCCCCTTTTTCGATATCGAAAATTTCGAAAAACGTATAAAATGGGTTAAATCAATATTAGAAGCAGCTACAATGATAAAATTTGCAATATGTATTGATTTAGATGTTCTAAGGCTGATTTTATAAAAATTTTTGAAAAGGGGGCGTGGTACCGCCCAGGTATATTTGAAGAAATTTTAAAATTTTGACTCTTAATAACTTCAGAACAGTTCATGCTAGTATAACGAAATTTCGTAGAGGACATACTATTGTTGTGGTAAATTCAGCTATAGAAAATAAACGAAATCGCTTCGCGACCACGCCTACTTTTTCATAAAAGTTATACGATCACGCCCACTTTTGAACTAAAGTTCTCTAAACGAGAGTTAGAAAACCGGAATATGCAAAATGAGTCCAGAATGAAACCATGTACATATGTATTACTGGCCAGGCTTTTAACACCATTAACTATACAAAACAAAGAATAACAGCATTTTATGTGCACAGCTGGGTATGTAATGTTCGGTTTCACCCGAACTTAGACTTCCTTACTTGTTTTTAATTAACTTCCTCGGCGAAAAAAGGGAATGGAAAACGGCTTTAGTGATCTGGATCAAATTTGGCATACATATCATATATATAGGTATATACTAATAACATTAATACAAAAACATGAAGATGAATTTTGGAAGTTCAATTTATAAAAATATATACTAGTATGGGATGGATATTTCCTGAATAGTATGAGTTCAGGCAGAAAATTCCAGTTGCATACCTACTAGTATTTTTCTCACTAGTTTGACGGTTCGCTGCAGAGAACATAAAAATGGAAAATCTCAATGGAAAATCGCGAAAATGTTTAACAAATCTAGAACAACAGTCGAAGGCAAAATTTCCCGGTATAAAAACGAAAAGCGAATCATAAATAATACTAGTATGGAATGGATTTTTTATGACTAGTATGACGTTTCACTGAAGGGATGCTAGACGCGTTTTTTTTTTAAGTATTGCTTTTGACGGTGAAGGCTACAAAACTGTAGACGTAGTAAACTTCCTAAGAAAGGGATCAGTTGGGTTTTTCTAGAAAATAAAATATATTCTGGCGCTTTGAAAAAGCAAACTTTTTTTCCTACTGCCACGTATTATTAAAGCTTTTTCCATTGCATACTTACAGCCTCTAAAAACAGAACTATATTTAACTTAAAGCCCAATAAGCGCGCAGCTAAAGACATGTACATAACATTAAGCCATCTGCGGCCGTGCCTCTTCCCAGCCAAAGCGTATGTAAGTAAAATGCAACTCATAAATTCCATACATTTGGAATTGTAACGCTTACCTGGTTTTGTGACTGGTGTTGTTGGTGTACTGTTATTCGAGTTTATTGGTACAAGAACGATTTTCTTACGCAGCTCTTTGAATTCATTGACATATGTACATATATGGAATATAAAATATGTACATACATATCGATGTAGACATGCATGCACACCAAAACACAGACGTACATAGAGTTAAAGTTGTTGTTACAATTTTTGAATATTAAAATTTGTTTTATTTTTTGAATAATTTTTATTTCTTGTCTTTTGGAGTAATTAAGTATTCAATGTGTGGCTCTAAGTGATTATGTATATAGTATTTACCAACTTAGCCACATAAACACGGAGTACAAATACATATTTCTAGCTACTTCTTATTATTTATAGCAGACCTGTTAATAATGATTACTTATCGTAGTAATTACCGGTTTGCTTATTTTATTGAGAACCCACCTAATGTTTACACTGTACAACAGCCAATAAATCCCAGAGGGTTTCTCATCGGTTCAGAGGGTAGTTTGCTCAGAAATCGGTAGTAACTCAAATCACGCCAGTCATTCCTTTTTAGCGATAAATGACGCCAATTGGAAACCCCAAGGGAGTTCAAGTCATCCTCCACCTGTTGTTTCCATCTCAGTCGAGGTCTGCCCCTTCCTCTGCTGCCGAATTCGGGTGTCGATAGGAAAACCTTCTGTGCTGGTGCTTCTTTGTCCATTCGCATAACATGACCCAGCCAGCGCAGCCTTTGGGCTTTAATCCGCTGAACTATGGTCAGGTCTGCGTAAAGCTCGTACAGCTCGTCGTTAAATTTCCTTCGATACTCGCCGTTGGCATCACGGGAAGGACCATAAATCTTCCGGAGAACTTTTCTCTCAAATACTCCAAGGGCCATCTCATCTTCTCTTGACACTGTCCATGATTCCGAGCCGTACATCAGGACTGGTATTATGAGAGACTTATAGAGCGTGATCTTTGTTTGTCGAGAGAGGACTTTACTTCTCAACTGCCTACTTAGTCCAAAGTAACACTTGTTGGCAAGAGTGATTCTCCGTTGGATTTCTAGACTGATATTATTTTCGGAGTTAATGCTGGTTCCCAAATAGACGAAGTCTCTCACCGTTACAAACTTGTAGCTATCAACGGTGACCTGGCTGCCAAGGCGCAGGTGCGCCGATTCTTTCTTTGATGACAGCAGATACTTCGTCTTGTCCTCGTTCACCGCAAGACCTAATTTTTTCGCTTCCTTATCCAACCCAGAGAAAGCGGCGCTTACGGCGCGGCTGTTAAGGCCAATGATATCAATATCATCGGCATACGCCAGCAATTGCACGCTCTTGTAAAAGATTGCTCCATCAGGTTAAAGAAATCGCACGAAAGAGAGTCGCCCTGTCTGAAGCCTCGTTTGGTTTCAAATGGCTCAAAGAGGTTCTTCCCGATTCTGACGGAGCTGTTGGTTTTGCTCAACGTCATTTGGCAAAGCCAGACATGGCGGCATACAGGCAACTCCTTTTTGCGCTGTCAAAAGCGGCTTTAAAATCGACAAAGAGATGGTGAGTGTCGATTCTTTTATTATGGGTCTTCTCCAGGATTTGACGTATCGTGAAAATCTGGTCGATGGTAGACGTACCAGGTCTAAAGCCACACTGATAACGTCTAATCAGTTTGTCTACGATGGGCTTCAGTCTTTCACACAATACGCTAGAAAGAACCTTATATGCGATATTAAGAAGACTGATTCCGCGGTAGTTGGTGGGATTAGCGGCCTTTCTTGTGGATTGGGCAGAGCGCACTTAAATTCCAATCTGGAGGCATGCACTCATCTGACCATATTCTGCATAAGAGCTGATGCATGCTTTTTACCAGTTCTTCGCCTCCAAGTTTGAACAGCTCGGCGGGTAGTCCGTCTTTCCCAGGCGATTTGTTGTTTTTGAGCCGGGATATAGCTATCCTCACTTCATCATAGTCAGGTGGTGGGACGACCTTCCCTCGCAATTTAGCAGTGAGGAGAAGTGCTCCCTCCATAATTTAAGTACATTCTATACGTCGGTTACCAGGTCGCCGTTATTGTCCTTACAGGAACTTGCCCCGGTCTTTAAACCTTCCGTCATCCGCCGCAGCCAGCCAGCATCTCAAGCTCCTCACACTCACGCCTTTCGGCTTCACGTTTCTTTTTTCTGAAAAGGCGCCTCTCTCTTTCTTCCTCGCCTACTATAGCGTTGCCATACACTGCGGGTTGCGCCCGTTCGCAACGTTTCCCTGTATGCAGCGTCCTTTTTGTCCGAGGCAGTGCTACATTCCTCATCGTACCAGTTGTTCTTGCGGGCTCGCTGAAACCCTATAGTGGCCTCAGCGGCGGTACGCAATGAGTGAGAGATATGCTTCCATTGCTCGGTTACATCGTTAGGTCGAGGGTTGCGCTCTGATAGCAGGTGTGAGAGTCGAGTGGAGAAATTATCAGCTGTCTGTGTCATGCGCAGCTTCTCGTCGTCGAACTTTCCTTCCGTTACTGTGCGCACTTTCTTCGCTGCACAGAGGCGTGTGCGTATCTTGGCTGCAACAAGATAATGGTCCGAGTCGATATTGGGACCACGTAGGGTACGCACGTCCAGAACGGTGGAGCTGTGTCTGCCGTCGATCATGACATGATCAATCTGGTTTCTAGTTCTTTGATCAGGGGACAGCCATGTGGCTTGGTGTATTCGCTTATGCTGGAACCTGGTACTACTGATGACCATATTGCGAGCAGCGGCGAAGTCAATCAACCTAGTGCCGTTGGGGGATGTTATATCGTGGAGACTGAATTTTCCAACTACAGGACCAAAGACTCCTTCCTTGCCCACCTTGGCATTAAAGTCGCCGAGCACGATTTTGATATCATGCTATGCTGGGGGCAGCGATCATAAGTCTGTTCAAGTTTATCGTAGAAGGAGTCCTTCTCTGCGTCGTCCGTCTCCTCAGTCGGCGCATAGGCGCAGATAAATTTTATGTTGAAAAACCTCGCCTTGATGCGGATCGCAGCGAGAAAATCGTCCACAGGAGTGAACGCTAATACTTGGCGGCGAAGTCTCTTCCCCACCACGAATCCTACACCACGCGCTTTGCCTGGCCACTATAGTATACGTCACAAGGACCGATGGTCGTCTTTCCTTGCCCCGTCCATCGCATTTCCTGCAGGGCGGTGATGCCGGCCTTTGCGCCTACGAGGACATCAACCAGGCGGGCAGCGGTACCGTCCCTTGAAAGGGGCCGCACACTCCCGGTACATGCCCTAATATCCAAATCATTATTCCTTATTCGTTTTGCCGGGTCGTCAACATTAAAGGGGGTTCTCATTCGAGGCTTTGGTACATTAGTTTTCATTGGAATTAAGTTTTTTACGTGGCGGGTCCCAAGCCCAGCGCACAACCCGTTTTGGGGTTTTTGGAAAGTATTTACACATTTATATAACGAGCCGCTTGCTTCAAGACAGACGCCCGCTTGCAGCCGCACCTCATGGTGAACAGACGCTGCGCAAAAGACCTAGGTAAGCCCTTAAACCAAGTATGTCAGAGTGGCCCCACCGGGGCTCCCTCTCTTTCTGCCGCGAGCCTAGATAGCTCACGTTGCCCAGAGTGTACGAACGAGGACGCAAGAGTCGGGATTGGGCAAGGTCGCACAGCACCCACACCCCATTACACTCAAAAAACTATTTGCGCCCCAAATATTTTAAGCCTCCCACTGTAAATCCGCAATCTGCAATTTATGCATGCCAACTATGTATGGCGTCGGACCACGTTTTAAAGAAATTAAGTATAACTTGTATTGAGGAAACTATTACTTGTGTTGAGGCCGCGACCATTTTCACGATCTTTTGTGTATTTGTATTGAGGAAATTATTACTTGTGTTAAGGAAACTAATACTTGTATTGAGGGAACTATCATTTGTTTTTAAGAAATTGTTACTTGTATTAAGGAAACTAATAATTGTACTGAAGGAACTATTACCACTTGTATTGAAGAAATTATAACTTGTATTAAGGAAGCTAATACTTGTTTTGAGGGAACTATTACTTCTATTGAGTAAATTGAGTTCTTAAAGTTAAGGCCAACGTTACTAAATTGAGGAAAAGAGTCTTTAAATTAAGGACATTTTTCCCTATATTAAGTAAATCGAAATAAGGAAACGGG
This sequence comes from Campiglossa producta, assembly GCA_964058755.1. Lineage (NCBI taxonomy): Eukaryota > Metazoa > Arthropoda > Insecta > Diptera > Tephritidae > Campiglossa > Campiglossa producta. Next base: position 56,426,031 of record CAXKVI010000001.1, on the reverse strand, counting down.
TTCGTTGTTTCGAGAGAATACTCGTGTAGGGTGACCCGAAAAATTCGACTTCAGATTCGGATTGAGCACACCCAACGGAATTTCCAAAAACTTCCATTTTGTTGTTGTGTATTTGTGATTTTTTTATATATTTTTTTTAGAATTTTTTTTTAACCGTAATCAATTTGTAATTGCCTTTTCTTGAATTTACTTACTTAAAATAGCCTTTAACCGGTGCAGTGCAATAAGGCCCGCGGAAATAGCGGCTGCGGGCGTTATTTCTTTTTTTGAAAAAAATTGAGTGGCTACTTAAAAAAGTGAAGACGCCAGAGCCAGCTAAAATGAGCAAAAAAGGATAAAAATTACTTACACCCCTATTGCGAGTGTCGTTCAGTAATAGATAATCGAAAATTAATCGATTATCGATTGCCTATGCTACTACGAATGTCGATCGATCGATCAGCTATCGACTGTGAACACTTTGTGATCGATCATCTTTCTACTGGCATTTTGCAATCGTTGAAGTTTCGAATTACCAAAAAAGTGCAAATAAAATGAATAGAAGGTAAAAATATGAATTAAAATATAAAAATAAATAACAAAATAATAAAATTTAAATTACAGACCAAAAGTTGTAAGTCATAAAAGGCAACTTGCCCGACTGGTGCAGCTAATGCAGGAGAACGCAGACATAGCTAAAGGTATTTGCGGAAAGACGCAGGGAAAGTCGAGATGGGAGTTGATAGCTGCTTTTCTTCATCCGTGTAGTGAAACGTTATCCAATCTCTACATAAGTGATCTTCCAAAGCTTTGAATACTTCAGCTAACACTAGCGATACGGTAGATTGTCCAAGCCCAATATTGCTTTCGTTCCCTACACTTAGCTGGTATGATCCCTGAGCACAAAACCTTAAAGTCGCGGCAAGTTTTAAAATTGTTGGGACCGACGTTTTTCTAACACCTGGCTGCAGTTTACTATCCAGCAATGAAAGCAAATCCGAGAACGCAGCTTTGGGCAAACGACAATTTTTCAAAAACCAACTAAATTTAAATTCATTAATGAAGGTTTTAATTCATTTTTAGACACACACAGCGTAGGTACATACATTTGCTCTTCCAACTCGAGAGGATTGGACGAATCTCTCAACTTTCTCCTCTCCCTTGCTAAGTCTATTAAGCTTGCGCGCTCATCGTCATCTTCCTCACTGTCACTAAACCACAACTCAACACTATCCATTTGTAATTTTTATTTATTTAATTGATAATTAATAAGTATTTTAAAAATGTTTTATTTCTTTTAGTTTTTTCAAACGCGTCAAAATTGTAAATAAACAGCAACCAGCTGATTGCTATTCAATGAGCTATTCACAATGGTGCACATTTTTTTCGATCAAGTTTCGCAATACCAAAACGAAATACGATCGAATAAATCGATCGTATTCTATTCTACTGTTGATCGACTCGCAATAGGGGTGTTATTTTCAGTACCAGGTTTTTAATACCAGGTTTTTAATACCAGGTACTCGTTATATGATTTAATATTTACTTTTGAAGAAACTACTCTCATTTACCTTTAAAACGCCATATCGTATGTAAGGATATCTCTAATAGAAACATTTTTACAGCAATAATAGGGTAAGCCTAAAAACTACGTTTTTTCAAACTTTAAAATTCGAACAGTCCGAAACGAGTGGTTATAAAAACTAAATGTGTGTAAATTTGTTCCTTTATGACCCTAAAGAAGTATCGCTCAAAGTTTGAGCAAAATCCGAGACTAGTCAGCAACGATTTTTGCTAATATTAGACGTTTTCATATGGATTGACTCGTAATTAACTTTATGAGATAAATTGAAAATATGGAATAAAGAACTGCGCTATTTTTAATTGCAAATTTTCAATTTATTTTATGAAATGCCGCTCTACATTAACAACATCTTTTTCTTTGTGCCCTGCAAAAATCGTTGGATTATGTGTTCCAATTTTTTGATATTGGATTACTCCAATAGTAATCCTTTGTATACCTCATCGGACCAACTTCAGCTTTTTGAAAGCCGATGTTGTTGTTGTTGTTGTAGCGAGGTGTAGCCCTGCCTAAATGTCAGACAGGGTCACCCCGAGTGTATTGCTCTTGGCCGGGTAGATATAAGAAAACCACCCGGGTCGTTTCGGCACGATGGGTACAACACACGTACTGGTACCGTTCTCGTAGAACCGGGAATACAAGAAACTAGCCGTGTAGGCCATGTAGGTCATTTAGCGTTACCCAGGGTGCACCAACTGGGAGGCGACCTACTTTTACACCCCTAAATTTTTTCATAAATTTTTTATAGTGGGCGTGCCACCGCCCACTTTTAAGGCAGGCATTTTTGAAAATTTGACTGGTCGTAGCTTTTAAACTGATTACGATAGAACGATGAAATTTGGCACAAAGCATACTAGTATCGTTGGGAGTATACCTGCAGAAACTGGAAAAAATCGCTCTCCAACCACGCCCACTTTCGATATCGAAAATTGCGAAATTCACGTAAATTGACATCATTCGGTAACGGTAATGGCTAAAATGATATAGTTTGGTAGGATGAACTCCCTAGTCATTCTATTATGATTTTTTTTTATACATTTTTAAAAGTAGGCGTGGCATCGTGGTACAAGGTATACAAGCATAATATGGAGCATACCTGATGTAACGATATGGAAAATTTCGAAAATCTCATAAATTGACATAATTGCGTAACTGAAATGGCTAAAAGGATATAGTTTGGTAGGATGAACCCCCCAATCATTCTATTAAGATTTTTTTATAAATGGGTAGAAGTGGGCTTGGCAACGCCCACCCTTAAGGGAGGCATTTTGGAATATTCGACTGGTCAAAACTTTTAAACTGATTACTTCAGACTCATGAAATTTGGCACAACATATACTAGCAATATAGGTGATGAAATTGGACGAGATCGCTTCCCGACCACCAGTGTAGCCGCTGAAAAATTTCAAAAAGGGTCCCAGCAGAAAAAAAGGGCCCCTCTTTTTTTTTTAGAAAGGAACACATTTACATAAGCCTTTTCCATTTATTTTTGATGTTGAATGACTAAGTTTTGTACTATTGCAAGAAACACATACAAGATATAAACATTTTTAAATGGTTGTAGTTAGTTTAATAGTAATGATAATTGCATAATGTAAAAATTTTTTTAAACTTAAAAACCTCCACTTTAAGGATTTGTTTTTGCAAAGGGTTACAAAAATTATAAGAAAACTCACTTTTAAAAGAATTCCATTTTTTCCCGTAAAAAAATTATGAGAAAGGGCGAAAAAGCGACCCCTAAGGGACGGCCAAAATTGCCTAGGCGGTTTAGGCTATTTTAAGTAGGTAAGGGGTAAGTTGCAGGCTTATTTTCTCATCATTTACTAACTTTGGAGGGGTAAGACCCAAACAACTAAAACTTTTTATTGAATCACCCTAATCTATACATACATACATGGGACATTCCATCGTGACTCCTGGGACATTTGACTCGAGAGCTTAGTCGACTTTGACTTAATAAACTTGCATTGGGATTTCAATTGCTGTGAAATATATTTATCGACATGGATAAATAACCAATACAATAAATGCATTAAAAGAATTGGCGAAATAACAACAAATAGCTTTATAACTACTCAGTAAGTGAGTGTGACTCCTGGGAAACCGAAAAATCTCTTGTTGCACCTTTGTGAGCACGAAAACGAATTTTAGCTTTACAGTTCAACTTTGAACTACAATTTGTATATGATCGAAAGTACATACTAGATAGTACCATATTTTTTAAAAATAATATAAGTATTAGCTTTTAGAAACTTTTTACAAAGGTTAAAGAGTGTGACTCCTGGGACATTTTCCTGTTTGTCGTGATACAATTTTTAAGTTTTTTCAGTATTATCGATGCAGTTTCCTAAAAATTTTGCTATGCAACTAGTTACCCCTAACCCATGATAATAAAAAGACCTTTATTGTAAAGTTCTGTCAGAGCAGTGGGAGTTAATGGCATTTTAAAAATTTGAAAATACTTTTCCTCTTTTGGGTGGAATGTCCCACATATGACGGAGTTGTCACATGATACAACGTTGCCAGTAGTAGGACTTCAGTTAGGCAAGACATTTAGAAATCGGCAAGAGTTCCCGACATAAACGACAAAAATGCATTTCATTGCAGTTTGAAAGTGAAAAAGGGTCAAAAAGGGTCCCGAATTTTAAAAAGGGTCAAAAATGCTACTTTTTTGAAAAAGTAGACATTTAGAAATCGGCAAGAGTTCCCGACATAAACGACAAAAATGCATTTCATTGCAGTTTGAAAGTGAAAAAGGGTCAAAAAGGGTCCCGAATTTTAAAAAGGGTCAAAAATGCTACTTTTTTGAAAAAGTAGAGTCCGGGGTCCTGGCTCTAAAAAAGGGTCAAATTGACCCTTTAGGGTCCCCAACACTGCCGACCACGCCGACTTTCGATATGGAAATATTCGAAAATCACATAAATTGACATAATGCGTCGCATTTGGCGAAGTTATTTCGAAAATGTTTGTCTGCAGAATGAATTTGTTTGCCAAATTAGATGAATTTAATTTAATTTGACCTAATTTGGTGATCAAATTCAATCTGCGGATGAACGGTCTCGAAAAAACTTGGCCAAAAGTGACGCATTTGGTGCAGTATAAACGTAGCTTAAGATAGTAAAAACTTTAGGTAAATCCTATATCATTGTTATCCCGTTCTGAAAATTACCGCTGGGTATTTAATGTTCGGTTCACCCGAACTTAGACTTCCTTACTTGTTTTTTATGAAACTGTGCTTCTATACACTGAACCAAAAACGTACATGTTTTTTATGAATAAAGTTTCATAGAAGTTCACACTGATTTTTTCTTAGAATCTAAGAAAAATTACATATAATTTATGAAAAGTTTCTTATTATATATGAAAAAATACGTTAAATTTTATTAACGTCAGAACTTCGTTCTTAAAATATAAGAACTAAAAATCATAAATTTTTTAGCTGAATTTGTTCTTAAATGTTACGAATTTGTTCTTAAATTTTAAGAAATTACGTACGTACAATATTTTTACTATGATTATAAGAATTTTTTCTTATTATTTAGAACTAGTTTCTTAGATTTCACGAACTTTTTTATGTGTTTTCTTTGTGTATGAAAGGGTTCATATAATCTAAAAATATTTTTCTTACAATTTAAGAACTTTTTCAAGGAATATAAGAACAGTTCGTATATTGTTTATTCAAACGTTGACAAAGCTAGACGCGCGTGAAAAATAAAATTGTACATAAATAAATTGAGAAATATCATTAAAAAAAAACTAAATGATTGAAAAACAGAGTTTATAATTGGTCGTACCAAGTAAACTGCACGTGAATCAACTGTGAAGATTCGTGAAATTCGCCATTAGCAGAAGTCAACTGAATTGCTCATCCGCAAACTACTATTCCAGCGTTTAGTACTGAAATAGCTCAAGATTTCTAAACTTATTTACGGTTCCAATCTGCTGCTATTGGTGCTTTGCATCTGGGGAATATTTGGTGAGACTTTTCGGCAATGCCAACTTGTGCGCTATCCATGCAAAACGTGTTACAATTATGCCGAAAGACATTCAATCAGCACGTCAAATCCGAGGAGAGCGCGCTTAAGTTAAAATTATTTTACATATCAATAATCATAAAAATATATACATATGTATGTAGGTATCATATTAAAATTTTATTGAAATCAATAAACATGTAATACATATAATACATATAATAATAACTATTATAATTAATTTTATGTACCTACTTCTTTGTAAATAAAAAAATTATAATAAATAAAAAAAAATTATAATAAAATTTCATTTCAATAAATTTTCATTTTATGATTCTTTAGGAATGGGTACGTAAGTTCTAAGAATGAGTTCCTAAAATTTAAGAACGGATTCATACATTCTAAGAATGAGTTCGTATAATTTTTGAATGGATTGACATATTCTAAGAATGGGTTTGTTCATACATTCTAAGAACGAGGTCGTATAATTTAAGAATTGATTGACATTTCTATTCTAAGAATGAGTTCGTACATTCTAAGAATGGGTTCTTGGATTTTAAGTATTATTATTAAAATTTTGTTTGACATGAATATTTACGAATTTTTGTTCTTAAATTCTACGAAAACGTTCTTTGGAGAGCTTTTAATGAAAAAAATTCTTAAAATATATGTACTTTTTCGTAGAAAATATGTACTTTTTTGGTTCAGTGTATTATAATTCAACATGGATTTTATTGGTTTCACTTTCATTAGCCCTAAAATTTATTTTCAATGGAACTTCATGGATGAAATGGAGTATGTGAAAGGTGTTGAACTCTACATTTTTTTTATTTTACACTTTGAATGTTGAGATTTAAACAGGTTGTCTGTTGAATTTTTCAGTGTGTAATTTCGTATTCCTAAAGTAAGGTAAAAAGTAACCTACCTTTTATGTAGCGAAACTACACAGAAATTTCTAAAGCTACATTTACACTGCACCAAATGCCTCACTTTTGGCCAAGTTTTTTCGAGACCGATTATTCGCAGGTTGAATTTGATCACCAAATTAGGTCAAATTAAATTAAATTCACATTCTCGAAATAACTTCGCCAAATGGGACGCATTTGGTGCAGTGTAAATGTATTATAAGAGTGCAATTTATATATTTGCTAAATAACTAAAAATCTGAAGGAGCGCTCCACCGCAGCGGTTGTACAGGGCATTGCAAGTAGTACGCAATTCATAATTATACGAGGAAAGGGTTTTTGGAAACAAATCAAGGCGTATTCAGCAGGAGTTCTATAAAATGCTTGTTGTACATTTTTAAAAATCAGTTATTATTACACTAGCTTACGCCAAAAAATACCAAGAAATTTAATCATATGGGTGAATTGGCACTGACATGCCGAACTCTAAACATATTTTTAAACATTTTTGTATGGACAGGTTTTCGAGATATCGGCAATTTTGTGTTTTTTCAGGTATCACTTCATTCAAAAATTCTTTTCCACAATGTTACAAAAGCGATGGACGCAAGCAATACCTCGTTCGAAAAGAAATTAAAAGACGCTTCTAACGACGTATAATATGTAGGGGTGGACCAAACCATCGCTGAACAATAGCTGGTCAAAGTCGAATTTTTACGATTTTTGGAAAAATTTTGATTTTGAAAATGTTTTTTTACAGTGCCAATTCATCCATATACATGAATATCTTGGTCTTTTTTTCAAATTAATTATTTGTAAACTAGTGTTATTTATTTTTTCTTTTGAAGAAAATCTTTGAAAATGAGCAGAATTTATCACTTTCTTTGTGTGATGGAGTAGCCAAAATTTACTTTTAGAAGGTTTATTCATGATTATTTCATATCACGTATTTATATTTAAGTGTATACAAATAAACTGAGATATATTTTCCCATATCAAACTAGCAAACCCCTATGAAACTTTCTATATCTGCGTTTTTTAGTCGATATTCCTTAAGATAAAAACTTTAAATCAATTAATGAAAAAAATGTTGACATCAAATTGACCACTTTGGGGAGGGGACTGGCTGCAGTCGCACTTTTCTTGTAGGACAATAGTGCCATTGAATTATGTCCATCACTGACAACGAACTAGGCAAGCTTGATGTTAATAAATATTTTTATGACGTCATTTTGACATATTTGGGCTGTCGGACCCACTTTGTATCGCACCCAATTCGTAGGACACATATATTCCTGAGTTGGTTACGACAGTGGCAATTAATACAAAAAAATTAAACTGTTATTAATAAAAAATTTGCATGCACCAAATTGCCATGTTTGACGCCCCTACCTCCCAGGGGTCGCACTTACCAGACTTTTCGAAGATAAAAGATTTGGGCGTATCGGGGAAAGGAAGCCGCTCAAAAAAATTAAGCTTGTTATTAATCAAAATTTTTTCCTTATGGGGGCTCTCCACTAGAAGTGCTTACCGTACTTAAAAAGGTACTCGAACTCTATATTTAACCTTATTAGGAAAATAAAAACGTAATTTTTACCACTTTACCCTATTCGCTTAGTTAGTATTTTAGCTGACACTTTTATTCTGCTTAGTTATCGCTAAGTGGGGCTTGGAAATTTGTTAAAAAATTTACCTATACGCAAAGTATATTAAACAAATTAATAGTGAACTTGACAGTTCTCTCTTTTCTGTAGGAGTTTTCCAGTTGAATGAAAAAAAAAAATAAATTGTTTCATATAAATACAATACCGCTAGCCTCAGTTCCTTACACGTTTAAATAGAGTTTAGAGTTCAGATTAGCTAGACTCTAGCTTATTTTAGCTAAGATGGATGGTCTAATCTTTTTTCAACTGGATCTTTAGGCAACCTATGCCAAGAAAGCGACCAAAATCAGTTTTGAGTTGTGACGGTTTTTGATTTAGGGTGCGATATGTACATAGTTGAATGAAGCGATTACGAGATCCGAAAAATAAATGTTCAGGCCTGTCTCAGAAAGCACCACTCATATAAATGGTTTTGACGATTTATACATTTCATTTAGCTTCCATTCTAATATTTTTCTAATAAAAAGTAGAGTTAATTTTACGAATTTGTTTTGCAGAAATTTCATCCACGCATAGCGTTAATAAAATTTATTTGTATAGGTTTGTTTATTGAGCTGCTGTAGCTTACGCCAAGTTGGGATATTACCCAAAATTGTGTTTCATGAACACTTTTCTTGCTCTAGGTTGCTCTATCTTTTGTTTCATGATAACAAATTTCTGCTCTAGCTTTTTTTGTGGAGTAAGTTAGAGCAGAGAAGCAATTGTCAGTCAAGAAAAAAATAAAATTTTGAAAACTTCAAAAAAACTATCTTGCAAGGAAAACAACGTTTTATTATACGTGCATTTTCATTAACTTTGAGAATTTCAACAAAACAAAAAAAACAAATACATAGAAACTATAGAGATTCAAGTGTTTCATGGCATTTCTGCTCTGAGTTGCTCTAAGTTGCTCTATTTCTATTTTGACAGATGACCTTCTCTGCTCTGCTCTAACCTGCTCTGAACTTTTTATTGTTCAGTTGACAGACCTTATATTGGAGAAATTCCATCATGGCCGCAGGAAAAAAAGTTACGAAAATGCAGACCTATTTCGAAGCTATGTACATACATAGGTACTTGAGTATTTTAGTAGTAAAATTTATTTTGTTCGTGTTTTTATTTGGAAACCGAAACCGAAAAAAATGTTTAACAATAATAACCCTCGTGAAGGGTGGATACCTTGCCGCGGTACGAGGGCTTAAGTCGATAGCCACAGGGCTACGCTGCCCTTGTGATCATAGCTCCGTACGGCACTTCATCACGAGAGCAGCCTAGCCTCTCTGGCGCGACGACAAAGATCTTCCCCCTCCCAATCCAGGGTGTTATGCGAAACCGTGCCCATTGGACGTTTGCAGCCGGGAGGCAAATCGTGGCTGTATTTGAACGGAGCATCTCTGATACCGGGTCGCCTCAGAGAGTAAGCATGGCCTTACCGCGGTACGGGGCTCTGCCGCGGCGGACGACACATTTTCCCCTACTCTTCCCTTGACCCTAAGCTGGCCTTGTCCGGCGATGGGTCGTACGAACAAGATGAACTCAAATAACCTAAATAAAAACGAAAAACCTAAAAAACAAACAACGCCAAATTTCACTCCTCAGCAAAGGAGAGCTATGGAGGAGCAGGCGAGAAAGCAACAACAACGCCGGAGGACAACCCCCGTTCCACAATCAAGGGGGGGATCGACAGCGATGGCAACTACGAGTCGGTCAACCAACCCTCTATCGAGTAAGATTGACTTGATGGGAGCTAGCACCAGTGCGGTTGCCAACGCAGCTAAGCGGACAACGGCGGATGCTAAACTCCCATCAACCGCTGATATGAAAACCAGTATCTTTACGTCTGTGGCAGCGGTCTCAGGACCTGGCCTCGGAGTTTCGAAGGAGAAGGAAGCTGCAACTGAGATGAGATTGGCTGCAAAGATGCTGAAGAGGTATGAAGGGGTACCGCAGGAATCGCTGTCGCCGAATTCCAGTAAATCGGTAGAGCTTGCGAAAGCTGTGATACCGGATTTTCAAAATTCGTACATGCCAAAGAGGTTAAAAGTTAACCCTTTCAAGCGCCAAAGATCGGACCTGGAGTTAATTCCCCCTCCCAAGCGGCATCAGAATACCCCTGGAGCGGGCAAACTAAGCTTTGCTGAGGTAACCAAGGACAGGATCCTTATAGGCGTCCTTGACCGAGGCAATGACCGTCTGGCCCACCCAAGGACCGGTGGCGTTACGTGCGAAATGAACTCGGCAACATTCTTCTCAACGTTGCTCCGGAGTTTCCGGGTAGTTCGGCGCGAGTAACGGATGCGGGTTGGCACCAAGGTCAGATTAAATTACTCGCATGCGAGGATGCAAAAACCGTAGCACTGTACAAGGCAGCAGCTGCTAAACTGGGTGAAGTCTACAAGGCGTCGATTCCGGCCATCCCTGACGAACCCGAGAGAATTCTCGGGATGCTACGGCTAATGAATCCGTCCCTCCCAAAGCATGACTGGAGTGTCAATCTGGTCGGGGATGCGGTAGGGCCCGACAGACAGGTGGTGTTCACCATGAATAAAGAGTCAATCGAGCCCCTCAAAAGGTGCAATGGCCTAGTACACTACAGCGTAGGCCAGATCGTTATCCACGTATATCGCGGTGATGCTCAGCGCGCTGCCTTCTCGGCTGCTCCGGGGGAACCGGAAAACGAATTACCAGAAGAGGAAGCGGAGGATTCCGATGCGGAAAGCATGTTATCCGCCACGTCCCTTGGCGATAGTGCTGTGAACAACTCGGAGATGGAGGACAGCCCACAGGACGAGGAAGTCCTCGACGTCACGTAGCAGCCAACGCTGAGCGATTAACATCTAACGCTACAGGCAGCAGGACTCCTGCAACGCCATATCGGGCAGTTAATCGGAACAACTCGTCGTTGATAGGCAACCTCCGGGATGGAGCAAACCTCGACGATATGGGGACGGCAGGGAAGTCTGTGCGCTCTCATGTTGGTGGTGCTTTAGATTAATCTGCACAAATCTAAAGTAGCTTCGGCTGCTTAAAATAGTCGTCTTTCTAAAGGCGACGTGGATGTGGTTCTCATCCAAGAACCCTGGGTCAATAGCTTGAGAATCTGCGGATTGGGGACTAAGGGCTTCAAGCTCATTCGAGCCAGCGAGGAGCGCAAAGTCAGAACGTGTATTTTGGTCAAGTCTGAGTTGAACTCCTTTCCCCTACCTAACTACACCAATGGTGATATTACCGCTATCAGTCCAACGGTCGACAGCACCCGCCTGACGGTGGCGTCGGTCTATATGCCCTACGACGCCGAAGAACCCCCACCACAAACGGAGGTGAAAGACCTGGTGTCAAATTTCTGCACGGGTAATCGTATTATTGGAGCGGACGCTAATGCTCACCATGTCCAATGGGGGAGCTCCGATATCAATGCCAGGGGCGAGTCTCTGTTTGATTACCTCTTAACAACCAACCTGGTAATTTTGCAACGTGGGTAATGAGCCTACTTTTATCACTAAGACCCACACGGAGGTCATACACCTCACTATCTGTAGTGAAGGCGCTTATGAGTGGGTCAGAAAATGGCGGGTTCTGGAAGAACATTCATTTTCCGACCACCGTTACATAGAAATGGTTCTAGACTTTATTGTAGAACAACCAATCATGATCTTGTTACTACATTTACATCGGCGCTCTCAAATGCTCTAGGACAGGCTTGTCCAGTGCCAAAACTACGCGGTAAACACAGGCCACATTGGTGGTCCTACGATTTGGACTCGCTCCGTAAAATGCCGGAAACAATTTAACAAAGCCAAGAGCCTCGGCTCTGAGCCTCATTGGCACGAATATAAAGCTAAACTAAGGGCCTACAAAAAAGCTCTGAGACAGGCGAAGAGAACCTCGTGGAGAAATTTCTGCACTGGCGTCGAAAAGGTCGACGACACAGCGAGACTTAGACGAGTCCTCTCGAAAAGTCAAATAGCCATCAGCTATTTGCGAAAACCTGACGGATGCTGGACCAGCACGGAAGAGGAAACCCTTAAGCTGCTCTTGAATACACATTTTCCGGGGAATCTGCATGACGCACCACTAGCACCTGCAACAAACCTGGCAGTAAATATACCAATCACTGAGGAAAGGGTAAGGTGGACAGTTAAGAGCTTTGAACCGTATAAGGCTGCCGGGCCGGACGGGATTATCCCCGCGCAACTTATAAACACGTTGGAGACATCAGCTAAATGGCAGGTATTTCTCTTCACAGCCTGCCTGGCTCTCAACCACATTCCGGCTCCTGGAGAAGCGCCACGGTAGTGTTTATCCGTAAGGCTGGGAAGGCATCCCACTACGAGCCAAAAGATTACAGACCGATCTGTATCTCGTCCTTTGTACTCCAAACCTTTGAGAGGATACTAAGCGGAAACCTCTCAACGACTATTGATAGCAACCTTATCTCTAGCTATCAGCATGCATACACCAAGAGTAAATCAACAGAAACTGCTCTGCACAGCCTAGTATCTGTCATTGAGAAATCGCTGTGTGAAAAGGACTACTGTCTCGTGGCCTTATTAGACATTGAGGGGGCTTTCAACAATATAAGCCCGTAGGCGATCAACTCCGCTCTAACCAATCTGGGCGTAGATAGACCTCTAACTGGTTTAATTGACCAACTTCTAAGAGGAAGGAAAATAGCTTCTTCACTTGGTACGGTTGAGTTATCACGCTATGTCACAAGGGGAACGCCCCAGGGTGGTGTTCTTTCCCCGCTTTTATGGAACCTCACAGTCAACTCGTTGCTACGTGACACAAGCTGGGGGGGGCGGGAAGATAGTTGCATACGTAGACGATTTAGCTATTACATTCAGAGGCAAGTTCCCACAAACTCTGTGTGAGTTGATGCAAGTAGCACTGCGAGAGGTTTCGAGGTGGTCCTCTCGCTGCGGACTTAGTATCAACCCGGGGAAAGTGGAACTTGTCCTCTTCACCAACCGGTACAAAATACCGCCACTAAGCCTACCAGAACTAGATGGCACCCGCCTGGGCTTGTCGGATAAGGCCAAGTTTCTAGGCATAGTTGTGCACAGGAAATTGAATTGGGAGGAGAATGTTCTTCAGCGCCAGAAGAAAGCTTGCATCGCTCTTTACACATGCAAAAGAGCCATTGGCAAAAAATGGGGGCTCAGCCCTAGAGTATGCAGTTGGATCTACACGGCCATCATTCGCCCAATCATGCTGTATGGAGTCGTCGTATGGTGGCCGGCGCTGAGCAAGGCAACATACCTGAATCTGTTGCGGAAAGTCCATAGATCCAATATGATCTGTATAAGCGGTGCGCTAAGGACAACGCCCAACGAAGCCCTCCAGGTCATTCTGGGTATTTTGCCACTTGATCTGGAAGGGTTTCGGTCAGCGGCGGCATCAGCTCTGCGCCTAAGAGAAACCTCCAGTTGGGGTGCGGGTACTATTGGACACTCCAGTATTCTGGAATCTTACAGCTTTCTCCCTCTAAGCACAGATCGTTGTGCGACCACTACAGTCGGGGATAGCTGTTTCAAAATAAACATTCCCAGCAGAGAAGACTGGGAGAGGACGGATTGGTGTCCCGAAACATATGGTAGCACTTCCATATACACCGACGGCTCGAAGTTGGAGGAGGGGTTTATTCAAGGGATTTGGACCTTGAGCTCTCCTTCAGACTACCTGAGCATTGTAGCGTCTTCCAGGCGGAAGTCTCGGCAATCCTGGACGCCGCGGCCTGGTTAAGCAAACGTGTTATCGGAGAAGATATCGCTATTTTCAGCGATAGCCAAGCGGCAATCAAATCCCTTGGCTCATACACGTTCAACTCTGAACTGACGCTCAGCTGTCGTCGATCTCTTCAGGAGATGGCCCAACAGAACCGCGTAAACCTCATATGGGTCCCGGGACATAGGGACATTGAGGGAAACTGTTAGGCAGACAAGCTTGCCAGGCAGGGCACGACCAAGAAGGTTCTTCAGGATAAAGAGCGCTTAGGTATGCCGTTTGCCACATGCAAACTAATGCTGAAGGAGCACACACTCCGACGAGCCAACGAAAGATGGCTGCAATCCCCAGGGTGTCGGATATCGAAACAAACCTGGCCAAAATGGGATCTTAAAAGGTCTAGACGCATTTATGCCCTAACTAGGAGGGAAATCTGCATATTGATAGGGGTACTAACCGGTCACTGCCTCATTGGTAGGCATGCAGAAAGGCTATGTGTGCCCTACCGACGATGCTGCAGGAGTTGCAAAGATGATGAGGAGGAGGAAACAGTGGAGCACCTCATCTGCAACTGTCCGGCTTTAAGCGGCGCGAGAACGCGCTTTTTGGGAGTTCCGTTCGTAGATAGCCTAAGCCAGATCGCGGAACTGGACATAAAGGCCTTGATGGGCTTCATAAAGTCATCTAAGTGGTTCGAGGAGGAGTAACGGTGTCGGTTTAGGGGTGTCAGTCCCGGGATTCTGCTATGTGTAAAATCTCAACAACTCAGGGATTTTCCATATGGCTGGGTCCCGGGACTGACTTTCCTTGTGTTGGTGGTATCACAACGGGCCTTTCAAAACTGGCCTAAGTGTGCCTCTGCGGCAGCCACTTGAGCCTACCTACCTACCTAACAAAAAAAAAAATAATAGGGGGACTCATCAAAGCTTATAAACACCTTATAAAGCGTGTAAACGTATAAATTTATCAAGTGTGTAAATGAGCTGTCAAAATTTGTATAGAACGCAGTTTACACAAATTTGATAAACTTCCGCGTCGATTTTAATGTGTAAAAGAGTGCGTAAATTTATACAATGCAATGACGACGTTCGACATGTATTTTTTTTAATGCATTCAATGCACACTGGACAAAAAGAGAAGAATATGCTGGAAATGGGTCGAAAATTACTTTTTTAATGAGAATTTCGAAATAAAACGTTTTTGTTTGACATCAAGTACACATAAATTTATCTAGGGCGTTCATCTAACTGACCTGATAAATGTATAAACTTACGCATTTCGTAAACTTATAAGAGTTGATGAATCCCCTTAATATAAAAATTCTGTGAAAAAGTGGAAACAATAAAAAAAACTGTTAATTGAAAGAAAGAAACTAGTTTATACAAATTTTCTGAGGACTCAAAATTTACGCAACCCCAGTCTGTTTCAGTATAATGCAATTAGCCGTATGGTAGTGTTAAGGCGAGTTAGAGAATTGCATTTTTGATAAGAAAAGACGCCATACTTTGGCGGGGAGCTTAACGCCAGGCGAATGGCTAGAATTTATACAATCAGCCTATAGGTGTTTATCTGAATCTATATTACTAGAACCACATATTTCGCAGAATTTCAGTTCCTATTTCTAATTTTGTACAAAAGAATATTGGACCTACATACATTGCGTATGAGCAACATTTTTTGAGTTTTCATGACTACGTACCGGAATGACTCGTGTTTCATCCGGCCAAGGTAAGTTGATTCAGTACAACCCTGTTTAATTCGCAACCATCAGTGGACATTACGGGTAAACAGGGCCAACCACTACAACAACAGAAGCATTTAATTCAGTTTTTTTTACTTTCCCATTTCTATGGAGGTTATGGGCAGGGCATATCACACCGAGGAGATGGGATCAAATAAAAATAAAGGAATTTAAACTTGAATATTAACTGTTAAAAAAAAGAAAGGCAAAAGCAAAGGAACCAGAACGAAAATAAATAAGAAATAATTTTAGGGAAAGTTATGGGAAGGCACCAGAAATGAGAGGTAAAAAAAGAAACAGCGAAAAAGGAAAACGGTAAAATAAAATAAACAAAAAAAAATTAAGAATAAAATAAAAAAGAATAAAATAAACTAAATTAAAATAATATTAAAAAAATGCAATTAAATTAAATTAAATTAAATTAAATTAAGTTATATAAGTTAAATTAAATGTCTTCTAATATTGGGGTTTTATGGCCGTATATCGGAATATCACACAATTAAACATCAAACTATATTTTTTCTGTTGCTACATTCAACCTCATAAGCAGTGGTGTCCAGAAAATTGTATATGGGAGGGTAAATACAATACATAGACTAAAATGAGTATACTAAGGTGACCATAATTTTCGAGGAGGACAAATGCATTAAAATCATAAAAATTACTGAGACGATCGAAACTTTTGGCGAAAAAGGAGGACAAATTGTCAGCATTAAAACACACCTTTTTTAATACACATATGTATGTATGTATATTTATTTAAAATCGTGAAAAATACGAAAATAAATACGAAAATAATAAATAAATATTGCATTGTCAACGGGGTCCGACAAATGCGCCAAGTTTGAAGTCTCTAGCTAACCGGAAAGTTACTGAAAGATCGATAGCAAGATTCCCCCTGCGTTTTAAAACATTTCAAAGATTTGCAATTATATTGACCAGCGCGCCACCTATTGGAATTTTGATGTTTACAAATTGTATTGCCAGCGTTCTATCAACTAAATGCCAAGTTTCAAGTTCCTATGTTACCAGGAAGTTAGTCAAAAGTCGATCGCATGATTCTGAACTTCAAAATAGTTTTCGAAATATCTCGATCCGTGCCCAACTTATCGGAATTTTTTTGATGAGGAATGCATTGTCCACGGGTTCCGACAAATGTGTCAAGTTTCAAGTCAATAGCTTACCGGAAAGTTGCTCAAAAATCGATCGCAATATTTCCCCTGTGTTTCAAAGATTTTCAATTATACCGAAAAATTGTAGTCACCGTGCCCGGAATACGTGCTAAGTTTCAAGCCCGTAGGTTGCCAGGAAGTTAATCAAAAGTCGATCGCAAGAATCTCAATTACACTACCTAGCGGATACTTTTTTCATTCACATTGCTTTGTCACTCAACGGGAAGTTACCTAAAAAGACTTTGCAAGATTTCACAAATTCGTATGAAAATTGTGGTGCAAACAAGAAAGCGACTTAATATAAAGGTTGTAAAAAGGAGTATAAAGTCGTCAAAAAAGGAGGGAAAGGAGGACAAAATCGTCAAAAAGGAGGACAAAGGACAATCGGAGGACAATCCTCCTCAAAGGAGGACGGATGGTCACCTTAAGTATACACTGAGTTTTTTTGTAGTTGAGGGATCACAAAAAAACTTGAAACTTACACCAAAAACGATACGTATTTGCACAATTTTTTAAATTTATTATCCAAAAAAGTTGTGTATGTTCCGAAACAAAACTTTAAGTAAATAATTTACAAATAACGGGTCCTCTTCCAAGCAGGATAATGTCGATATTTTACATAAAGTTGGTTTGGGTAATGCCACTTATTGAAAGTTGAGTTTTTTAAATTACGGATATTTTTCCTGTTAATTTCAGCTTTGTAGATTAAGCAGCATGATTTCTCATTATCGGAAAGTTATGAAAAAAGTGAGTAGGGATGGATTTTCGTGAAGATAGTATTGGCAGTAATCGGCAAGACAAACTTCATACAAATTTTAAGCCAAGAGGTTTGAATTAAACGGCCATTTACCAGTGAAACTTACATTCAGACCCCAGGGGTCTGTATTTATACCCAGCTGTACTAGTTTCGATTGGAATCGCCCTAGTAATTTTATTGATAATCTTTTTCAGTATTTTGAGACAAAATTTTGACTCATTTGGATCTACATAATACAATGTATGTTCACTCAGACCTTCTTGTATTTCTTGTAAGAAATTGAACACGCTTTCATAGATTGAAATCTTTAAAAGCTACGTACTCTTATGTTTTTCCTTTTTTGTTATATTTGGTTCCAGTACTTTTAAATTTAGAAATCAATTCTGAACATAATTTTTTTCTATGCTTCAATATTTTCAAAAAATATTCCATTGTCAATTTGTTAGTGTAATTTTTTATTTCATACGGAAGTGCCTGACCTTCTTACCAAAGAGTTTTTGATTTGCTCCTTCATAAGAAACTCAGACACTTTCATTTGAATTTTATTTTTATGTGAGGGCAAATGAGAGTGCTTTGAAAATTTTTAGTTTGAATTCAAAGTGTTAAGTTGTATCCGTGCCCATCCCAGCAGTTCTACGGTGGCAAGATATCCGCTTGAACCTGCATTTTCTCATGCCCCTGCCACCCTATCCTTTATCAAGCCCTAAATGTATAGAAAATGGGCAATTATTTTTTATTTTTATGACGCAGCATGCCATGATTTTTCGATACATTTTTTTTTGTTTCTTACGCAGATGATTGCAAGATATTGGCAACAGGTACTTCCGTTGATGAGTTGTGCTCTAAAATAAATGGTTATCTCCCCTCTCTTGTCGAGTTCTTCACCGCCCGGAGCTTGACATTGTCGCCGTGGACGGCGCAGGTTGGCATGGAATTAGAAATTTATGTAGGTGATCAAAAAATACCTACCGTCGCTCACCCAAAAATTGTAGGAGTGACTTTCGACCCCATGCACACTTTTGCTGCCCATTCAGCTGCAATTGTCTCAAAATTACAGAACCGCAACAAGATCCTTAAGTCACTAGCCGGCAGTACTCGCCGATATGGTCGCCGGGGCTTGCAGACGTTCATTGGAGTCAGCTGCAGGCCGGTCAAAACACCGCGCTCAGAACCGCTACGGGGTGCGTCCTTATGTCTCCCATTACTCATATACACAATGAGGCGGAAATGCTTCCAGTCAGGGAGCATAATGCAATGCTAAACAAGCAGTACCTATTGAATTGTTGTAAACCACAGCACCCCAATAGGCAACTGTTTGAACTGACTCCGCCTCCTAGGACCATAAGGACGCATTTGCGTAAACATTTTGATGAGATCCGGCATTATATAACAACGCCGTTTGATCTAGTGGTGCATAAGCAGGCCTTGGAGCATATCCATACAACGTCAGTTGGCCATCAGGCCGCGCTCTGTCCGCTGAGCGCCATCTTCCTCGAGAGCCAAGAGTCACTCTGGCTCAATTACGCTCTGGATATTGTAGCAGGTTAAACTCCTAAATATCCAGACTGAACCCTGATGTGCCGAATGTATGTCCGGCATGCGGCTCGTCCCCCCATAATACCAATAACTTATTTACTTGCTCTACGGAGTCCACTCTTCTAACACCCATCGCCCTTTGGTACAACCCTATTGAAACTGCTAGTTTCCTTGGACTCCCGTTAGAAGATATTGATGACAATTTAGGCTAAGGAAAAATACGCGTTAGGCAGGACTACATCTCGTTACAACAACAGGGCCTGCGCAACAGTGCTCATAAGTTTAGTATTCTGACCTCTCAAGTTTTCCAATCGATTCAAAATATCAAACATTTTTAATTTTCGTTTACCTTCTTCCAACTCATCGTCTGGACCGGATACCAATTCATCGTCAGAGCATATGTTAAGGATATTCATCAACATCTCGGTTACCTGTATAATAAATTTGTATTTGTATAAGGAATTTACTTACTCTTTGTAATCAATTGAGAAGCAAAAACAAAAAACCATACCAAAACCACCAAAAGTATATTATGTACCTTAAAACTGTAATATTACAATAGGGATGCCAATCGTAGTCTAAACTTTCGTTTAAAAATTAAAATGAAAATGTGTAATGCTGCTTTTAAGCAGCGTCACATTATTTTCAAATCCACACGCCTTAAGCTTTCGGCAGAATCAGTCCGCCAGTACGTCAGCTGCGTCACGTACGTCAATTTTAGAGCAATTTCTACTTTGACGTATCCGTCTTATCTGGCGTTACGCATACAAACATCCGCAGTCTACTTTGCTGTCAGTTATTTCGACGTACGTGACGTACGTCACGGATTGATTCTGCTGAACGCTTCACACTGGCGTCGAACCCATACGTCTTACCACCACCCACGCGCGTACGTTAGCTAAAAAGATAAACAAAGCAAACGTACAGAGCGCAAGCACTAAGCAAGCGGCCTTGCTTGTTTTCACTGGCGCACTCACTTGCGACCATTGCTAGAAATTCTCGATCGCCTCATATTTACTTTTGCTTAGGTACATTCTTCGCGCTTCGTTGATCGTCGAAAACGCGGTTACGGTAAGCGCAGGCAAGTACCGCAAAGTAATTTGTGAGAAGCTTCCTACCTTACCCTGCACAACCCTCCACTATCGAATGTTTTGGTCGTGTCTACTGGATGCGGAGAAGCGATCCACAAGGCCACTGGTGCGTCCCTTGTCAGTCAGTAACCTAGCACCGATCCACCGGCATTCACCAATTGTTCCACCGATATCCACCGGTGATCGGTAACCTGGCACCAAGCCACCGGCATCAACCAACCGTTCCACCGGTATCCACCGGCCATAAGGTGACTTGGCCCCGATCCATCGGCATTCACCAACCGTTACACCGGCATCAACCAACTGTTCCACCGACATCCACCGGTCATAAGGTAACTTGGCACCGATCCACCGGCACCAACTAACAGTTACACCGACATCCACTAGCCGCTTTCCCGGCATTCGCCAACTCCCTACCATCCATCGGTACTCAAGTACCGATCCATCGCCCTGCATAGACATACCTTTAGGTGTGTGTGTGTCCGACTGGAATATCACCTCTAAATCACTGTGTTCTTGTTAGTAAAGGAAGTGAGACCTCTACTTGATCCTGGATTGGCTGAGCATTACCCCAGGCTACGACCTAACCTACCTCACAAATGTAAAGAACTATTTACATATCTATATATATAAAAATGAAATGGTGTATAATTGTAACGCTAAAACTCGAAAACGGCTGAACCAAATGAAATACTTCCTTTGGGGGATTTGTTTGTTATTACCACGGGCAGGTCATGTCTTAAAATCAGAACAAAATATTAAGGGGGCGTGGCACCTCCCATACAAACTGAATTTTTCAAGTTGAATATCTTCAAAAGTGTTTAAGGTAGGAACATGAAAATTGGTACAGAGCTACAGGATAACAGCACCACTCTCACCTATAAAACCGGGGGTTACCCAATAAGGGGGCGTGGTACCTCCCATACAAACTAAATTTTTTAAGCAGAATATCTGTGAAAGGGTTCAAGGTAGGGACCTGAAAATTGGTATAGACCTATATGGTATCAAAAGCCTTCTTACACATAAAAGAAGGGGTAATCGGAAAAGGGGGCGTGGCACCTCCCATACAAACTGAATCTTTCAAGGTGAATATCTTCAAAAGTGTTTAAGGTAGGAACATGAAAATTGGTATAGAGATATAGGATAACAACACCATTCTCACCCATAAAACTTGGGGTTATCGAAAAAGGGGGCGTGGTACCTCCCATACAATCTTTAATTATTTTGGTTGTGAATCTATATACATATATAAAAATGAAATGGTGTTCAGTCGTCACGCTAAAACTCGAAAACGGCTGAACCAAAGTATATACTTCCTTTGGGGGGTTTGTTTGTTATTACCACGCGCAGGTCATGTATTAAAATCAAAACAAAATATTAGGGGGGCGTGGTACCTCCTTTACAATCTTATTAATTCCACCATATTTTATATCTCATCTTATTAATTCCACCATAATTTATAGGTATCTCCTTTTTGTTTATTTCCCCCCCTAGCGCGATATTTTCATTCTGTGTTGAATTGGTTTTTGTCGTAGCTGCGTACAAGCCAATTTTTCAGAAACAGATGTCGCTGCATGGTTCAACGCAGTGTTCAAATTGGGTCGTTTTTTTGGGTTTCATACTAAACACATTAAAATGTTAAGAAGTTGCGTCGTTTTTTTAATTTTTTTTAACGTATTACCATCTTGAATGCATATATATTTTTTCATAATCAAAAAAAAAACCATCATGAAATTTGGTATTAAACGAAAATTCTTTGGGTATTTTTGTTTTAATAATGTGTATACCACGGATCTACGTGAAAGCGCCGTGTCGCGTCGTGTTGCGTGGTGCTGCTGTCGCTAGGTGTACTCTGCTACATATGCATCTCCCATACAAACTTTTTTCTCCAATGTGAATATCTCTAAAAGGGACCTGAAAATGAGTACAGAGCTATAGGATAACAACACCATTCTCACCCATAAAACTGGGTGTTAACCAAAATAGGACGTGGCACCTCCCATACGAATAAAATACTTCATAGTCCATATCTCTGGAAGTATTCATGTTAGACCACTGAAATTTGGCAAGGGGTTATATGGGATCGATCCCTACCACATCCAAAAAAAAAACTGGGGGTGACGAAAAAGGGGGCGTGGTACCTCCCATACGAATGAAATACTTCATAGTCCATATCTCGGGAAGTATTTAGGTTAGACCACTGAAATGTCATGAGGAGTTAAATAAGATTAATCCCTATCATTTCCAAAAAAAAACTGGAGATAAACAAAAAGGGGGCGTGGCACCTCCCAAACGATGGAAACATTTCATAGTCCATATCCCTGAAAGTATTTACGTTAGACCACTGAAATTTCGTGAGGAGTTAAACAAGATTAATCCCTGCCACCTCCAAAAAAACTGGGGATAACGAAAAAGGGGGCGTGGTTCCTCCTATACGAAGGAGATAGGGATATGGATTAAAATAGATATAGGGATCGGGTTAGAGAAACATGCAGGGAAATAAATTTGTGGCAGGACAACGTCTGCCGGGTCAGCTAGTACATATATAAAAATGAAATGGTGTTCAGTCGTCACGCTAAAACTCGAAAACGGCTGAACCAAATTATATACTTCCTTTGGCGGGTTTGTTTGTTATTACCACGCGCAGGTCATGTATTAAAATCAAAACAAAATATTAGGGGGGCGTGGTACCTCCTTTACAATCTTATTAATTCCACCATATTTTATATCTCATCTTATTAATTCCACCATAATTTATAGGTATCTCCTTTTTGTTTATTTCCCCCCCTAGCGCGATATTTTCATTCTGTGTTGAATTGGTTTTTGTCGTAGCTGCGTACAAGCCAATTTTTCAGAAACAGATGTCGCTGCATGGTTCAACGCAGTGTTCAAATTGGGTCGTTTTTTTGGGTTTCATACTAAACACATTAAAATGTTAAGAAGTTGCGTCGTTTTTTTAATTTTTTTTAACGTATTACCATCTTGAATGCATATATATTTTTTCATAATCAAAAAAAAAAACCATCATGAAATTTGGTATTAAACGAAAATTCTTTGGGTATTTTTGTTTTAGTAATGTGTATACCACGGATCTACGTGAAAGCGCCGTGTCGCGTCGTGTTGCGTGGTGCTGCTGTCGCTAGGTGTACTCTGCTACTTATGCATCTCCCATACAAACTTTTTTCTCCAAGGTGAATATCTCTAAAAGGGACCTGAAAATGAGTACAGAGCTATAGGATAACAACACCATTCTCACCCATAAAACTGGGTGTTAACCAAAATAGGACGTGGCACCTCCCATACGAATAAAATACTTCATAGTCCATATCTCTGGAAGTATTCATGTTAGACCACTGAAATTTGGCAAGGGGTTATATGGGATCGATCCCTACCACATCCAAAAAAAAAACTGGGGGTAACGAAAAAGGGGGCGTGGTACCTCCCATACGAATGAAATACTTCATAGTCCATATCTCGGGAAGTATTTAGGTTAGACCACTGAAATGTCATGAGGAGTTAAATAAGATTAATCCCTATCATTTCCAAAAAAAACTGGAGATAAACAAAAAGGGGGCGTGGCACCTCCCAAACGATGGAAACATTTCATAGTCCATATCCCTGAAAGTATTTACGTTAGACCACTGAAATTTCGTGAGGAGTTAAACAAGATTAATCCCTGCCACCTCCAAAAAAACTGGGGATAACGAAAAAGGGGGCGTGGTTCCTCCTATACGAAGGAGATAGGGATATGGATTAAAATAGATATAGGGATCGGGTTAGAGAAACATGCAGGGAAATAAATTTGTGGCAGGACAACGTCTGCCGGGTCAGCTAGTCTATTTATAAATAAAGTACCTTCCGTTTTGAATAAAACAACCTTACTACAAATGCATTCGTATCAGACACATGTATGATAGTATTTCAATCTATTGACTTAGGTACCAAAATTTAGCATCCCTAGTGTACATTAACAAGCCCATATACTTAATTTTGTGCACCAAATTACCTTCTCACCCACAAACGGCAATGACCACGTGAATACATCCATGAAATTTGGCAACCAATATGGATGTGGCGAACAATTAAATTGCCTTATATTCATAACGTTATTCTCATATTTGAGCACAGCTGCCTTTTGTCAAATGACATTTATGTTGTACGTTGTGTTGCATCGGTGATAAAAATAAAAAACAAACCAAACAAAAAAAAAAACATTTAAAATATTAGATGCAATAATTGTCACCAAGACCGTAAAGGGTGAAACATCAAAAGCATGTAAAAATGTTATAAATAAAATAAAATTGTGTCATTGCTATTTAAAATATGAATAGGAAAATATAAAAAATATTCGCAAATGTAAGACAAAAAATACCTTGTTGTTATAGACATCCAAATAATTGGGCGCTGAGAAGATTGTGATCAGCGAAGGAAAGCCTGTAGCTTGATTTTTACGGTACATGCGGTAGCTACAGTGGTGTAATGTAAAGAAAATTTAAACCAAATTTAGGTACTTTTTAAACTTTTTCAGTTTGAAATAGATGCTCAACTTACCCTGCATCTTGTGCCTCGTGCGCACGAACTATCGATAGTAAGCTATTTTTTTGTAGGAATTCACAGCAAGCATCATAACTGCAAGGGAAATTATATAACAAAAAATTAAAAATAAAAGTAATATACATGTTCTTTTTCGTTGAAGTACATAGTTATACGGCGGCCGTCGCAGTGTAGCGGTAGTATGTTAATCCTACTACACCAAGTAGTCGGGTATCGATACCCGGCAAAAGCAACATCAAAAAGTAATTAGGAAAAATAGTAGTTTGGCAAACTCTCTGGGTGTATTTCTGCCATGAGAACCCTGCACCGAAAGCAACTAGTTGAAAACTACTTTAGTCAGTCTTTTGTCTTTTTTCTATATAAGCAAATGGTATTTTTTACGTGCTGATGTCAGATTTCGACCCGAACATACCAGTTATCTACTAGTCTTGATATACTAGAATCATAAAATATCAGCCTCATACTAGTCAAATCTGGACTAGTTTGATTTCAATAAAATTTACTAAACCCATACAAATCCAAAAAGGATCTCACTTGGACTAGTATTAAATATACTAGTCCCCATACTACTTAAACCTGGACTAGTATGATTTCAATCTGAAATTATAGTCGCATTATTTTCATGACTTACCCTTTATTATACCTTTCATGAACATGAAATGGTATTATAACTTTGGTCCGATGTTTGTAAATATGAGAAGAAGAAGATATAGACCCATCAATAAGTATACCGATAATGATCAGGATGACGAGATAAGATGATTTAGCCATGTCCGTCTGTCCGTCTGTCTGTCTGTCTGTTTGAACGCAAACTAGTCCCTCAGTTTTTGAGATATTTGGCTGAAATTTGGTATGCGGCCACCATTTTGCAATATAGGAATCATTTGTCGGAACCAGCAGAATCGGACCGATATTACATATAGCTCCCATACAACCGATTAACGGATTTTGGGCTATAACTCCTGTAACTAAACACGTAGGAACGTGAAATTTTGGAAGCGTCGCTATTTTTATATGTAAAATATCGATGTTGAAAATCATTGAGATGGGATAAATTTTTCACATAGCCCCCATACAATCGATTGTTCCGATAAACGGATTTTGGTAGATAACTCCTGTAATTATATCGGTAGGAACGTGAAATTTCGTAACTGTTGCTATTTTAGAATGTGGAATGTCGATGTTAAAAATCAATGAGATTGGACCAATATAACACATCGCCCCCATATAATCGATAGTTCCGATAATTTAGGTGTGAGCTAAAGTTAAATTCACACAGGCTGTACTGGGATTAAGCAGTGAAAATCGTGACGCTTATTCATGAAAGGTATTTAGCCTTCGGCACAGCCGAAGACAGCTTTCCTTACTTGTTTTATCATTTGCCTTCATTTTCAAATCTATTCTTTATAAAGCAGGGCTTTGTATTTACCCAAACACGAAAAAGCATCTGCGAATTATACAAGAAAAAAGAGGCAAACGAAAAATTACTAAAAATCATGTTTGGGTAAATACAAATAGTAGAATGAGAATTTTTTGATTGGTATGATTTCGACCAGAAAATTCTAGTTTTCAATATATTTGATATTCAATAAAGTCAGTCTTTACCTTGCACTCGGTGTTTATACTATTCTCAGTCCCGGATTAACCCTAATGTAGAAGAGACAACTGCCTAAAGGCCCCGCATATACCCGGGCCTTCGTCCACCCACAAAAAATATATATTCTAATGAACGAAAACTTTATTTGAAAACTGGTATGAAATTTCCCAACAACAATGTTAAAGCAATTCACGATTAATATCGCATGATAGTCCGGTCAAACTAAACAATTGAAACATTATTTTCCACAGAGCCAAATTTTGGTATAGAGCCGTTAGAAAGAAAACTTCAAAAGTCACCATCGATTCCATGTGTGCTAAAAAACTTATTCGGGGTCAAAGTCAAAATTTGAAGTTCTGAAGATTTTTCTCGAAAACGGTAAGTTTTTCGAAAAATTTCCTGAGACCAAGTTGTAGAACTCTCTACAAATATGATCTTGAAATTTTTTCTCTAAGAGCAACCAGTTCTGATATATCGCGATTGTAAAAAGTTCGATCTGGAAAATACATGAAAATATATGCAACGTACAGGCTTTCAGTATTTTTCCCGAAAACTTTAGTATGCCTAGAAAAATTTTCACTTCCCGTTTATTTGTCACGAAGTTTCTCATCGACAATGAAAATAGTTATTTTTGTAAAGCTCGTAGTTTTCAAGCTGGATCCATCCACCTTTTCTCCATGAATAATATAAAAAAATACTAGTCTGGTAAATTAAGTTTATCTTGTATAAAAAAACTTCCATAGAGCCAATTTTTTGCCAGGTGCCTAGTTTCACCCCCAGGAAGAAAACTGCAAAATCCACATCGATCGCATTTGGCATAAAAAAGTTATTCGGGGACAAAAACAAGAAAAATCCAAGTAGGAGGTTTTTTTTTAATTTTTCTCGACTTTTGCCCCCAAAGAAGTTTTTTATTTTTAAGCTCTCTACAAATATTTCGCTCTGTAGGAATTTTTGTTATACAAGATTTTCCCAAACTAGTATTTTTGGATATTATGGATGGAGAAAAGATGGTTCTAGCTTGAGAACTATATGCTTTACAAAATAACTATTTTCACTGTCGATGGGGAACTTCGTGACAAATAAACGGTAAAACAAAATTTTTCCACCAAAACTTAAGTTTTCGAGAAAGATCCTGAGAAGTCCGTACGTGGCATATACATACGTATGTTCATATAATTTCGACTACTTCGATAAGGGGATGTCAGTCTACGAAAGTAAGCATGACATAAATAACCACCAATAAGTCGGCGTAGATTATGATTGACCATCTATAGATGTATTGACATCAATAAATGCAAAATGTTACTTTGCTGTTAAATATACCATTTTCATCCATATGGTTTCTTCAAAAAAATGCATTGTCTAGGGGACCCGACAGGATATTTCCTACGGCCCCGGAAGGTGTTAATCCGGCCCTGACTATTCTCGGTGTTTATAATATTCTCGTCACATATACAAGTGTGAAATGGCGTTTTCCTGACTAGTATGGCTTCAGAAAGAAAATTATAGTTTTATATTAGTATGGAATGGATATTTCTGACTAGTGTGAGTTCTGCCAGATAATTATAGCTGTATACTACTTAGTATTTTTTCACTGTTTGAAGCTTCTCAGAGTCGAAGTCGGCAAAAAACAGTAGGTCCCGCCAACTTGTAGGGAAAAACTCAAAAGCAGCACACCACAAGTTAGAAGAGAAGCTCAGGAAAAATCGTTGTTATATCGCTGCCTTCCGTTTTTACACAGTAAACAAGTAAGGAAAGCTGTCTTCGGCTGTGCCGAAGGCTAAATACCTTTCATGAATAAGCGTCACGATTTTCACTGTTTAGTCCCAGTACAGCCTGTGTGAATTTAACTTTAGCTCATACCTAAATTTTCGGAACAATCTATTATATGGGGGCGATGTGTTATATTGGTCCAATCTCATTCATTTTTAACATCGACATTCCACATTCTAAAATAGCAACAGTTACGAAATTTCACGTTCCTACCTATATAATTACAGAAGTTATCTACCAAAATCCGTTTATCGGAACAATCGATTGTATGGGGGCTATGTGAAATATTTATCCCATCTCAATGATTTTCAACATCGATATTTTACATATAAAAAGAGCGATGCTTCCAAAATTTCACGTTCCTACGTGTTTAATTACAGGAGTTACAGCCCAAAATCCGCTTATCGGAATAATCGATTGTATAGGTGCTATGTGAAATATTTATCCCATCTCGATGATTTTCAACATCGATATTTCACATATAAAAATAGCGATGCTTCCAAAATTTCACGTTCCTACGTGTTTAATTACAGGAGTTATAGCCCAAAATCCGTTAATCGGAATAATCGGTTGTATGGGAGCTATATGTAATATCGGTCCGATTCTGCTGGTTCCGACAAATGATTCCTATATTGCAAAATGGTGGCCGCATACCAAATTTCAGCCAAATATCTCGAAAACTGAGGGACTAGTTTGCGTTCAAACAGACAGACAGACAGACGGGCATGGCTAAATCAACTTATCTCGTCATCCTGATCATTTCGGTATACTTATTGATGGGTCTATCTCTTCTTCTTCTCATATTTACAAACATCGGACCAAAGTTATAATACCATTTCATGTTCATGAAAGGTATAAAAATAAAAGACTACTTTTTTTAAATTTAATACCTAATAGTATTATTTTAAGACCCTGAAAAAGTTTGGAAATTAAATTTGGACTAATGGTTTTAAAATAATACTAAATCGCTCTCTCTCTCTCTCAATTTTGGCAATTCAATTAGTCCAAATGGTCTTAAAATAATACCAAAATAATACTTTCTCTCAATTAAACGGAAAATGGTATTAATTTAATACTTTTCGGCGTTGTTATATATAAACACCAAATTGGTATTAAATTTAGACTTTTTTTTTACTGTGTAGTTAGTTAAATTTTATACCAGTCAGCTTGCTTGAGAAGACTTACCTGAAGAAATAGGAACAACCCCGCACTGAATTGTGAGAAAAGTAGTCGCTGTTCTTTTCATTACCGAAATCCTCCAACGGATCAGACCAAAGTAGATCGCACATTGGCCCAAAAGCTGGCGGTTCTCTGAATCTGTTTAACTAAAATAATATTATCATAATTAAATAAATATCTCACTGATGATTTAAAGAGAAATAAGCGTAGGTAGTTATTAGAATGTCCCAAAAATGTATGGAAAAAACTGAAAGTTCGAAATTTAATATGCATACCCGCTATATCGGTGCGTTTTAACCTAAATAAAATGTTTGCGAAGTTTTATTGTTCTAGGATAACGGCAACCCGTGCCGATTTTGAGTAAAAGTTCTTGCCAGCATAACATTAAGTTTGCAAAGTAGTCCATTAGCCTTCGAAAATTACATAATTTTAATGTTTGCCTTATATTTAAAAGGCTACGCAACAAATCTGCACCTTTGAACTTAAAAAAAGGTTAAAGTATTCTTTGCAAGGATATTGAAAAAAAACGTATTCACGAGAAAAGGACATTGGAATTTCAAAAGTGGTTTAGTAGATCGCATAACAATATGTTCTCTATCAAAAATAATTGAGCACATCTTGAAACTTTGCAATTATAGTGCACTTTTTATAGGTCCTATGAGTAACATTTATTAAGTAGTTTGATCGATATCTCCGAAACAGATTAAGATATCGAAATAAAACTTACACTAATTTCAGGCCCTCATGAACACCTTTCATTTGATACCCGTATTGTAAAATCAATCTCTGGGGTATGTCCTGCCCATCTCCTGTGCATCCTTAAATATTTGTATACACATTTTCAGAACTCTTATTACAATACAATTTTTTAAAACACATAGAGTTTCGGAAAAGTTGAAGGATAATCATTTTAAAGAACCTTACTTCCATGTCCTTGAAGAATAATAAAAAAAAAAGTTATATTTAGCCTATATTTCAATTATCCTTTAAATTTGTAACCATATCCACATATCCACATTTTGTTGAAATTTCTGGGGAGCCTACAATCTTTGATCCTTTAAAGGATATTCTGAGCATATGGTAGAGAAAAAAAACCTGTTTACTAGTTACAAAGTCCTTAAAGGGTAACGATACAGCAATATGAGAAAAACGAGTACATAAATCATTAAATTATCGAAACGCAGTGGAATGTTGTACAATTTTACTCATAACTTCAACTGCAAGTCGGGACGGGTTGCCTTGGTCCGAATTGCATAAAACTTTGTCAGGATATGTTTTGATGCATAATGGTCAAAATTAGGGGGTATGCGTTAAAATAAAAAAACTTGGAAATTTTGGGACAGTCTAGTAGATATACATACCATATCGCCCACCTAGATCTAAAGGGAGCTAATTCAAAAATCTTAAATTTTGAGCTATGCATACTACCGCGCTCTCCCATTCAATACCCACCGATCTGTATACTTGATTAACTAATAGCTACACGACTCATCGAGAAAAGGGCTGTTAAAAATCTAAAATTCCATTAGGATATATGTTTGGGAGAAGCAGCCAGTTTTTCGAGTTTTTTGAACATTCTGATTTTTTGTTTATCGCTGTTTTGATCTAGGTTGCGATATGGAAGGTTTGGAGTAAACAGGGGAACGTATTTTCACGAAAGTTAAAAATGAAACTTGAAAAATGTTTAATGATCTGCTCACAATATCGTCTAGCCGTCGCATTATCTATCATTTTCGTTCGCTCCATAGGGACTGTTCCATCTTTCTCTTTTATAACGCCTTTTTGTTTTTCTCCCTATTCCTACCCCTATCCCTAGCGGTGCCACGCCCACTTTAAACAATTATGGAAAAATCATAAGAGAATGACAAGGGCGATTTACCTATAAAATTATATCATTTTATCCATTTCAGCTACCGAGATATGTCAATTTATATGATTTTCGAAATTTTGGATATCGAAAAAGGGGGCGTGGTTACTATTCGATTTCGCCCATTTTCAATGGCAACCTACCTTGGCCAGAAAGTAACCTGTATACAAAATTTCATGCAAATATCTCAATTTTTACTCAAGGTATCGTGTACACGGACAGACAGACGGACATGCCTTTATGAACTTTTTTTCCAACCTAAGAACTTTCATATATGGAACTCTATATCTATCTCGATTATTTTGTGTTCGTTACGTAGTACCGTTATGTGGACAAAATTATAATACCCTTGCACTAGTACTAGTACGCTGGGTATTTTGTTAAAAAATTTTGCAAAGGTTTACCAATTTTTGTTTGGCTTTTTCAACTTTTGGTTAACTCTAATGTGTAAACTTTGAAACTTTTTGTTTCCTTTTTAGAGCTGCAAAACTATCGATAGTGGCGCCATTCGATATTTTCGATAGTTTGCAAAAATACTATCGATAGTTTGAAACTATCGTAATTTAAGTGTAGAGGAACTTCAATTCCGGACATATCCATACATAATTTACATGTATATGTGCCAAAAAAAGTAAAAAATGACAAATATTGCAATTTGAGCGTTAATTTCTAAATAAGTACGATCACAGCGTCACTTAATATTATACACATCACAAATTTTTAATGCACTGACACTATCGAAATTAGCGACTATCGCAAACCAAATCGGTATATCGCCAAAAAAAACCATCGATACTATCGAAAATACCATCGATAGTTTTGCAGCTCTATTGCTTTTTGGCTTATAGTCTATTGCTGTAAATACCGACGGTATTGTGAAGCAATTTCAGGATTGTATGAAAATGTGTTTTTTAGAGAAAAATTTACCCACGCGCTGCAGGAACCAGACAAGCCGACATATGTTTCGATGATACTGGAATTACATCTCTTCATTGACTTTTCTTCCCGGCGTTTTGAGAGTCGAACTCACAACACTGTAGTGACTTGTATGCTAGAGGTCTAACACCTTAAGGCACTACCCAGCTTGAAGGTAAACCCTTCTCACTGCCCATTTATGCATATATTTATACTTCCATATAGAACATTTTATTTCAATGCAAACTTATATGAACGAAATGCGATTCACTGTATTTTATAAGTTTACCCGCCTTTCAGTTACAATCAAGTACCTTTTTTATATCGTCCAAAGTGAATATTTCGGGTGAAAGACCACCGTGAATGCAAAGGAACTGTTGATTAAGTAGCGCCGCCAATGGCAGACAATCAAACGCTTCCATGACGGCATCGTAAACCGCTTCAGAATATTTGATTTTGCCTTTAGTTTACAGATATAGATACAAATTTAGTGAATAACAAGATTAGCTTATTTGTTTTGTTGGACATACATACATTCCTGCTTAAATGTAAAATATTCTGTAAGATGTCGGCATTCGTGGTTGCCGCGTAGTAATGACAACGTCGTTGGGTACCAAATTTTCAAAGCCCATAAATAAAGCACGCACTGTCAAGAGTGAAAGAGAAATTTAGTTAGGCATTGAGTTAATGGCGTAAGGGCCCTTTTTCTTATCTAACCTTTAATTTTAAAGTTCTTTATAAATTTATCTGGCACTTCATTCTCCTTTCAAAATAAACGGCAAATGAAGGGGCCGTTAAATTTATAGTGAACTTTAAAATTAAATGCTAGATTAGATAACGGGCCGATATATTGTTTTATGTCAAATATCTTTTATACTTATGTTTTAATATAATTATTCATATAAGTAAACATACGTACACACCTCGATGCTGAAATAACCTCTATCCACATAATCACCCAAAAACAAATATCGCGTAGAATCTGGAGGTCCACCAACTTCGAATAGTTTGACGAGATCGAAGAACTGTCCATGAATATCTCCGCACACAGTCACCGGCGCTTCTACATCAATCATATTCTTTTCAGCGCGCAGTAAAGCTGCGCCTTCATTAATAATGCGTAGCGCCGGAGCCTCCTCCATACGTCCTTCTAATAGAAAATGTTCCCGCATTACATCATATTTTGGCTTCCCCGTTTTGGCGTCGAACACTTCATCCATTGTCAATTTGTGGGCGGGAGGAAGAGGTACATCTACGATCAATAAAAATATATAGATTAGCTTGGTGTTTACTTTTTCGGTTCTTAGATCTCACTTTTTTCGGAAATGATTCACAATACATACATATTTGGGTGATCCTATAAATGCAGAATAGCTCCAACTCGCAAAAAAAAAAAATGGTGAGGATTGATAGATATCATTGAGGTGAGTATAAATATATAAATTTTTTTTGGGGCAACCAACAACAACAAGAGATATTAAGGGTCAAAGTTCATTTAAAGCGTTTTTTGAAATCAAAATATCTCAAAAACTAATGAACCGATTTTAATTTTTTTTTCCATTGGGTAGGAAATGGAATTACCTTTCATTTGATGTATTATTGATTTGCAAAATTGGTGCAAAATTTAAAGTAATTTTTAAAATCAGAAGGCCGCCTACGCAGAAGGGTGTACTACGCAAAAGGACTTGGCATAATGTAGACCAATTTTACACATACGCGGCTTTGATTGAGCCAAGGATATTATATAATATTTCAAATGAAAGCTTAAATTATTTCCCACGTTACTAAATTATCTTTGCAGCTACATATGTATTTAAGACATATATCAAATGAAAGGTATCGAAATTACCTATCCAACGACGCTAAAATCTTGGAAATCTTGGAAAGTTTTTATGAACTTTGACCTTGAATAACTTTTGTGGTTGTGGTTTATCCCAAAAAAGAAATACACCGTTATGTTCGTTATAAAAATACATATCGATCCCAATATTTTTTTTTTATTTTACAGAGTTGGAGCTATTCTGCATTTGTTCCAAAATTTTTGTAGGTCCTATCCCCTCAAAAATTAGTAATTCATAAGAAAATTACCCTCGAAAAAGTTAAGTGCTGTAACTTAACCCTCAGAGGTCGCTATTTATGTATTTAAGCAAAAAATAATTTAAAAATACAATAGGGTCTCTAATTGTTAAGTAACAGTCCTTATTTTTTTCAAGTACTATTTACTTATCAATAACCAGAGCTGCAAACCTGTTTTGAATTAAACCACTTTCTCTTTGAAATTTAAAAACCGAAACGAAAACCACTAAAATTCCTAAAATTTCTAAAAATTTATATATCAGCCCTAACTGCAGGCCGTTGCTTTACAAAATCGACCGAGTTCTCGGTTTTATAGTCTTCACAGTCGACTCGATTCAAAAATGAAAGAAAAAAACCCGAACATTAACACAATTAACTGAAGAAATTTTTAATTCTATTTTTATAAGCGATGAATCTCGCGAAAACTGACATTACATTAGTCATATGTCTTCTCAGCATTTAAAGGATCAATTTCACATACTTTCCATAAAAGTTATAGCGGTGCCACGCTAACTTTTAAAATTTAACAGAATATCACAATAGAATGACCACACGAACCAAAAGAGTACATATTTTCTAAGAAAAAGGACATATCAAGAATTTGTTTCATTAAAAGCTCCCAAAGACCGTTTTCATAAATTTAGGAACAAAAATTCGTAAGTATTCACATCAAAAAAAATGTAACCATAATTCTTAAAATCCAAGAACCCATTCAAAATGTTCTATAGCCATAATAAAAAAATTATAGATACATGCTTAACATCTAAGAAAAAATTTAGCCAAAACATTTTATGAATTTTATTTCTTATACATCGCCGGTTCCAAAGTAAACAGATGTATTTACTTTTTAAAATTTTTGGGAAAACAGCATTTCAAACTTTTATTTTTTCATAGAACACCATTGTAAAAATGAAATTTTGAATGCCGTTCAAAAACAATTTAAATTTTGAAATACTTCTCTTTACTTTGGAACCGGCGACATATTTTAAGAACGCAGTTCTAAAATAAATAGAAGTACCCGGGTGACCAAGCTTGCTCGGTGCTATCAATTAAGCGCTAACTTTACTTACCTAAAATAATTCCAAAATGACCCTAAAATAATCCCACAATAATCCTAAAATGATCCCAAAACGACCCAAAAAAGACTCTTAAATGTTCCTAAAATGATCCCAAAATGAAAATATTGACATGTCTTGCTTCATAAAAAAAAAAAATTCAGACAAGTGGATTTATTATTACTAGTATCGCTCGTGATCGAAAATTCGACCAATAAAATCTTTATCTCGCAATATGGTCATCAGTAGTACTAGGTTCCATGCTGCAGCATAAACGAATACACCAAGCCACCTGGCTGTCCCCTGATCAAAGAACAAGAAACCAGATTGATCATGTCATGATCGACGGCAGACATAGCTCCACCGTTCTGGACGTGCGTACCCTGCGTGGTCCCAATATCGACTCGGACCATTATCTTGTCGCAGCCAAGATACGCACACGCAGCGAAGAAAGTGCGCACAGTAACGGAAGGAAAGTTTGACGTCGAGAAGCTGCACATGACACTGATAATTTCGCCACTCGACTCTCACACCTGCTATCAGAGGGCAACCCTCGACCTAACGATGTAACCGAGCAATGGAAGCATATCTCTCACTCATTGCGTACCGGGTTCCAGCGAGCCCGCAAGAACAACTGGTACGATGAGGAATGCAAAACTGCCTCGAAAAACCGGACGCTGCCTACAAGGAGACGTTGCGCAGTGTATGGCAACACTATTGTGAAGCAAAGAAGGAAGACAGACGCCTTTTCAAAAAAAAGAAAAGTGAGGCCGAAAGGCGTGAGTGTGAGGAGCTTGAGATGCTGGCTGACAGGAATGATGCCCGAAAATTCTATGAAAAGATCCGGCGGATGACGGAAGGTTTTAAGACCGCCGGGCAAGCTCCTGAAGGACAATAATGGCGACCTGGTAACCGACGTACAGAATGTACTTAAATTTTGGAGGGAGCACTTCTCCTGGTACCACGAAATAAATCTCAAATGAAATACATAAGTCCAAAAAAAAAATGAAATAAGTCCCAAATATTTTCCATACAAATTGGGACTTATTTCATAATGAAAAAACTCCCAATGCGGTGGGACTTATTTGCGCGATTTCGTTGGGAGTTATTTCATTTTCTAGCATTGGGAGTTATTTCATATTCATTGGGACTTATTTCATTTCTCTTAAAACTACAATTTATTATTTTTTATCATTGGGATTTATTTCATTTTCATTCGTACTTATTACATTTCTCTTAAAATTGCAATTTAACAAGCTTTTACGTTTTTGTAACTGTTTCTATAACTGTTGTAAGGTAAGATTTTAGCAAAACAACCAAGAGTCTTATTACATCGAAAGTTTTTGCGGCATCTCCGAAGACTGCAACTGATATTGTTGTGTCAATATGTAGCAAAAAGAACTTATTTTCAATAACTTTGGACAACAACAATAAAATGATTTTGATCGATGACACATTTTCAATTGTACCGCTGGGGTGTTTTAAACAGTTGATTTTGATCGCCAAAAGATAAAAAGGGACTGGTCCAAATATTGGCCCATAACTTAGATACATACAGACAGACAGAGAGAAATTTACAATTTTATTATACTAGTATCGCTTGTGATCGAAAATTCAATAAAATCTGGCTGGGGTTAGCCACGTACACCCTATCCATAAATTTCGGGGACGCCCATGAAAATATACCGGTTTTTTCATTTCCTTTCCATCGGTGCATATTTCATTCAAATCGGTCAAACGGTTCGCTCACAGGAGGTTCCCAAAGTTTGTCATGTGGCGTATTTATATACACATAGATTATTATTATAAGGCCTTATTACATCGCGACCATTAGTACGATCTATTGTGTGACCTATCGTCCGGTATTGTCCGGTATGTGACCGGCGTTTCATCGTCCAGTTCGCAAAACCGACAAATTGTGGTATCTGACAGATTAAGTTTATTCAGGTGATAACGTAAACTACACGCAGAATAATTTTCATGTTGAATCAACCTTTTTTAACACTTTTTCAGGTTATTATTTTTCAACACTATCGCTCATGTTGTTCTAACATGAAGCTACTTTTTCACTGTTCCTACATGTTAAATCAACGTGAAGGAACAGTGTGAATTTAACATGATCACAAAGGTTTGAATCAACATGATTTCCTGTTGATACAACATTTTTTTTCTTGTTAAATCAACACGATCAGACATGTTAAATTAACACTATACTATATTGAAATAACACTTTCGTCCTGTTAAATTTACACGATCTATCATGTGAAATTGACACGATATGTTATGTTAAATCAACACGATCTATCATGTTAATTTAACAGGATTTTATTGTTAAATTAACACGAGCTATCATGTTAATTTTTGTATTGTTAAATTAACCCTTAAAATAAAACACCTGGTTTTTGATTTTTTAAATAATTTTTATTTAGTTAATTCATTTATCGAAAACCTTTAACATACATATTTTCAGGTATGTAAGAATATAATGCTTGTATAATTTATTAACACGATCTGTCATGTTAATTCAACATGTTTTTATTGTTAAATCAACACCATCTACCATGTTAAATTAACACGATCTATCATGTTAAATTAACACGATCATCATTTTAAATAATAAAAGTACACATATGTACATACATATCCATATACTTATTTTAATCCAATCATTGGCAACTTCTGCATCGAAAACAGCAACAACAAGCCCCAATCTGAAAATTAAAAAAAAATTGTTTCATTGAAAGCTCTTTAAATTATCCAAGCGATTGTAAAACTGGTAGAACACGTCCAATTAAAATAGGGATAAGTATCAAACGACGCCTTTTCTACCCGGTATCCATAATCCTAAAGCGCTTCCATGGTATTTATGTATAGTGCGCATTGTTTTTAACCTACCCCGACATTTTTGGACGTGTTTTAGCAGGAAGCGTTTATAAAATATGAAAAACAACACAAATTACTTACCCAAAACTTTTTGCAAAACTTCACAACTTATTCGCAAGTTAAGAAACTATAAATTTCACAATATATTAATTATTTATAATATCTACAACTTTTTATCAAGTCGTTATCTACACACTGACTTAAATTCTGTTCTTTTGAGAGCAATTCTGTTCACAAGCTTTGATGAGGAACAGATGATGCTCGAAAACAACACTTGTTCATGTTAAATCAAACCGAATTTATGGTGAGGGATACACACTAATGTAATTCTAATGCAGAAATATTTCATGTTATTTTAACCATAAGCTTCATGTTAAAATGTTCATGTTGATTTTCCGAAATTGTTTTTGTTTTACTTACATGAGTGGTTCATGTTGATTCAACATGATTCATGTTAACTAAAAATGTGAGAAATTTTTCTGTGTGTACAATGCCCCGTATAATACCCAGTAGGGTTCAATTTTAAAACGATTATGGAATTTGGCATTTGAGCCAATTGGAGACACCGGGTGCTCTCAGATCCGCCTCCACTTGGCCCTGCCATCGGAGAGGTGGCCTCCCTCTTCCTCTACTTCCACCGGCGGGTGCCGACAAGAATACCTTCTGGGCCGGAGCGTCTTCATTCATTCGCACCACGTGACCTAGCCAGCGAAGCCGCTGGGTTTTAATTCGCGGAACTATGTCGACGTCTGCGTAAAGCTCATACAGTCATCATTATATCTTCTTCGGTACTCGTCGTCGCCACCTTTTAGGGGTCCATAAATCTTTCGAAGAATTTTTCTCTCGAATACTCCCAAAGCCGCCCCGTCAGAAGCTGTCAGTGTCCATGCTTCTGCACCATATAGCAGGACGGGTACGATGAGTGACTTATAGATTAACAGTGTTACAATTTATTTGTGTAGAGGGAATTCGGGGATGTTTACAAAAAGGAGTTCTAGCCCGAACCCCGTTTATCGGAAATATCGATTGTTAGGGGCTTATACGTTATATATGTTCAAAATTAATTAGTTCGATTGTCCATATTTTATATGTAATAAGTGCAAAATATGCAAAATTTTACGTTCCTAGCTAATTAATTGGGGAAACCAGTTTATCGAAACAATCGATAGTATGGGGGCTATATGCTATATTGGTCCTAACTTCTTGGTTTCGCAAAATGATTTACATATTATAAAACTGAAGGACTATTTTGAAAATTAATCAATTCTTATTATTTTTTTTTTTTTCAAAGGATGCGGCCGTAATAATACAAATTTTTTCGAAAAATGGAAAATTACATAATCGTTTTTAAATTGCAAGGCCCAACTTTTGACGCCTAACGCGATGTCATAATCAAAAAGTTGCTTTATCGATGCACCCTAATAAATACCAAGTGGGGGTTGTTAGCCTCTGTTCTAGACTGCTAAGCAATTGCTGCCTAAACTGTTTGTCTTCCCAGTTGTTTATGGTCTCCCTTACGTGGGCCTTGGTGAGCCCACAGAAGAGTACCGGACCATAAAATGTTGTTAGAGCACCGTGTTTTGCAAGGTAGTCCGCTTTTTCGTTGCCATCATGTCCTTCATGCCCTGGGACCCAACCTAACAAAACCTTGTTTTTGGCCCCCACATCATTAAGGACTGTGACGCACTCATCAACAATATTCGAAGTTATTGTGAAAGACTGCGGCGGCCTAACCCTCTGACATAATGTAGATTCGCTTAGAAGATAGTCCTCTTCGGAGGCATTATCTGCCACAGATTTCTATTGCTTGGATTTCCGCTTGGAAGATAGTGGGGTAGTTACCCATCGGTACCAATTTTTTGTAATTTGGTCCATAGATACCAGCTCCCGTTTTACCATCTTCCACCTTCGATCCATCCGTATACCAAATCTCCGAATCGGATTCAGCATAAGGGTTCCCTGTGGTGCCATGACAAAATCCCAAGTGGCAAAATCCCAAGTAAAAAAATTGGGATTATGGCACTCCCCCTACATAATCATAATCCCAATTTTTTTAGTTAGGAATATGGCACTGCAGAGGGAGTGTCATACTTCCAATTGGGCTTTTGACACCTGAGTCAGAATTCGTGAAACCGATCACTAAAAATGGGTCTGTTTTGTTTTTCAATTTAAATGTGGTTAATGTTAAGGTGACCATAATTTTCGAGCAAAAAAGGAGGACAAATGCACTAAAATCATAAAAATTACTGAGACGATCGAAACTTTTGGCGAAAAAGGAGGACAAATTGTCGGCATTAAAACACATCTTTTTTAATATACATATGTATGTATGTATATTTATTTAACATCGTGAAAAATACGAAAATAAATACGAAAATGATAAATAAATATTGCATTGTCAACGGGGTCCGACAAATGCGTCAAGTTTGAAGTCTCTAACCGGAAAGTTACTCAAAGATTGATCGCAAGATTCCCCCTGCGTTTTAAAACATTTAAAAGATTTGCAATCATATCGACCAGCGAGCCACCTATTGGAATTTTGATTTTAACAAATTGTATTGCCAGCGTTCTATCAACTAAATGCCAAGTTTCAAGTTCCTATGTTAACAGGAAGTTAGACAAAAGTCGATCGCATGATTCTCAATTTCAAAATAGTTTTCGAAATATCTCGATCCGTGCCCAACTTATCGAAATTTTTTTGTTGAGGGATTGCATTGTCCCGGGTTCCGACAAATGTGTCAAGTTTCAAGTCAATAGCTTACCGGGAAGTTGTTCAAAAAACGATCGCAAGATTTCCCCTTTTCCATAGGTTGGGGCATATATTGGTCTATAACTTTTTTTCTGTTTGTCCTATCAACTTGATGTTGGTGTCGTTGAAAAGATGTGATTTCACCCTTTAACCACGTATACAACTTGTTAACGCATCTTGATACATGTCAGAGATATTGTCAAAATAATGCCAAAAAAAAATTTTGGTATGCATACTTTCCCGTTTTTTGATTAAACTGGAATATCCTAGGAACACGTGCTTGGATATTAACAAATTATGTTTCGTTGAAAAGAGAAATAAATAGAGATCGTTTCAAAATAGTTTATATATACACTAGTTAACAAATTATTAGAGAAAAACGTAACTGATAGTTGGATTTTTTTATAAAAAAAAATGTTTTTGACATTATTTTGACAATATCTCTGACATTTATCAAGATGCGTTAACAAGTTGTATACGTGGTTAAAGGGTGAAATCACATGTTTTCAACGCCACTAACATCAAGTTGATAGGACAAACAGAAAAAAAGTTATGGACCAATATATGCCCCAACCTATGGAAAAGGGGTTTTTGACCCCTATTTTAAAAACTAGAGGACTTCCAGGAATTTCTTGAATGCAGTCTTTATTTGGGTACCCCAAGGTATAAGAATTTGCAAAAATATCCAGGGCAACAAGATTTTTTTTTTTATACCGACAAATTGCAGTCACCGTGCCCGAAATACTTACGTGCTAAGTTTCAAGCCCCTAGGTTGCCAGGAAGTTAATCAAAAGTCGATCGCAAGAATCTCAATTTTACCACCTAGCGGAAACTTTTTTCAATCACATTGCTTTGTCACGGAGTTATGAACTATGTTCCAAGTTTCAAGTCTCTAGCTCAACGGAAAGTTACCTAAAAACACTTTTCAAGATTCCACAAATTCGTATGAAAATTGTGGTGCAAAGAAGAAAGCGACTTAATATAAAGGTTGTAAAAAGGAGTATAAAGTCGTCCAAAAAGGAGGACAAGGAGGATAAAAACGTCAAAAAGGAGGACAAAGGAGAACACAAATTTTTCGGAGGACAAGCCGCATTTTCGGAGGACAATCCTCCTCAAAGGAGGACGGATGGTCACCTTCTTAATGTGTAGCTCGTGAGTATTGAAAGTGATTCGATGGCTTGTTGTTGTTGTTGTTAACAATGCATTGCCCTGTCTAGAGTGTATGATCATTCCGAAGATCTTCATCAAGCTCTTCTAAGGGGAGTCCAAGGAAACGTGCAGTTTCAACAGGGTTTGTCCAGAGGGACAGAGGGGTTAGAAGAGTAGGTTCAAATGAACAATTGAAGAGATGTAGAGTATCATGGGGGGTCCTACCACATGCAGGGCATGTGTTTGAGATTGTGTCATTAAGTCTGGACAAGTAGGAGTTTAACCTTACACTATATCCAGACCTAAGCTGTGCCAAGGTAACTCTTGTCTCCCTTGGTAAGGTGCGTTCTTCTTCAGCAATATCCGGTGGAGGACTGTCCAGAACGGGGTTCAC
The DNA here is from genome assembly GCA_964058755.1 of Campiglossa producta. Taxonomy (NCBI): domain Eukaryota; kingdom Metazoa; phylum Arthropoda; class Insecta; order Diptera; family Tephritidae; genus Campiglossa; species Campiglossa producta. The sequence continues at coordinate 56,383,733 of CAXKVI010000001.1, read as the reverse complement.
AGGTAGAGATCCGACAAAAGTATCTACCGACTCGGTGTGGATGTCGGTTAGAGCCCGCTTATGATTCTGCAGATCAAACGGCAAGGTAATATGATGCCGGATCTCATCATAATGTTTACGGAGATGTTTCCTTATGTCTCTCGGGGGCGGATCTATGTCCAAAAGATGACGGTTTGGATGTGCTGGCTTGTGGCAGTTCAGAAGGAATTGTTTGTTCAGCATTTCCGCATGCTCTTTTACAATATGGTCATCAGTAGTACCAGGTTCCAGCATAAACGAATACACCAAGCCACATGGCTGTCTCCTGATCAAAGAACAAGAAACCAGATTGATCATGTCATGATCGACGGCAGACATAGCTCCACCGTTCTGGACGTGCGTACCCTTCGTGGTCCCAATATCGACTCGGACCATTATCTTGTTGCAGCCAAGATACGCACACGCCTCTGTGTAGCAAAGAAAGTGCGCACAGTAACGGAAGGAAAGTTTGACGTCGAGAAGCTGCGCACGACACAGACAGCTGACAATTTCTCTACTCGACTCTCACACCTGCTATCGGAGAGCAATCCTCGACCTAACGATGCAACCGAGCAATGGAAGCATATCTCTCACTCATTACGTACCGCCGCTGAGGCCACTATAGGGTTCCAGCGAGCCCGCAAAAACAACTGGTACGATGAGGAATGCAGCACTGCCTCGGACAAAAAGGACGCTGCCTACAGGGAGACGTTGCGAACGGGCGCAACCCGCAGTGTATGGCAACGCTATCGTGAGGCAAAGAAGGAAGAGAGACGCCTTTTCAGAAAAAAGAAACGTGAGGCCGAAAGGCGTGAGTGTGAGGAGCTTGAGATGCTGGCTGACAGGAATGATGCCCGAAAATTCTATGAAAAGATCCGGCGGATGACGGAAGGTTTTAAGACCGGGGCAAGTTCCTGTAAGGACAATAATGGCGACCTGGTAACCGACGTACAGAGTGTACTTAAATTATGGAGGGAGCACTTCTCCTCACTGCTAAATTGCGAGGGAGACGTCGAACCCGATACCCCAATCCCTGACGATGGAAAAGTCGTCCCACCACCTGACTATGATGAAGTGAGGATAGCTATATCCCGGCTCAAAAACAACAAAGCGCCTGGAAAAGACGGACTACCCGCCGAGCTGTTCAAACACGGAGGCGAAGAGCTGGTAAAAAGCATGCATCAGCTCTTATGCAGAATATGGTCAGACGAGTGCATGCCTCCAGATTGGAATTTAAGTGTGCTCCGCCCAATCCACAAGAAAGGCGATCCCGCTAACCGCACCAACTACCGCGGAATCAGCCTTCTTAATATCGCATATAAGGTTCTTTCTAGCGTATTGTGTGAAAGACTGAAGCCCATCGTAGACAAGCTGATTGCACCTTATCAGTGTGGCTTTAGACCTGGTAAGTCTACCATCGACCAGATTTTCACGATACGCCAAATCCTGGAGAAGACCCATGATAAAAGAATCGACACACACCATCTCTTTGTCGATTTCAAAGCCGCTTTTGACAGCGCAAAAAGGAGTTGCCTGTATGCCGCCATGTCTGAATTTGACTTCCCTGCAAAGCTTATACGGCTTTGCCAAATGACGTTGAGCAATACTAACAGCTCCGTCAGAGTCGGGAAGGACCTCTCTGAGCCATTTGAAACCAAACGAGGCTTCAGACAGGGCGACTCCCTTTCGTGCGATTTCTTCAACCTGATGCTGGAGAAGATAATTCGAGCAGCAGAGCTAAACCGCAATGGTACAATCTTTTACAAGAGCGTGCAATTGCTGGCGTATGCCGATGATATTGATATCATTGGCATTAACAACCGCGCCGTAAGCGCTGCCTTCTCTGGACTGGATAAAGAAGCGAAAAAAGTGGGTCTTGCGGTCAACGAGGACAAGACGAAGTATTTGCTGTCATCAAAGAAAGAATCGGCGCACCTGCGCCTTGGCAGCCAAGTCACTGTTGATAGTTACAAATTTGAAACTGTGAGGGACTTCGTCTATTTGGGAACCAGCATTAACACCGAAAATAATATCAGTCTAGAAATCCAACGGAGAATCACTCTTGCGAACAAGTGCTACTTTGGACTGAGTAGGCAATTGAGAAGTAAAGTCCTCTCTCGAAGAACAAAGATCGCGCTCTATAAGTCTCTCATCATACCTGTCCTGATGTATGGCTCAGATTCATGGACAATGTCAAGAGAAGATGAGATGGCCCTTGGAGTATTTGAGAGAAAAGTTCTCCGGAAGATTTATGGTCCTTCCCGTGATGCCGACGGCGAGTATCGAAGGAGATTTAACGATGAGCTGTACGAGCTTTACGCAGATCTGACCATAGTCCAGCGAATTAAAGCCCAAAGGCTCCGCTGGCTGGGTCACGTCATGCGAATGGACAAAGAAGCTCCAGCCCAGAAGGTTTTCCAATCGTCACCCGAATTCGGCAGCAGAGGAAGGGGGAGGCCTCGACTGAGATGGAAACAACAGGTGGCGGATGACTTGAACTCCCTTGGGGTTTCCAATTGGCGTCAGTTATCGCTAAAAAGGAATGACTGGCGTGCTTTGATAGGCGACGGCCAAAATCGCTTAGGCGGTTAAGCGCCAATAAATGATGATGAGTTTTGCCTCCTGATGGAGGTGAGACTCGGAAGACATGAGGAGACATCCCGTAGCAGTTCTGATGGCAGTATTTTGGCAGACTTGTAACTTCGTCCAGTTGGTGTTATGTACATTAGGCGACCATATGGGTGCAGCATAGTCAAAGACTGGTCGGCCAATGGCCTTATATGTAGTCAGCAACGTTTCTTTGTCTTTTCACCAAGTACTGCCGGCAAGTGACTTGAGGATCTTGTTGCGACCACGTACCTTTGAGACCATTGCAGACACATGACCAGCAAATGAGAAAGTATTATCCAGTGTCATCCCTAATAACTTTGGGTGGCTGATAGTTGGTAGCTTAGTGCCATCAACGAAAATGTCCAATTCATTTCTCACCTGGTGCGTCCATGTCGTAAAAAGCGTCGCCGTTGATTTAGTCGGAGATATTGTCAGATCTCGCTCAGTGAAAAACCTGGAAAGGTCGCAGAGGTAACCGTTGATTCTCGTACAGAGTTCATCAGTATAGGGGCCCTTCCCCGTCGCCATTATTGTACAGTCGTCGGCATATGAAACGACGGAGACGCCCTCTGGTGGTGGGGGCATCTTCGATAGATAGAAATTAAACAGTGTCGGGGATAGGACACCACCCTGTGGCATCCCCTGTCTAATACGTCTAGGTTTTGATGTTGCGTTTCTAAAGTTAACCGACGCCTGCCGTCCATTCAAGTAATTACCGGTCCATCTCTTTAACCCATCAGGTATCTGTGTTTCAAACAGATCTTGTATGAGAGTGGCATGGTTGACTGTGTCAAAAGCTTTCGACAGGTCAAGTGCCACTAACACAGTCCTGTGATTTGGTTGGTTTTAATTTAGGCCGCTATTTATTTGCGTTGTAATGGCATTGAGTGCGGTGGTGGTGCTGTGCAGCTTACGGAAGCCATGTTGATGACTAGCCAGGTGCAGATTTGCAGTATAATACGGGAGCAAAATGGACTCTAGCGTCTTCACTACCGGCGACAAAAGTGATATAGGGCGATATGAATCGCCTATGTTTGCCGGCTTTCTAGGTTTTAGTAATGGAACCACTCTCGCCTTTTTCCATATTTCAGGAATGACGAAAGTGTTCAGTGAAAGACTGAATAGAGCCGCTAAGTATTTGTGTCCCTCCTGGCCTAGATGTTTCAGCATCTTCATGGCAATGCCGTCGGGGCCGATAGATTTTGAGGGCTTAGCCTGTCTGATAGCTTCCTTGACCTCTGAGGCAGTGATGACAATGGGCGTGTTTTGGTTTTTATATCTACGCGCCTGTCGCATGGTTCTACGTTTAGCTCTATCGGGCGGGGAATGTAGTACAAATTGTCTACAGAAGGAGTTCGCACATCCCCTAGGGTCCTTCTTCACCCTATCACCGAAAGTAATATCTACTTTATCCTTGTGTTGCGTTGGATTAGATAGAGCTTTGACCGTAGTCCATAATTTGCCAACACCATCAGAGAGGTTGCATTGCTCTAGGTGTTGTTTCCATTTGGCCAGTTTATGTTTATCGACAACCTACGAATTTCCGCGTTGAGATCCTTTATACGGGGGTCTGCGGGATTGAGGCTTCGCACTTCATCTCTTTCTCTAGCCATGGCCGCTGCCTCCGCAGGGAAATTTGGTCTTATTTGAGATATTCGACCCGCAGGAATGAAGCGTTTAGAGGCCAAGTCAATGATGTTGCGGAAGTCTCGTTCGCCTTTGCGTACGTCCGTAGGAATGGATAGAGCAGCCAAGGATTCGTCCGTATATGTCTGAAAACTGTCCCAGTCCGCCTTGGTAAAGTTAATATATGTACCATGCTCAGGTGTAATAAAGTCCGTCGGTCGTTCGATGGTAATGACTATTGGGAGATGGTCAGACGCCAACGTGAGTATGGGTCGCCAATTGGTGTTGTTCAATAGTCCTGCACTTACGATGGAAATATCTGGCGAACTATAGCAGTTACCCGATACTCTCGTTGGGGCGTCTCCGTTCAATGTACAGAAAGCCGTATCATCTATTTGTTCTGCAAGTACATGCCCCCTATTGTCTGCTGGCAAGTTTGAGTGCCACATGTCGTGGTGCGCATTGAAGTCGCCCAGGATCACGCGGTTATCTCCTCGTAATAGCAAGCTAATGTCGGGGTGATAACCGGTGGGGCAACTTGAGACAGGGGGTATGTAGATGTTAATGATTTGCAGGACGACATCTCCTGTATGCATGGTAATACCTTGGCTTTCTAAGATATCATCCGTTCCTTCGATGTCGGTATCAAATAGATGATACTGTACAGAGTTGTGCGTTATGAACGCTAGACCACCTCCTAGACCTCCTGTTACTCTATGACGGTCTTTCCGGTGGATGTCATATCCGCCTTAGGTAATGAGGTCCGACCTAGGACTGAGCTTGGTTTCTTGGACTGCGGCAAGTTTTATGTCATATTGCGTCATCAAATTAGTTATCTCTGCGATCTTACCAGTTAATCCGTTACAGTTGTGCTGTAAGATTTGGAAGTGCGCCGGTGGGGTCGATGTCGAGTTAACCATAGGCGTGAGAGACGGATGTGTTCGCCCAGGTGTTGGTAGGCTAAGACCAAGGCTGTGCCTCAGCCTAGTTAGCTGTGGACCCGGTGTAACCGGGTTGGCTGGCGTCGTAGGTTGAGGTGTGTTACAGCATGGTGCGATGAACGCATCCGTCCAGAGGTTCCTGTTAGCGAGCCCAGAGCATAGATATACGTGGCATTGGTCTAAGCAGTTATTGCATTTGACCGATGACGCGAGCGTGTATAATCTTTGCCGACAAACAGTACACGTAGAGACAGGTGCGAGAAGATGTTGATCCTGACTCACGTGAGAATTTAAACGGGAGGGGGGGTGTGATTTAGAAACAGAGAGAGACTGGTGCTCGGAGTTGCTCATGTGTAAACTGCTCCGGTGGGAGCGAGAGTGTTGAGCTGCTGCGCGTGATGTTGACGCCATAAGGCACGAGCAACAGTCTGGAGTTTGTGTGGCGGGTATAGCAGAAGTGCTGCTAGTCGTTAAGACATTATTATTATTACTATTAGTATTGCTACTAGAAAGGGGCGGTATAGGTGCGCTGAACGGCGCTTACCGCGGGACGCCCGAGGGCGCAAACAACAAGGGGCGACGAAAGTACTAAAGAAAGTACGGGGTCTGTGGATGTTAACCCTGAACATCCAGATTTATGGAGCCATCTCTTACACGAGAAGCATTGCACAGAATGCGACCGTTTAATAGATATCTTTTTGCAACAGACACTGCATATCCATTCTTTTGGTCCGGGGTTCGGCTCAACGCCCGCCCGTAACAATAGAATATCTTGCAGCCCTGCTGCAAGGGGGGAGGATGATAGTTTCGGAATGGGACAAAACATACTAAACAGGGTTACATTGAAAGTGACAGTCCTTGGCCGAGGTAAAACACCGGGTGGTTGCACTGCGCAGAGATCCATGGCGATGTCCTGGGTTTTCTGCTCTGAGAAGTGACTGTACATAGGGAACCTATTCGATTCGATGGCTTGATAGTAGTCATCTCCGTTCAGCTTTCAATAAATTGTGAGTTCGACTGTGTAAATTTTTGACTGAATTCCTCTCTCTTAATTAGACCGAACATGGTATTAATTTAATACTTTACGGCGTTGTTATATATAATCACCAAAATGGTATTAAAGTTAGACTTTTATTTTTACTGTGTATTTATGAAATAATATTTTAAAATAATAATATTAAATGAAAATTCGGAATTAAGAATCGCCCGATTCTTTATTCCAAATTTTCGGGTGCGGCGTTTTTTAAATATTTATGAAATAATATTCTAAAATAATATTCTAAAATCATAATATGAAATGAAAATCTGGAATTAAAAATCGCGCGATTTTTTATTCACATATCTAAAGCTCTTAGCTTTAGATGACATCTCATTTTTACTTGGGATTATGACACTGCAAGGGGGTGTCATAATCCCAATTTTCTTACTTGGGATTTTGATTATGACACCCAGCCTAAGGTGTCATAGCCCAAAGTAAAAAAATTGGCATTATGACACTGCAAGGGGAGTGTCATAATCCCAATTTTTTTACTTGGGATTTTGCCACTTGGGACTATGACATGTCACCGTTCCCTGTGTCCCAGAGCACTCGATCTACGATAGAAACTTCAAAGTTTCACATGATCCTGAGCGTAGGAGTTATTGCATCACTTACTTGCAATATAGGACTATTTATGAAATTCTTGACTATCTTAATATGTCCTGTCATATTTCCGATTTTTAGATCGGAAATGGTTTGAAGTCTTAATGCAGCAAGTGTGGCCTCCTTCTCTATCAGAATAGGGAAAGTAGGTATTCCCACAAGGGCACTTAAAGCATCAGCAGGGCACGTTCTCATTGCACCTGTTATACCGACACAAACTAGCCGATGCAGCTTACTTAACTTAGTTGCCGCTGTTCTTTGTGCAGTCTTAGGCCACCAGACTAGAGAAGCGTAGGTGACTGGCTTCAGACAGCCCCCATGTTTTGCTTTATTTATGGTAGCCTTCAAATGAGCATTACATGTGAGGGTTTTGTCCAATGTTACTTCTAGGTATTTTTCTTCCGTTGAAAAACCTATGCCGCTGCCTCCTAGGGACGGCTCTGACATAGACAGCTTTCTTTGCCTCGTGAAAGGCACCAAGACTGTTTTATTTGGGTTAGTAGATACCCCTTTGTTAGCACATCATCTTTCAATGATGCGCAGGGCTTGTTGCATGCGATCGGATACTATTTCTTCCAGGGCTCCCAAATAACAGTTACTTTTATTTTAAAAGTTGGTCATAACAGTTATTTTTTAATTTTAAAAATCGAATCGGAAAATAAGAGTTATTTTTCAATTTTTTAATTTCGATCGAAAAATAAGAGTTATTTTAAACTTTTTTATTTCGATCAGAAAATAACAGTTATTTTTAAACTTTTTTATTTCGATCGCAAAATAAAAGTTTTTGTTTCGTAAATATGTAAGCAAACAAGTGAAGCTAATAAAAGCGTGGTAAAAATAAACTTTTGCTTTAACCCTATATGTATGACTTTCAAAATTTTTTCCATGAAATCGGATGGGTTGCGAATTGAAAGTACACCTTTGCATTAAATATTGGGATTCTTAATACAATCCTTATGATCTAATTATACCCAACAAAGGGAGAAGCACATTCATGAAAGAAAAGCTTTTATTTTCTGATCGAAATAAAAAAAATTGAAAAATAACTCTTATTTTGCAATCGAAATAAAAAAGTTTAAAAATAACTCTTATTTTTCGATCGAAATTTAAAAATTGAAAAATAACTTTTATTTTTAAATTTTACGAAAAAAATGCAAAAAAAAAGTCATTCCACTAATCGATGACGATAGTTATAAAAAATGTTTGTATGTACTCCTTATGGCAGTAGCACTACCCCTTCATAATGATTTGTTGGTTCAAATTTTGCTTGATAACTGTTATTTGGAGCCCTGGTTTCTTCATGCATTAATCTTACGCAGACTACTAAGTCATCTGCATAGCCCTGTACGTCAAAGCCATTGCCCTTCAAAAGGTGAAGAAGCTCGTAGTTTGTCTTAGAATACAACCAAGTGGATAGTATTAGAATCCATAATACTATCTCTATGTCAAATTTCATTCCAATAAGTCAAGCGGTTCTCGAGATAGTACCGGAAATACAAATATACTGTGGTAAGGTGGCCACCCTACTTGAAAATATTTTAGTTGGCGTGTCGCTGAAAATACCTTTAATTTGATACCCATAGTGGCCTATCTTGCTGTAAACCGCCCCAAGTGGCAACCCCGAAGTGGATAGTCTTAGAATCAATCATAATGTCTATATGCCAAATTTCATCCAAATCGGCAAAGCGGTTACCGAGATAGTACCGGATACACAAATATACAAATGTACAAATATACAAGTTTAGCTCGTTTTAAGTTATATGATTTAACGGCGTTGTGCAAGTGGGCCTTACCCGCTGAGGGTTGTAAATTATGTTGTTTAACACAGTTGAATTCATTATATTAAGAGATCATAATTTGCCTGAAAATCGCCTGCTTTTACTTCAGACTGACAGTTTGTCATTTCAAAAGAAATAAAATGCTCCCAGGCAGGATTGTAAATTCGCATCAAGTGGAAAAGCTTATCTGCCCGTTTAGAAGACTGCTAATTAGTTGCATTGTTCAATATATGTATAAATTTATAACCAGTGTCGCATCTATGACGCTGTTAAGGAGGAGATAGGGTATTTTAAACTATTTCTCAAATAATGCATGCTTTGTTTAACAGTCCTTTCTGTGTGTTGTTTTTTTTTTAGTTTAAATAAAAAAGGAGAATCCTGGTTTTTTGACCTGAACGGGGTTTGATCCCGAAACTAACTGTTCAGAAATTTTTGAGTATGCAGTTTTGTAGCCCATACAATTCTACTCTAAGAATGTGCAAGTTAGAACTCCCTACAAATTTTCCCTGAATTATCAGAAATTTTCTTTCAAGGGTGTTAAGTGTTTTCCTCCATACAAAAGTAAATTTAGTTTGTGACTTGTATGGAAGAAAACACTCAACACCCTTGCCAAAAAAAATTCTAAAAAATCAAGTAAAATTTTTAGCGAGTTCTAACTTGCACATGCTTAGAGTAAAATTTAATGGGCTACAAAACTGCATACTCAAAAATTTTCTGAAAATTCTGCCAAAAAAGTTCAAAATTTATGTACACGTCTGAATTTTTTTATGTACATACATACATAAAAAAAATTTTGACGTGTACATGAAAATCGCCGATACACGTGTATTTTTATTTTTTGTCCACTTTCCGAAAAAGTCTATTTGGTTCATAGGGCAGAAAAAAAGTTCGTTTTTGTACCGCAGTGTAATTTAAGTACACTCTGTACGTCTGTTACAAGGTCGGTATTATTGTCCTTACAGGAACTTGCCCCGGTCTGAAAACCTTCCGTCATCCGCCGGATCTTTTCATAAAATTTTCGGGCATCATTCCTCATTCAGTCAGCCAGCATCTCAAGCTCCACACATACATTTTCCAAACATTAAATAAAATAACGGATATAATTTTCATTACAATTATATAATTTTTTTTTTAATTCTTGAACCGAATTGTACTTGCCAGGTTCCAAGGATCAGTTCGTATGGAAAATTTACTGTGAAAAATATGACTTTTTGGATCCGGAAGGGGGGTTTGAAACTGAAAACCCCTCCCGGTGGATGATCCCGAAGGGGGTTTGAACCTGAAAACCCACCCTGTGGATCCGGCCCTGCTACGAAGAATTTCAATTTTTTCCTAGTTGCGATTTATGTGCTGTTCATGCTGAGTCTGCATTTTGCATTTTAGCATTTAGCCCAAAAATGGGAAATGCTGCTTTTAAAACTCAGCATGAACACTACATTAAGATCTAAATGAAAAAGCAGTCTAAAATTTGTTGTTTGGTTTTTCTGAAAGATTTTTGAAGTCATTGAATTTTTTCCACAAAAGTTTGTTGCGGCATAGCTCAGCGCCTCGGCTCGAGTGCTGCCAACTGACACAATTTTTTATTATTAAAACCTTTATAGGCGGCCGCCGTGGTGTAGCGGTTAAGTGTTCGGCCTTCTACACCAAGTCGTGGCGGTTCGATGCCCGGCAAAAGTAACATCAAAAATTATTTAGAAAAATAATTTTTCTAAAACGGGGTCGCCCCTCGGCAGTAGTTTGGCAAACTCTCCGGGTGTATTTCTGCCATGAGAAGCTTCTCAGCAAAAAATTCATTTGCTTTGCAAGTGCCGTTCGGAGTCGGCAAAAAACTGTAGGTCCCGCCAACTTGTAGGAAAAACTCTAAAGCAACACACCATAAGTTGGAAAGAGAAGCTCGGCTAAAAATCTCGTTAGAGGTTATGATAACCTGTTGGTATATCGCCGCCATTAGGTTTTTTTTTTTTTTTTTTTATATTAAGTCGCTTTCTTGTTTGCACCACCTTTCCATACAAAATTTCGGAATCTTGCAGTCTTTTTAGGTACCTTCCCGATGAGCTAGACACTTGAAACTTGGAACATAGTTCAGAGCTCCGTGACAATGACGCAATGTGAATGAAAAAAGTATCCGCTAGGTGGCGCACGGATCGAGATACTCGGTAAATTCATTTAAAAATTTAACATTTGCTACGCATTTTGAAGTAACCTCCCGGTAAGCTAGATTATTGAAACTATATATAGAGTCAGAATTTTTGAAACCAATCACTAAAAATGGGTCAGTTTTGTTTTTTAATTAAAATGTGGTTAATGTGTAGCATGTGAGTATTGAAAGTGATTCCCAAATTATAATTAAAAAAAAAAAAAATTATTGTGCGAATTATTGGCATAACAATTTTTGTTGACATTTTTTTTCGTTTTGCTATATCTTTTGGTCTATTTGCTCAGATAAGATGAAATTCTCACAGTTTTTACTATTTTGTAGTAGTTTATAATGCAATTTTTTTATTGCAAATTCTTTTCTAGTTTTTTATTTATAATTTTTTTTAATGCAAATTTTTTGCAAAATGTCGTTCTGGAGCACCAAAAATTCTGAAAATATGCAAAATATTCTTTAAGCTTAATGTAATAACATATACAAATTTCAAAATGTGCGGATTTTTTGTTTAGAAGATATGATTAAAAAAAAATAATAAAATATATAAATAAAATATCAACGAGTCTTGCTGCAACACGATACTTCTAGGGCGCGCATAAAACCCAAAGTTTTCGTTTGATATCATAATAGGTATAAGATCGCGAAGAAAGTCACAAACATCAATTTATTGCAATATTACATTTTGAATAAAAACAAGTAAGGAAGTCTAAGTTCGGGTGAAACCGAACATTACATACCCAGCTGTGCACATAAAGTGGGCGTGATCGTTCACCGATTTTTCTTATTTTCTGTGGTAGTACTCAACATAAACATAACATGCCTGGTACCTAGTTTCGTAAATCTATCTCACACCGTTCTGAAGTTGTTAGCAGTCGAATTTAAAAATTGCTTGACTCATAAGTGGGCGGTGCCACGCCCACTTTCCAAAATTTTGAAAAAATTATGTAAAGAATATGAAAGTTGATGTATGTACCAAATTATATTATTATAGCGAAATCAGTTAATTAGATATGGACTTTTCAATATTTCCACCTCCTTTCAATATAACTTTTATGAAAAAGTAGGCGTGGTCGCGAAGCGATTTCGTTTATTTTCTATAGCTGAATTTACCACAACAATAGTATGTCCTCTACGAAATTTCGTTATACTAGCATAAACTATTCTGAAGTTATTAAGAGTCAAAATTTTAAAATTTCTTCAAATATACGTGGGCGGTACCACGCCCCCTTTTCAAAAATTTTTATAAAATCGGCCTTAGAACATCAATACATATTGCAAATTTTATCATTGTAGCTGCTTCTAATATTGAATTAACCCATTTTATACGTTTTTCGAAATTTTCGATATCGAAAAAGGGGCGTGGTTATGGTCCGATTTTACCCATTTTCAATAGCAATCTATTCTGAACCCAAATAAGTACGCATGCCAAATTTGGTGAAGATATCTCATTATTTGCTCAAGTTATCGTGTTAACGGACAGACGGACGGACGGACGGACGGACGGACGGACGGACGGACATGGCTCAATCAAATTTTTTTTCGATCCTGATCATATTGATATATGGAAGTCTATATCTACCTCGATTCCTTTATACCTGTACAACCAACCGTTATCCTAACAAAGTTATAATACCCTGTGCATTGATAGAACTACTTAGGACTTATCAGAAGATCGGATTCTCAATGAATGCTTCTGATGCTGAATAAACTCGGCAAGCAATTTTTCGTCAGTTAATTGGTATAAAAGAGTGAGAATTTCGCGTGCTCTTTATTGCCACAACTTTGAGAAAACGTTTCTCAAAAAAAAGATTTTCAGCGGCATATGAGCGTTTCTTTTTCAAGTGATCCAAATTTTGTAAAAAATCAACCGTCATGTCACGGATTTTGTTCAAATTCGGTTTACACGTAGGGACTATTAATTGATTTGAGACGTATTTTTTGTTTTGCCAATTTTTCGATATTCTTCGGAGATATGATCTGTCAAAGTTTGGAATTTTCTTAAACTAATGAAAACATGTACCTACTCAATCTGTCATATCTCGGCTTGTACTAATGCTACAATATGCTTAGGAGATCCATCAGCAGAGACCCTTAGTATGAAAATAACAAACCGAAATGTTGAGGTATTTGAAGCTAAAGATCAGGACTGAAGTCCATGAGAAATTCGTATTTTTATCTCTTGATAAACATGTCCATTTTCGAGCCTGAAAACCATGATTTTTGAAAATTTACAAATTTCGAGATAATAATTTATCTATAAGGAGTGGGGTTTTTTGGCCAATGGATGAGTTAATTTCTTCTAGGAAATGTACCCTTAATTTCTGACAAATATTGAGGGGCTACTTAAAACAGTAAAGACGCCAGAGCCGGCTAAAGTTGACGAAAATCGATAACAAAATACGTATTTTCAGTACCGGGTTTTTAATACCAGGTACTCGCTATATGATTTAATATTTATATTTAAACAAACTACTATCTTTTCCCTTTAAAACGCTATATCGAATGTAAAGATATCTCGAATGGAAACATTTTTACAGCTAAAATAGGGTAGGCCTAAAAATGACGTTTTTCAAACTTTGAAACTTGACCAGTCCGAAACGAGTGGTTATAAAAAATGGATGTGTGTGCCCCTCAAAGTTTGAGCGAAATCTGAGACTAGCCAGCTTTGTGAATTAGACGTTTTCATATGGATTGTCCCAATACAAAAAAAAAACTTGTTTGATTTAATTATTTTAATTTTTATTTTTTTCATACAAAAATATAGAGTTATTCTTGTAAATATGTATTTTAGTAAAAGTCCGTATAAAGACCTCATTTTTGAAATATATTGATTTTGTAGAGAATTTAATAAGCAATCGAATGCAGGTATTTAGAACTAAAAATGTTGTGGGTAACACTGTGCAGTTGCAATGTTAAAAATGCAATTGTTATAGCAAAAATAAAAAATTGCAAAATGTAAAAAATTTATTAAGCACCGCAAAGCCTGATTCATTAGCTTTCAAATGAGCTCAAGTTGAAGTTTGTAGCATTAGTACAAGCCGAGATATGACAGATTGAGTAGGTACATGTTTTTATTAGTTTAAGAAAAATTCCAACCTTTGACAGATCATATCTCCGAAGAATATCGAAAAATTGGCAAAACAAAAAATACGTGTCAAATCAATTTATAGTCCCTACGTGTAAGCCGAATTTGAATAAAATCCGTAGCATGACGGTTGAAACTTGGATCACTTGAAAAAGAATCGCTCATATTCATGCTTGAGGTAGTCAGAAATTACAACAAAACTATGCCTTTCTCTTGCCCAACTATACCAATGGTGACGTTACAGCTGCCAGTTTAACAGTCGACAGTACCAGTCTGACGATGGCGTCAGTCTATATGCCCTACTACGCCGAAGAACCTCCGCCACAGAGGGAGTTAAAAGACCTGGTGGCAAATTTTTCCATGGGTCATCTTATTATCGGAACTGACGCCAATGCTCATCACGCCCAGTGGGGAAGCTCGGATATCAATGCCAGAGGAGAGTCGTTGTTTGGCTATTTGTTAACAACTAACCTGGTAGTTTGCAACGTGGGTAACGAACCCGTAGGGAGGTCATAGATCTCACTATTTGCAGCGAAGGCGCTTATGAGTGGGTAAGAAAATGGCGCGTTCTCGATGAGCACTCATTCTCCGACCACCGGTACGTAGAAATAGTTCTAGACTTTTCTGTTGAGCAGCCGGTTATGAAACGCAACCCACGTAACACTAACTGGCAGCTACACAATGAAATATTATCTAGGGACTTACCAGCACTGCCCCCACAAGTCCCCTCATCAGTAGGGGAGTTGGAGGATCTGGTAAAGACCTTTACAACGGCGCTCTCGAATGCCTTAGAGCAGGCTTGCCCAGTGCCAAAACCACGCGGTAAACATAGGCCGCATTGGTGGTCCTACGACCTGGACTCGCTCCGAAAATCATGTAGGACACAATTTAATAAGGCCAAGAGCCTTGGCACGGAGACTCAATGGCTCGAATATAAAGTTAAACTCAGGGCCTACAAAAAAGCTCTGAGGCAGGCGAAGAGAGTATCGTGGACAAATTTCTGCACTGGGGTCGAAAATGTCGACGATACAGCGAGACTTAGACGAGTGCTCTCAAAAACTCAAACAGCCACAAGTTATTTGCGCAAACCTGACGGATCCTGGACCAGCACGGAGAGGGAAACCCTAGAGCTGCTCTTGAATATGCACTTCCCAGGGAACTTGCATGAGGAACCCGTAGCACCTACAACAAACCTGGCTGTATACATACCCATCACGGAGGAAAAGGTTAGGTGGGCGGTTAAAAGCTTCGAACCGTTCAAGGCTGCCGGGACAGACGGGATTATTGCCCCACAACTCATAAACACGCTGGAGACATCAGCCAAATGGCTGGTATTTCTCTATACAGCCTGCCTTTCTCTTAGCTACATTCCGTGCTCCTGGAGAAGTGCCACGGTAGTGTTTATTCCTAAGGCGGGGAAGGCGTCTCATTACGAGCCCAAGGACTACAGGCCGATCAGTCTCTCATCCTTTGTGCTCAAAACCTTCGAGAGGATAATAAATGACTACCTCTCCTCTACTATTGATAGCAACCTGATCTGTAGCTATCTACATCTACAGAAACTGCGCTTCACAGCCTAGTTTCTGTTATTGAAAAATCGCTGTATGAGAAGGAGTACTGTCTTGCGGCCTTTTCAGATATTGAAGGAGCCTTCAACAACATAACCCCTGATGTTATAAACACCGCTTTAACAAGTCTGGGCATAAGCAGGTCTCTTATTGGACTTATTGATCAACTACTAAAGGGTAGACGAATAGTTTCACCACTGGGCTCGGTTGACTTATCACGCTATGTCACAAGGGGAACGCCTCAGGGTGGTGTTCTCTCCCCGCTTCTATGGAACCTCACTGTCAACTCGATGCTGCGAGACACAAGCTGGGGGGCGGGAAGGTAGTGGCATATGCTGACAAAGCCAAGTTCTTGGGCACAGTTCTGGATAGGAAACTAACCTGGAAGGAGAATGTTCTTCAGCGCCAGAAGAAAGCGTGTATTGCACTCTACACGTGCAAAAGAGCCATTGGAAAGAAATGGGGGCTCAGCCCCAAAATATGCAAATGGATCTACACTGCAATCATTCGACCAATCATGCTCTATGGAGTTGTGGTATGGTGGCCTGCGCTGAGCAAGTCAACAAACCTTAATCTGCTAGGTAAAGTACACAGATCTTGCATGATCTGTGTAAGCGGTGCGTTAAGAACAACGCCCAATGAAGCACTCCAGACCATTCTTGGCATTTTGCCATTCGATCTGGAAGGGCACCGGGTGGCAGCAGCATCGGCTCTGCGTCTAAGGGACGCAAGCACTACTGAACACGCCTGTATTTTGGGATCGTATAGCTTTCTTCCGCTGAGCACAGATTGTTGTGCGACCACAACAGTCGGAGATAGCGGTTTTAAAATAAACATTCCCAGCAGGGAAGAATGGGAGAGCACGGATCGGAGTCCCGCCACTCATGGCGGCACTTCCATTTATACTGATGGCTCGAAGCTAGACGGCAGAGTTGGAGGAGGGGTTTATTCAAAGGATCTGAACCTTGAGCTCTCCTTCAGAGTACCTGATCACTGCAGTGTCTTCCAGGCTGAAGTTTCAGCAATCATGGACGCCGCGGCTTGGATAGGCCAACACACTATCGGACAGGACATTTTTATATTCAGCGACAGCCAGGCGGCCATCAAATCCCGTGGCTCTTATTCGTTCAACTCTGAACTGACGCTCAGCTGTCGTCGATCTCTACAAGAGATGGCCCAACAGAATCGCGTGAACCTCACATGGGTCCCGAGGCATAGAACATTGAGGGAAATTGTAGGGCAGACGAACTTGCGAGGCAGGGCACGACCAAGCAGGTTCTTCGGGATAAATAGCGCTTAGGTATGCCGTTTGCCACATGCAAGCTTATGCTGAAGGAGTACACACTTCGCCAAGCCAACGAAAGATGGCTGCAATCTCCAGGATGCCGGATATCCAAAGAAACCTGACCGAAATGGGATCATAAAAGATCAAGACAAATTTATGCCCTAAGGAGAAGAGAAATCTCCATATTAATAGGCGTATTGACTGGGCACTGCCTCATTGGTAGGCACGCAGAAAGACTAGGTGTGCCCTACCGACGATGCTGTAGGAGTTGTAAGGATGATGAGGAGGAGGAAACGGTGGAGCACCTCATCTGCAGCTGCCCGGCTTTATGTGGCGCGAGAATGCGCTTCTTGGGAATTCCCTTCCTGGTTAGCCTACGCCAGGTCACGGAGCTGGATATAAAGGACCTGATGGCCTTCATCAAGTCATCTAAATGGTTCGAGGAGGAGTATCGGTGTCGGTATAGGAACGTCAGTCCCGAGATTCTGCTATGTGGAGAATTCCGTTAATACCGGGATTTTCCATATGGCAGGGTCCCGGAACTGACTTTCCTAGTGTTGGTGGTATCACAACGGGCCTTTTAATACTGGCCTAGGTGTGCCTCTGCGGCAGCCACTTGAACCTAACCTAACCATGGAGATAGATGCAGTCCCATCGTTGTAATAAATTACTTGTGGATGCAAAGTGGACTTACCACGAAAGAATAATTTTCAGAAAAATCCACTAGATTTTCTCTAGTGGTAGCAAAATAGGTGGCTTGACTTTTCGCTATAAAATCGTGTTTTGCATAAATTTTTAAGTTAGCTTCCAAAAAGTATTACTTTTGTCTTTTACAAAGTGGCCGAATATGACGCTCAAAATCTTTTTTTGGTGTAACGTTTTCTCAAAGCTGTGGCAATAAAGAACAAGAAATTATCACTCTTTTATACCAATTAACTGACGAAAAATTGCTTGCCGAGGTTATTCAGCATCAGAAGCATTCATTGAGAATCCGATCTTCTGATAAGTCCTAAGTAGTTCTATCTCTCGATGTGATTTTTTTATTCAAAATGTAATATTGCAATAAATTGATTTTTGCGACTTTCTTTGCGATCTTATACCTATTATGATATCAAACAAAAACTTTGAGTTTTATGCGCGCCCTAGAAGTATTGTGTTGCAGCAAGACTCGATAATATCTTATTTATATATTTTATTTTTTTTTTTTAAACATATCTTTTAAACAAAAAATCCGCACACTTTCAAATTTTTATATGTTATTACATAAAGCTTAAATAATATTTTGCATTTTTTTCAGAATTTTTGGTGCTCCAGAACGACATTTTGCAAAAAATTTGCATTACAAAAAATGTATAAACAAAAAACTAGAAAAAATTTGCAATAAAAAAATTGCATTATAAACTACTACAAAATAGTAAAAAACTGTGAAAATTTCATCTCATTTGAGCAAATAGACCAAAAGATATAGCAAAACGAAAAAATATGTCAACAAAAATAGTTATTCAAATAATTTGCACAATATTTTTTTTTTTTTTTTTGAAATTATAATTTGGGAATCACTTTCAATACTCACATGCTACACATTAACCACATTTTAATTAAAAAACAAAACTGACCCATTTTTATACCTTTCATGAACATGAAATGGTATTATAACTCTGGCCCGATGTTTCTAAATATGAGAAGAAGAAGAGATAGACCCATCAATAAGTATACCGAAATGATCAGGATGACGAGATAAGTAGATTTAGCCATGTCCCTCTGTCTGTCTGTCTGTTTGAACGCAAGCTAGTCCCTCAGTTTTTGAGATATTTGGCTGAAATTTGGTATGCGGCCACCATTTTCCAATATAGGAATTATTTGTCGGAACCAGCAAGATCGGACCGATATTACATATAGCTCCCATACAACCGATTATTCCGATAAACGGATTTTGGGCTATAACTCCTGTAATTAAACACGTAGGAACGTGAAATTTTGGAATAATCGCTATTTTTATATGTGAAATATCGATGTTGAAAATCATTGAGATGGGATAAATATTTCACATAGCCCCCATACAATCGATTGTTCCGATAAACGGATTTTGGTAGATAACTCCTGTAATTATATCGGTAGGAACGTGGAATTTCGTAACTGTTGCTATTTTGGAATGTGAAATGTCGATGTTAAAAATCAATGAGATTAGACCAATATAACACATCGCCCCCATATAATCGATAGTTCCGATAATTTCGGTATGAGCTAAAGTTAAATTCACACAGGCTGTACTGGGATTAAACAGTGAAAATCGTGACGCTTATTCATGAAAGGTATTTAGCCTTCGGCACAGCCGAAGACAGCTTTCCTTACTTGTTAGTGATCGGTTTCAAAAATTCTGACTCTATATGAACAATTAAAAACAATACAACTTGTGGTAAAATAAATCTTGCGATCGATTTTTGAGTAACTTCCAGGTTAGCTAAAGACTTTAAACTTTACACATTTGTCAGAATCCGGTGACAAAGCAATCCCTGATCAAAACAGTTCCGGTAGGTGGCGCACAGCTCGAGATATTTCGAAAACTATTTTGAAGCTTGGAATTTTACGATCGACTTTTGACTAACTTCCTGGTAACCTAGGAGGAACTTGATACTTGGCACTGAATCTTGGCTTTCTTTCTTCCTTTTTCGTAACAAAACAAAAGGGTTTTAATCGGTTTTTTTATAAACCTTCTACAGAGAGCATCCAAAAAAGAACTTTTTACAGAATAGAAATAGATTCAGCCGTTTAGACCGCCATCGCGGTAATACGGAGTACATTTTATTTTTATATATATAGAAGAAGATTACCTACGCAAAATTGTGAAACTTTCACGTCTCGGCTTGGAAAAAGAGTTTCCTTATTTCAAGGAAAATTTCCCTTATTTGGCTCCAAAGACATGGCTTCCTTAACATAAATAACATTTTCCTTAATCTAAAGACTTGTTTCCTTTTCTTTTTTGAGTATTCTGGGAATATTTCATCCAGCAGAAACGTAACAAGCATGACCACCTGACCGTAAAATAGCAAACAACAACAAAAAATGCAAATTCAAATTATTAGCCAACCAGGAACGTAACAGCTGTTTTGTCTGATTCCTGTTCGACAAAAAATAAGCAAATTTGAGATTTCGAGAGATTTTTACAAAACTCTCTATTGCTGACAGTTCTTTGCAAATTTTTTAAAAAACCGACCGACCTTCTTTCTAACGGTATCGCTTTTGCCACAATCTTCTCTCTTTGGTTCATGGGTACATTTTAGGGCCGCTTGCATAAAACTCTCCAACCCGGTTACCGGAGTTTAATTGACGTATTTTGTTCGGGTAGCTGTCAAATCAATCACCGATTAGTCGTTATCGGCTTTTATGCAAGCGGACCTTATAGAATTAACGGGAGAGAATAGTTACCGTCGACGTATTCTTTAGCTCTTACTGCTACTTAGCATAATTTTTTTCCTAGTTGGTACATACATATGTATACATATATCCATACAAAAACACAAGGTTAGTAAATCTCAACAATGTTTATACCTTTCATGAACATGAAATGGTTTTATAACTTTGGTCCGATGTTTGTAAATATGAGAAGAAGAAGAGATAGACCCATCAATAAGTATACCGAAATGATCAGGATGACGAAATGAGTTATTTAGCCATGTCCGTCTGTCTGTCTGGCGGCCGCCGTGGTGTAGCGGTTCAGTGTTCGGCCTTCTACACCAAGTCGTGGCGGTTCGATGCCCGACAAAAGTAACATCAAAAATTATTTAGAAAAAGAATTTTTCTAAACGGGGTCGCCCCTCGGCAGTAGTATGGCAAACTCTCCGGGTGTATTTCTGCCATGAGAAGCTTCTCAGCAAAAAATTCATTTGCTTTGCAAGTGCCGTTCGGAGTCGGCAAAAAACTGTAGGTCCCGCCAACTTGTAGGAAAACTCAAAAGCAACACACCACAAGTTGGAAAGAGAAGCTCGGCTAAAAATCTCGTTAGAGGTTATGATAACCTGTTGGTATTTCGCCGCCATTAGTCTGTCCGTCTGTCTGTTTGAACGCAAACTAGTCCCTCAGTTTTTGAGATATTTGGCTGAAATTTGGTATGCGGCCACCATTTTCCAATATAGGAATCATTTGTCGGAACCAGCAAGATCGGACCGATATTACATATAGCTCCCATACAACCGATTATTCCGATAAACGGATTTTGGGCTATAACTCCTGTAATTAAACACGTAGGAACGTGAAATTTTGGAATAATCGCTATTTTTATATGTGAAATATCGATGTTGAAAATCATCGAGATTGGATAAATATTTCACATAGCCCCCATACAATCGATTGTTCCGATAAACGGATTTTGGTTGATAACTCCTGTAATTATGTAGGTAGGAACGTGAAATTTTGGAAGTATTACTATTTTTATATGTGAAATATCGACGTTGAAAATCATTGAGATGGGATAAATATTTCACATAGCTCCCATACAATCGATTATTCCGATAAGCGGATTTTGGGCTATAACTCCTGTAATTAAACACGTAGGAATGTGAAATTTTGGAAGCATCGCTATTTTTATATGTAAAATATCGATGTTGAAAATCATTGAGATGGGATAAATATTTCACATAGCCCCCATACAATCGATTGTTCCAATAAACGGAATTTGGTAGATAACTCATGTAATTATATCGGTAGGAACGTGAAATTTCGTAACTGTTGCTATTTTAGAATGTAGAATCTCGATGTTAAAAATCAATGAGATTGGACCAATATAACACATCGCCCCCATATAATCGATAGTTCCGATAATTTCGGTATGAGCTAAAGTTAAATTCAGACAGGCTGCACTGGGATCAAACAGTGAAAATCGTGACGCTTATTCATGAAAGGTATTTAGCCTTCGGCACAGCCGAAGACAGCTTTCCTTACTTGTTTTTATCTCATTTGTCTATCTTAAATAAAAAATGCCGCATAAGCCGTAAACAATAAAAGTGCGCCAAATAAGAATTCGGAAAACTATTTAATAGCCAAACAAGTCAATTCGAAGAGATTATGTTCAATCCATTATTTTTACTTTGCTCTCTATGTGTGTACATTGTACATAAAAGTACCCAACAAACATCGAGCTCCAAAAACTCAAACGTTTGAGAAAACATCTATTCTCAACTTTTTCTCAAATGTTGTTTATATAACAGGATTATTTGTTGAACTATATTAATTAAAAAAATATTATGTAAAATTTAACTGCATAAATGGAAACTCGCTTTTTATTAAAATGGGTATTTGTTTTGCATGTTTGGCATCTCTGAATAAATATTTCAATGAGAGCATGTGGATTCCATTTCGATCCACTCCGCTCAGTTTGAGAAACCTTTGAAAATTCTGCCGTTCTCAATTTGAAAATCAGGGAAAATCCCATATTAAAAATGAGCATTTTAGGTTGAGAACTCTATCAACGGTTATTTCGCCTCAAATTGAAAACGAACGTTTGAGATTTGAGAAGATGGTTGGTTCTCAAATGCATCTCAAATTGAGATTAGCTAAAAATGTTTGTTGGGTAGCGTGTAGGTACTTGTTGTTTATATTTGTATGCTGTCACTAATTGTTTGTTAATTTATATTTTGTGTTGTTCTATCAGTGGGTGGTGGTCAGCGTGATCCGTGAAGCGCAAGTGCCAAGATTCATTCACAAATTTGCCAACGTTGATGATCAAAACCTCGTTACAACAACAACACCAACGCCCCAATGCTGCTTGTTGTGTTTAGTTAGGCATTTTTTTTTCTTATGCTTCTTAAGAAAATGTCCATATCGCTTCCCTGGTTCTATAATGACGTAATTGTAAAATATTAAGTGAAGGTGAAGCCAGTTTCAATATTTGTATGCTCATATGTTATGGACAATTGGAACAACTTCGCAAGCGTCTAGCGCGGAAATTATTTGAAATACAATTTTAAAATTTATACACAGCATAGATTATTACTTTCTAAAGCTTTTGTGCACGTTATCTCGAAACTTGGAAATTCACAATTGCGTCATTATAGAACCAGGGAAGCGATATGTTGTTCCAAACATCGAAAATTCAACCATTATTTGTGATTTTGTAGAACGCAACGCGTTTATTTCGTTAACAACTCATACTGGTTTCTTTATTTTCGGGGAAACTTTTCGTTGAAAGTATTCACAACAATAGCCAAAATTTGAGTCAGGGCTATGGTATACTATTTGTAAGCCATTGATGGTTACAGTAGTTTCCGTCCGTGCTCGAAGTGAGGAAGTATAAATTTAAAGAATATCTTATATATAAATGCACAATGTTCAAAAGTTTGTCCCCTTTTTTGCAATAGCCACATTTCTAAGGTATACAAAATGTTATATGTGTCGATAGGTGTGTGTGCCTCAACAAACCGAAAATTAAATAAAATTAATTATAATATGAAAAAATTTATTTGAAAGTCTCACGACTACAAATGCTAAACACGTATTCACTTTATAGAGTCGCTGTTGTGTGTGTAGGTTTGAACACTGGCCCAACAAACATGTTTAACTAATCTCAATTTGAGATGCATTTGAGAACCAACCATCTTCTCAAATCTCAAACGTTCGTTTTCAATTTGAGGCGAAATAACCGTTGATAGCGTTCTCAACCTAAAAGGCTCATTTTTAATATGGGATTTTCCCTGATTTTCAAATTGAGAACGTCAGAATTTTCAAATGTTTCTCAACCTGAGCGGAGTGGATCGAAATGGAATCCACATGCTCTCATTGAAATATTTATTCAGAGATGCCAATCATGCAAAACAAATACCCATTTTAATAAAAAGCGAGTTTCCATTTATGCAGTTAAGTTTTACTAATACTTTTTTAATTAATATAGTTCAACAAATAATCCTGTTATATAAACAACATTTGAGAAAAAGTTGAGAATAGATGTTTTCTCAAACGTTTGAGTTTTGGTGCTCGATGTTTGTTGGGTGGCATTGGTGTTTTTGTAGGAGAGCCTGAGTGTGAGCACAAGAGTTGCTTTTTTGGTCAAGGGAGCAAAAACAAACATCAGCAAGTACATAAACTTGATTGATCACATGCAGTCTTTACAAAAATAATGGCATGTGAGAATTCATGTTCAAACAGAGAAAAATAGTAAAAAAGGTGGTGTGTTTACGTAAAAAAACAGAAAACCTGCGACATTTTTCTTAAAAAAATCTATTGTGAAATCTCGAAAATAAATTTATATAAAGGGTAAAGCCATGTGAAGTGTGCACAGGTAAAATGACTTTATCGACGATTTTGAAAACTATCGTTTCATTGGATTCAAACCTCGTGCTAAAAATATTTCGTCAAAATTCGTGTCCTTGTTATTGTTATTGGAGGTTGAATTTTTGATAATTTTCAGATCATGATAATATTGAAAAATTATTTTCTCATAAACTACTGCAGATAAATCAATGAAATTTTTTTTACTTACAGATAATTGTTTTTGCTATATTATAAGTATTTTTATGCGATCTTATTGTTTAAACAATTATACTTTAAATCATTTTTTTTTTTAACAAATAATTTTTTTTTTCGTTCTGTACGATCAAAAAAATTTCAAAATATGAAAAATAGCGCGTAAAACAGTCACCTTTAATAATCAAAAAAAAAATGTTTGTCCATTCATACCATTCCAAAGATATTGCATTTTTTTGTCACCCCTTGCGATCAAATTGTTAAAATAATTATATTTAAAAAAAATTTTTTTAAAGAAATAACATTTTTTTTTCGTTCTGCATGCTCAAAAAAAATTGAAAATATGTCAAATAGTGCGAAAAACGGTCATCTTTGGTAATAAAAAAATGTTTGTCCTTTCATACCAATCCACAGATTTCTTATTTTATAACAAAATAGAGTCACACAGTCAAATTCTCAACAGAATTCCAACGTTAATCCTGCTAATAATCCAAATTCTCAACAATATCCCTACGTTAGATTTCCTAACAATAATAATCCAAAAAGAACGCATGATATCAATACTTCTACTCAATCTCCTTTTCACAAAATTCAAAGGGTTAATGCTATAGAAAATAATACTTATTATTCAGATCAGGAATCTCAAAATTATGAAGATGAATCTTTTGAAGAGGTTAATTTTTTAGGATAAAATCGAACTTGCCATTCATTACTAGAATACTTTCGAATGGACAAGTTCTTAAAATTCTCATTGATACTGGAACATCAAAGAATTATATAAAACCGTTTGATTTTCTTAAAGTTGATTCACCTTTCAAAATAAAATCCATAAATGGATTAAATAATATTTCAGAAAAATGTCGGATTAATTTATTTGGAATGACTACAAAATTTTATATTTTATCAAAGCTTAATACTTTCGATGCAATTGTTGGTTATGATTTTTTGAGTGAAATTGAAGCTCAAATCAATATCAAAGACGGATTTCTTTATCACAAGTTAGGAAAAGAATATATTAATCGTTTTGAATGTCAACAAGTAAATACGTTAAATAGTGAGGAGTTGCCTATTAAAATTCGTAAATTAATTCATCAAAATTTCGGTGCATTTGCTCAACCTAATAGATCTTTACCTTATAATACTCGTGTTGAGGCTACAATAGATACATCTACAGATAAACCAATTTTTTCTAGGAGTTATCCTTATCCAATATCTGCCGCAGGGTTTATAAATAAAGAAATAGAATCTTTGCTTACTGATGGTATAATTCGAAGATCGTATTCAGCATATAATTCACCGGTACATGTGGTCACAAAAAAAGGGTTGGATGATGAGGGCAATCAAAAATTGAGAATGGTTATTGATTTTCGGAAACTCAATGAAAATACTAGTTCAGATAAGTACCCTTTTCCAGATATATCAGTAATTTTGGCTAATTTGGGACAATCAAACTTTTTCACTACCTTAGATCTTAAATCTGGGTTTCATCAAATTTTGCTTGCCGAAAAAGACAGGCATAAAACCGCGTTTAATGTTAACAATGGTAAATATGAATTTTGTCGATTACCTTTTGGATTGAAGAATGCACCAAGCATATTTCAGAGAGCTATTGATGATATTTTACGCGAAAGTATTGGAAAAATATGTCATTTCTATGTGGATGACATCATAATATTTTCACCTGATGAACATTCGCATTTTCAACATGTTGACTTTATACTTAAAGAAATAGAAAACGCAGGCATGCGGGTTTCACTTGAAAAATCAAAGTTCTTTAAGAATGAAGTAGAGTTTTTAGGATTTATTGTTTCGGGAAAGGGCATACTAGACCAAGATCCCAGAGCCTAAAAGCGTCACTTATTTTATAATGGATGAAACCAATACCGATCGATAGTCCTCCCCGAATCTAGAAAGAATGTGAAAATTTTAAAGCTGTACCTATGACAAGGGCCTAGGAATCGGGGGTCAAAGTCGCCAAAAAATGACCCTAACTTCACTTATTTTATAATGGATGATTTTCACATATTTGACGTAGATTACCACCCCGCGTCAGTATCAAGTGTTGTTAGACCCGTACCAGTGACAAGGCTCCAGCCAGACACCCCCAGTTCGCGGATTTTCTTATGGAAATTTATTCTGTTTTACTAATTTCACGCATTTGGGCCACTTTGGCTGCTTTTAACTATCCAATATTTTCCCATTTTTTGTGGAACACTACCCTCAAGTAGTATCAGGAATTTTTAGACTTCGTCCCATGGAAAAAACTTCAGCCAGACACCTCAAAACTCGGGAAATTTCACTAATTTTTACTGCGCTTTCACATGTTTAAGCGGATTTGACCAACTTTGGCCTCTTTTAAATAACAGATCTTTACACATGTATCGTAAAATGCTACCCTTAAGTAGAATCAAGAATTTCTAGACATCATCCCATGGAAAAAACTTCAGCCAGACACCTGAAAGTTCGATAACTTTTATTTTCCTATTAATTTGCTTTCTCTTGTTTGTCCCAGTTTTACTAATTTTAAATGATAGATCTTTTCACATGTGTCGTAGGACACTACCCTTAAGTAGTTTCAGTAATTTTTAGACCTCGTCCCATGGCAAAAACTTCAGCCAGACACCTCAAAACTCGGGAAATTTCACTAATTTTTACTGCGCTTTCACATTTTTAAGTGGATTTGACAAACTTTGACTACTTTTAAATAGCAGATCTTCACACATGTGTCGTAAAATGCTATCCTTAAGTAGAATCAAGCATTTCCAGACATCATCCCATGGCAAAAACTTCAGCCAGACACCTAAAAGTTCGGGAACTTTTATTTTCCTATTAATTTGCTTTCTCTTGTTTGTCCCACTTTTACAACTTCTAAACGACGGATCTTTTCAGATGTTTCGTAGGACACTACCCTTAAGTAGTTTCAGTCATTTCTATACTTCGCCCCATGGCAAAAACTTCAGCCAGACACCTCAAAGCTCGGGATTTTCACTAATTTTTACAGAGATTTCACTTGTTTCAGCAGGTTTCTCCAACTTTGTCCACGTTTAAACGGCGGATCTTTACACACGTGTCGTATAACACTACCCTTAAATAGCATCAGGCATTTCCGGACTTCATTCCATGAAAAAAACTTAAGCCAAACAACCCAAAGCACGGGGACTTTTCATCATTTTTAATGTGCTTTCACATGGTCAAATGGGTTTACTCAACTTTGGTTGCTTTTAAATGGCGGATCGTTACAAATGTATCGTATAACACTACTATTAACTAATATTAGGCATTTTTAGACTTCGCCCCATGACAAAAACTTCAGCCAGACACCTCAAAGCTGAGGAAATTTCATAATTCTTGCTGCGAATTCACATGTTTAACTGCGTTGCTCTAACTTTGGCTGCTTTTAAAGGGCAGATAATTTCACATGTGTCATAGAAGACCACCCTTAAGTGGTATCACGTACTTTTTGACTTCGCCCCATGTCAAAAACTTCAGCCAGACACCTCAAAACTGAGGAATTTTTATAATTCTTACTGCACTTTCACATGTTTAAGCGAGTTTGTCCAACTTTGGCTGTTTTTGAAAGGCAGATCTTTGCACATGTGTCGTGGAACACTATCTCCAAGTAGTATCAGGCATTTTTATACTTCATCCCATGGAAAAACCCTCAGCTAGACACCTCAAGCCTGAGGAATTTTCATAGTTCTTACTGCTTTTTCACATGTTTAATCGGGTTGGTCCAACTTCGGCTGCTCTTAGAGAGCGGATCTTTTCACATGTGTCATAGAAGGCCACCCTTAAGTGGTATCAGTTACTTTTAGATTTCGCCTCATGTCAAACACTTCAGCCAGACACCTCAAAACTGAGGAATTTTTATAATTCTTACTGCACTTTCACATGTTTAACCGAGTTTGTCCAACTTTGGCTATTTTTGAAAGGCAGATCTTTACACATGTGTCGTGGAACACTATCTGTTGTGGTGATTTACCTTTTTTTTGTGCGGATATCCAAAAGCGTCGAAGCGATTTACCTGTGGTAGTTGCGGGTTACAATCTGTAGGGTATATAGCGATTTCTTCCAACTTAAATAAAGAACACCTCGGATACTTTTTATTCTCAATAGTAACAATAACTTTATTGAGTTTTAAGAGACTTTGGTTATTAATTAAATCAGCAAGTTTACTTTGATGTGCAAGCGGTAGCGTGGACTGTAAGAATAATAAAACTGCAGCAAAAACGGCAAGAAGAAGCAAATGCACAAGAAGGAACGTCAAACAATGATTGAGCATGCTTGAACATTAACCCTTGCAACTATACCGCTTTTTAGATATTACAACTGTTGCAAATTCGAACCCAACATACCGCCGCCCTTGAACTATCTGAGTTAAGTACATGATATGTTCAACTTAAGCTACTTTGCACATACTTTTAAGAATAACATATTTTGAAAAAATTCGTTCGTGCGAACGCACATTAAGTTCAAATTTTAAGTGTACAATGAAATTCAATTTAAACCATGATTTAAACAATATTGTATGAAAAGGAGAAAACTTCAATTAAAAATATAATGGCTTTGAAAAGTTGAATGATTAGGATCTTCAGGACTCCGACACATCGTTTTCGCCAAATATATCGTCCTTTGTAGGTAGCAGGCACAATTTAGCAGTTGGTCGAACGTATTCCCCATTAGCTGTCTTCACAGTTACGACCCGAACACGACCATCAGCTCCGGGGTGACACCGGACTACCCTTGCTAGCGTCCACTTTGTCGGAGGAGTAGCTTCGTTAAGTAAAATTACCACATCTCCTTCTTCAAAATTACGTGTTGGCCGAAACCACTTGGTACGGCGTTGCAGGCTGTGGAGGTACTCGTCCCTCCACCGACGCCAGAAGTGTCGCCTCACCTCAGAGATTAGCTGCCACCTCTGGTGCAGATTTCCGCGGAACCCTTGACCCTCAGGTTCCGGGATGGATTTAAGTGGTTCACCGATGATGAAATGGCCTGGCGTTAAAGCTTCGAGATCGATTGCGCTTGTTGGGACCTCGCAAATTGGCCGGGAGTTTACACAAGCTTCCACTTCTGTCAATAGCGTGCTGAACTCTTCATACGATAGGAGGGTTTCTTCTAAGACGCGCTTTAGATGGTATTTGATGCGTTTTATACCAGATTCCCAGTATCCACCCATGTGAGGCGCTATTGGTGGATTGAAGTGCCACTCTATGTTTGCATCGACGAAGAATGATCGAAGTTTCTCATCGGTCATACACTTTTCGAACATGCTACGAAGCTCCTTCTCTGCCCCAACGAAATTCGTACCGTTATCGGAGAACATCGCTTTGCAGTAACCTCTGCGATTGATAAAGCGTTTGAACGCGTTCAGAAACGCTGCCGTCGACAAGTCTCCTACGAATTCTAGGTGCATGGCACCCGTACACATACAAATGAAGGAGCAGATGTATCCTTTCGTGGATTTGGCCCCTCTTCCATGAGTGAATTTGTACAAATAGGGACCGGCGAAATCTACTGCGGTGCGAGTGAAACATCTGGCATACGTAGTCCGAGACGCTGGAAGGTCTCCCATTGACTGTGTAGAGATATTGCGATTGAGACAGGTGCACTTTACGCACTTACGATAGATGCCACGGATCAAATTGCGGGCACCAATAACCCAGTAGCGACGTTGTAATACGACCTGCATTATACGCGGCCCAGCGTGCAGTGTAAAGTGGTGAACATCAGAGATTAGGAGTCGTGCAAGCGGAGAGTTTTGAGGCAATATAATTGGGTGTCTGACATCGTGCATGACAGCCGCGAATTTCAGACGCCCACCTACCCGAAGAATACCATTCGAGTCAAGAAACGGCTGCAAGCGTAACAGGATGCTTCGTAATGGAATTGGCTTTTTCGATCTGCAATGGGAAATCTCATTAGCGAAGTGGAAATTTTGTGTATACCGAATCAATCGGTGTTCGGCGTCAATTAACTCTACACCGGTTAGGGGACCATCAAGGGGCTTGGCGAGACGTTTAACAGCAGCGCGGGCGTTGAACACAAACCTAAGAATGTACGCTATAATACGACGCAGTCTTGAGAACGAAGAGTACTTCTTTATAAGAGGCCAGTAGACGTCCGTGCTCGCTACGTGCGCTATTGCCTTGTTTCGGATGCCCAGATCGGTTGTTTGCTCGGCGGGAGCGTTTTCCCTCCATAGCTGGTCTGTATTTCTCAAAAAGTCGGGACCTTCCCACCACAGTTTTTGAAGTAGTAGATCGGATGGGGATAGGCCGCGGGACGCGCAATCGGCTGGATTCAATTCGGACCGTACATGATTCCAACAGGATGGAGGTAGGACTTCCTGAACGTCGGCAACGCGGTTAGCAATAAAAGTTATCCACCTACTAGGATGAGCCTGTAGCCAGGCTAGTGTTATGGTGGAATCCGTCCAGGCATACAGAGGATAGCGGGGACCGCATAGATTATTTAAAACGCTTCTCACCAATTTTGAAGCTAAATGAGCGGCGCATAACTCCAGACGCGGCAGTGTTGTTGTCTTCAGCGGTGCCACTTTAGTCTTCGCTGAGATGAGCGTAACAGTGACCGTGCCGTCTTGTTGCAGGGTACGGGCGTAGATGACTGCGGCATAAGCACGCTCGGAAGCGTCGGCAAAGACATGTAGCTCTGTGAATGATCCAGCTATTCCGGACCCAAGCCAGCGATTCACGTGTAACTGCTTTAGTTTCTCAAGATCAGCACGATGTTCAAACCAAGCCATTGCGATTGAATCTGGAATGACTTCGTCCCACCCAACTGAGGAGCGCCATACATCCTGGAACCATATTTTGGACTTTATCGTTGTAGGAGCAAGCAGACCCAGAGGGTCAAACAACGTACTGGCGTCGGCCAAAAAAGATCTTTTGGTGAGTCTTGTAGGTGCCTCCCTTAGATTGACCGCAAACGTGAACATATCCTTCTCAGTGTCCCATATAAGACCCAGCGCATGAACATCCTTGCCGTCGACCACATAGTGCGATATGCTTCTTGAGGATTCGGATATACTCTCGGTTAGCTCCTTACAGTTCGTGGCCCACTTACGCAGTTCAAAGCCACCTTCCTTTAAAATGTCGGATATATTCCGTTGTAGAGACCGCAGTTGAGCTTTACAGGGTGCACCGGTCAGCAGGTCATCCATGTAAAAGTCATTGAGGATTACAGATACCGATTTCTTGCTGGTGTTTGAGGAATCTTTAGCGGTTTGTTGCATGGCCTTTACGGCTAAATGAGATGCGGCCGCAACTCCGTACGTCACTCGTAGCATGCGGTAATCTTGAATGGGTAAGGAAACGTGAGGGCGCCAAACGATACGTTGCAAGTCAACGTGTTTCGACGATACGCAGACTTGTCGATACATTTTGGCGACATCGGCGGTTACGGCGTACTGATGTGTTCGAAAACGCAGCAAGATGGCGTAGAGGTCGTTTTGCAGTTGCGGTCCCACAAGCAGCGCATCATTAAGCGAGTTCCCAGAAGCAGTTTTTGAAGAAGCGTTGAAAACGACCCTTAGCTTTGTAGTAACGCTGGACTCCTTCAACACGGGGTGATGCGGCATATAATAAACGGCATTATTCGTCGTTGGGGATACAGCTTCCATATGACCCATGTCCAATAGCTCTTGCATGAACTCGTTATAACGCATCTGCAAGTCGTTGTCGCGCGCCATCCTTCGTTCGATGCGTAGCAAGCTGCGTATGGCAAAATCACGCGATTCACCGAGCGGCACGTCAACCTTCAGCGGTAACTCCACTAGAAAGCGACCATCTGGTCTCCTTTGATGCGTAGAAGCAAAATGCTCTTCGCAGAACCGCTCTTCGTGTGTAAGGTGGGGTTTGCGCGGCGAGTCCTCGAGCTCCCACAACCTCGTTAGCGCGCGATCGAGCTGAACATCGCAGACCAGCGACTGTACATCAAACGTTGGAGGAGACGGAGTATCAATACTTCCGCACAAGGTCCAACCGAATACGGTTTTTTGTGCCATGGGAGTTCCGAGAGGATCTTTACGAAGCTCGGGACAGACGAGGCGACTCATAACATCCATGCCAACGAGAACATCTACGCGACTGGGTTTCATGAACTGCGGGTCAGCGAGGGACAGTCCGCGAATATGAGACCACTCAGGAATTTCTAGCGTCTGCAATGGCAAGTCACTCGTGATTTTTGGTAGGATTAAGGCGCTAACAGCATACTCTTCATTCGAGAAATGCGATGATAATAAGAGCGATGTTTTACCCCTGCACCGACCTCCCTGTGAAGAACCAATTCCTGTTACGAATACGGATGACGAAGAGCGAGGCAGACTCAAGCGCTGTACACACGCCTCGGTCACAAACGTCGCATGGGAACCCGAGTCAAATAATAGGCGAGCTGTCTGCCATCGATCGGAGGAATCGCGAATCCTTACTGAGGCGGTAGACAACAACACGGTGTGTTGCTTTACAGGCAGATGGTTTGCCTCGGATCTTAGACAAGATGATATGTGTGCGGCGGTAGTAGTCGATTGGCTTCCGGGGGTAGCGGGTTCCGGATAGGTGTCAGATGCGGTATTCAGAGCGGTGCAGGCTGTATCGGCGACGTTGGTAGTAGCGGTGGTCGCGGTTGGGACGGAGACTCCATGTAGCAGCGTATGATGGCGTTGGTGACATATTCGACACGCGGAGGAACTGTTACACCTATCTCTAAAATGACCTGAACTCAGGCAGTTCAAACAAATCCTAGCCTCTTTTACGAACTGGCCCTTAGCAGTTAGGTCCAAGTTTCGAAATGTGTCACAAGAGTATATCTTGTGAGCAGCATTGCAATAGGTGCAGCGCATGTAATTCTGCTCAGGCGTGGCGTGAAACACCTTGGTTGACCTAGCGGTGGATGGCTTGCTTGATGGTGCTGAAGTCGAAGGAGTAACCAGCATTGACAGGGAACGGCATCGTACCTCTAAAAATTCTAAAAGGTCTTCGAATGTAGGGGGCTCTTCACTGATTAGGGAAAGCTCCCATTGCTTTCGAGTCTCGAACGCTAGCCTTTTTACTACCTCATGGACCAACCAATCGCCCCAGAAATCTACGGTACGGCCTAATGCCTTAAGCTCCCTAACATGCTGTTGAAAATTATCAACGACACCCTTAATAGCTTCGGCAGTGTCATTTGTAGCTTTGGGAATATTATCCATCGCCAATAGGTGCGCTTCTACGATGACCCTCATGACCTTATAGCGGGACTGGAGCAGGTCCCATGCTTCTTTATAATTCGCGTCGCAGATTTTGAATCCGTTGATGATACTGAGTGCATCTCCTCTAAGGCAGCTACGTAAATAATGCAGTTTTTGCCCGTCCGACAAGGCGGCGTTCCCATTTACTAAAGCACAAAACGAATCGTAGAAAGCTATCCACTCCGTGGAATCACCCGAGAATGTCGGTAGGTCCATTTTCGGTAACCGTATTGCGGCAGATACGGAAGCTGTCACCGGCAGGGCTGCAGCTGGAGTTGCTGCCTCTGCCCGACACTTATCTACACGTTTAAAATTTGCCAACGCTGTCGCATACCAAGTTTCGCATTGTATGCGAACATTGTCCTCTATTTCGACGTTTTCGGGACCACAGGAAATTTCGACGGCGTCTTGGGCAGTACAAAAACGCGTCCATTGCTCGTTGAGGAGTTGCACATAGCTTGCAATGGTATCGGCGTCCATTATAAATGCATCTTCAGAACTTTTTGTCATAAATCTCTTAATTGCTTTTAAAGCGGAGTCACGAGATTTTACGGAGTTCGACATGGTTAATTTTTTTTGTATTGAAATATGGGCACTCAAACGTGCAGCTCTCAGAGGGCAATATAATGTAATATATAAGGTACGAATTAACGCAGAAAACGGATAATGAAAATGTAATGAGACTTGCAGCGGGCAATTGAAGGTCGACTTATTGTTGGAATCACCCGATGCTACATGCAATGTGGACTTTTGAGGTTATATAAAATATTTATTGCTATATTTTATACAGCGGCAGGCTTCCGCGCAAATATATAAGGAAATATCAGGCACTTTTTACGTGCAAACGTTGCGAGCGTAGCAATCCGGCTCGTAGGATCAAAATGTTGTGGTGATTTACCTTTTTTTTGTGCGGATATCCAAAAGCGTCGAAGCGATTTACCTGTGGTAGTTGCGGGTTACAATCTGTAGGGTATATAGCGATTTCTTCCAACTTAAATAAAGAACACCTCGGATACTTTTTATTCTCAATAGTAACAATAACTTTATTGAGTTTTAAGAGACTTTGGTTATTAATTAAATCAGCAAGTTTACTTTGATGTGCAAGCGGTAGCGTGGACTGTAAGAATAATAAAACTGCAGCAAAAACGGCAAGAAGAAGCAAATGCACAAGAAGGAACGTCAAACAATGATTGAGCATGCTTGAACATTAACCCTTGCAACTATACCGCTTTTTAGATATTACAACTGTTGCAAATTCGAACCCAACACTATCTCCAAGTAGTATCAGGTATTTTTAGACTTCATCCCATGGAAAAAACTGCAGCCAGACACCTCAAGGCTGAGGAATTTTCATAGTTCTTACTGCTTGTTCACATGTTTAATCGGGTTGGTCCAACTTCGGTTGCTTTTAAAGAGCAGATCTTTTCACATGTGTCATAGAAGACCCCCTTAAAGAAGTATCGGGTATTTTTATACTTCGCCCCATGTCAAAAACTACAGTCAGACACCTCAAAACTGAGGAATTTTCATAATTCTTACTGCGATTTCACAGGTTTAAGCGAGTTGGTCCAACTTTTGCTGTCCGTAAAGGGCATATCTACACACATGTATCATAGAAGACCACCTTAAAGAAGCATCGGGTATTTTTATACTTCGCCCCATGTCAAAAACTACAGCCAGACACCTCAAAACTGAGGAATTTTCATAATTCTTACTGCGATTTCACAGGTTTAAGCGAGTTCCCTGCAGCGAAACCTCAAACTAATCAGAAAAATACTAGTATACAACTATAATTTTCTGGCAGAACTCATACTAGTCAGGAAATATGCATTTCATACCAGTATACAAATAGAATTTTTCGGCTGAACCCATACTAGTCAGGAAATATCCATTCCATACTAGTATACAACTAGATTTTTCTGGATGAAATTATACCAGTTGAAAAAAACAAAATTCATTCGTTTCGTTTTCTTTTATAATTCATAGATGCTTTTTCGTGATTGGGTAAATACAAATAGCCGCTGCTTTCTTAAGAATAAACATGAAAATAAAGTCAAATGATAAAATAAAGGGTAAGCCAGGAAAATTCTGGTTGAAATCATACTAGTCCAGGTTAAAAGCCTTTTTGACTAGTATATTCCATACTGGTCCTTTTTAGACTAGTTCATTTTATGGAAATTATACTAGTCCAGGATGAACTAGTATGGAACTGGTATCTTACAACTAGCATGAAACTGGTATTTCTGAAATTGACATCTTGTAGGACATCAACACGTAAAAAATACCAGTTGCTTATAAAAAGACAGAACACCGGACCCAACTAGTCAGTGTTTTGTCTTTGTTCCATATAAGCTCGGTGCACCAACTAGTTGTAAAGTAGTTTTCAACTAGTTGCTTTCGCTGCAAGGTAGCGACATAAGAGTGACATTGTCTGAAATGCAACAAATTCCACATCTGAACACTTTGTATGGGCTGAACTGTTCTAATTTGCTTGATCATGCT
The DNA here is from genome assembly GCA_964058755.1 of Campiglossa producta. Lineage (NCBI taxonomy): Eukaryota > Metazoa > Arthropoda > Insecta > Diptera > Tephritidae > Campiglossa > Campiglossa producta. Next base: position 56,347,821 of record CAXKVI010000001.1, on the reverse strand, counting down.
ATGGAGAGATCAATTGCGAAAAAAAACTCGAGCTCTGAGGTGTTTGGATGTAGTTTTTGTCATGGGAAGATCTCCAAAAATGCCTGATACCACTTAAGAGTTGCGTTCTACGACACATGTGTAAATATTCGCCTTTTAAAAATAGTCAAAGTTGGACAAACCTGCTTCAACAATCGAAAGCACAGTAAGAATTATGAAAACTACCCAGATTTAAGGTGTCTGGTTAAAGTATTTGTCATAAGGCGAAGTCTAAAAGTACCTGGTACCACGTAAGGGTGGTCCTCTATGACACATTGAAAATATCTGCCCTTTAAAAGCAGCCAGAGGTAGACGAACCATCTCAAACATGTGAAAACGCAGTAAGAATTATAAAAATTTCTCAGTTTTGAGGTGTCTGGCTGTAGTTTTTGACATGGGGCGAAGTATAAAAATAGCCGATCCTTCTTTCAGGTGGTCTTCTATGACACATGTGTGAAGATATGCCCTTTACGAACAGCAAAAGTTGGACCAACTCGCTTAAACCTGTGAAATCGCAGTAATAATTATGAAAATTCCTCAGTTTTGAGGTGTCTGACTGTAGTTTTTGACATGAGGCGAAGTATAATAATAGCCGATCCTTCTTTACGGGGGTCTTCTATGACACATGTGAAAAGATCTGCTCTTTAAAAGTAGCCGAAGTTGGACGAACTCGCTTAAACCTTTGAAATCGCAGTAAGAATTATGAAAATTCCTCAGTTTTGAGGTGTCTGGCTGAAATTTTTGACATGGGGCAAAGTATAAAAAATACCCGATACTTCTTTAAGGTGGTCTTCTATGACACATGTGTGAAGATATGCCCTTTACGAACAGCAAAAGTTGGACCAACTCGCTTAAACCTGTGAAATCGCAGTAATAATTATGAAAATTCCTCAGTTTTGAGGTGTCTGACTGTAGTTTTTGACATGAGGCGAAGTATAATAATAGCCGATCCTTCTTTAAGGGGGTCTTCTATGACACATGTGAAAAGATCTGCTCTTTAAAGCAGCCGAAGTTGGACCAACCCGATTAAACATGTGAAAAAGCAGTAAGAACTATGAAAATTCCTCAGGCTTGAGGTGTCTGGCTGAAGTTTTTTCCATGGGATGAAGTATAAAAATGCCTGATACTACTTGGAGATAGTGTTCCACGACACATGTGCAAAGATCTGCCTTTCAAAAACAGCCAAAGTTGGACAAATTCGCTTAAACATGTGAAAGTGCAGTAAGAATTATAAAAATTCCTCGGTTTTGAGGTGTCTGGCTGAAGTTTTTGACATGGGGCGAAGTCTAAAATTGCCTAATATTAGTTAATAGTAGTGTTATACGATACATTTGTAGCGATCCGCCATTTAAAAGCAGCCAAAGTTGGGTAAACCCATTTGACCATGTGAAAGCACAGTAAAAATGATGAAAAGTTCCCTTGCTTTGGGGTGTTTGGCTTAAGTTTTTTTCATGGAATGAAGTCCGGAAATGCCTGATACCGTTTAAGGGTAGTGTTATACGACACATGTGTAAAGATCCGCCGTTTAAACGTGGACAAAGTTGGAGAAACCTGCTGAAACAAGTGAAATCTCTGTAAAAATTAGTGAAAATCCCGAGCTTTGAGGTGTCTGGCTGAAGTTTTTACCATGGGGCGAAGTCTAGAAATGACTGAAACTACTTAAGGGTAGTGTCCTACGAAACATCTGAAAAGATCCGTCGTTTAGAAATTGTAAAAGTGGGACAAACAAGAGAAAGCTAATTAATAGGAAAATAAAAGTTCCCGAACTTTGAGGTGTCTAGCTGAAGTTTTTGCCATGGGATGATGTCTGGAAATGCTTGATTCTACTTAAGGGTAGCAGTTTACGACACATATGTGAAGATCTGCTATTTAAAAGTAGTCAAAGTTTGTCAAATCCACTTAAACATGTGAAAGCGCAGTAAAAATGAGTGAAATTTCCCGAGTTTTGAAGTGTCTGGCTGAAGTTTTTGCCATGGGACGAGGACTAAAAATTACTGAAACTACTTAAGGGTAGTGTCCTACGACACATGTGAAAAGATCTATCATTTAAAATTAGTAAAAGTGGGACAAACAAGAGAAAGCAAATTAATAGGAAAATAAAAGTTCTCGAACTTTCAGGTGTCTGGCTGAAGTTTTTTCCATGGGATGATGTCTAGAAATTCTTGATTCTACTTAAGGGTAGCATTTTACGATACATGTGTAAAGATCTGTTATTTAAAAGAGGCCAAAGTTGGTCAAATCCGCTTAAACATGTGAAAGCGCAGTAAAAATTAGTGAAATTTCCCGAGTTTTGAGGTGTCTGGCTGAAGTTTTTTCCATGGGACGAAGTCTAAAAATTCCTGATACTACTTGAGGGTAGTGTTCTACAAAAAATGGGAAAATATTGGGTAGTTAAAAGCAGCCAAAGTGGCCCAAATGCGTGAAATTAGTAAAACAGAATAAATTTCCATAGGAAAATCCGCGAACTGGGGGTGTCTGGCTGGAGCCTTGTCACTGGTACGGGTCTAACAACACTTGATACTGACGCGGGGTGGTAATCTACGTCAAATATGTGAAAATCATCCATTATAAAATAAGTGAAGTTAGGGTCATTTTTTGACGACTTTGACCCCCGATTCCTAGGCCCTTGTCATAGGTACAGCTTTAAAATTTTCACATTCTTTCTAGATTCGGGGAGGACTATCGATCGGTATTGGTTTCATCCATTATAAAATAAGTGACGCTTTTAGGCTCTGGGATCTCGCTCTATACGTACTTGCAGTGATAAAGTTTCTGCGATTGCAAACTATGAAGAGCCTAAGTCACTTAAATCTTTACGGGCATTTTTGGGTCTTTCAGGTTATTATCGTCGATTTATAAAAGACTATGCTAATATATCTAAACCCCTTACTAGATATTTAAGAGGTGATAATGGCCATATTAAGCAATCGAAGTATGTAAAAATTTCTTTAGATGATGAAGCAAGAAGAGCATTTGAAAAATTAAAATCTATTTTGGCTTCTGAAGATGTGTTACTTCAGCATCCTGATTATTCAAAGCCTTTTGAAATAACAACAGATGCTTCCTCAGTTGCCTTAGGAGCTGTATTATCACAAAATGGTAGACCTATTACCATGATATCGAGAACACTCTCGAGAGGTGAAGAAAACTATGCCACAAATGAACGGGAGCTTCTTGCAATTGTTTGGGCAATTCAAAAACTTCGACATTATTTGTATGGTATAAAAAATATACATATATACACAGATCATCAACCTCTTACCTTTGTAATTTCTGATAAAAATCCAAATTCGAAAATTAAAAGATGGGTGGCCTTTATAAATTCATATGCTCCAAAATTCTTTTATAAACCTGGTAGGGAAAATAAGGTTGCTGATGCTCTTTCACGACAGTATATTCATAATTTTGAAAATTCTACAAGTAATCAAACTGTTCATAGTGAAATTTCTTATTCGGAAACAATAAAGTCAATAAAAAATCCTGTAAATCAATTTAAAAATCAACTTATACTTTTTTCTTCTACTCACAATAGTAAATCCTCCAAAATTATTTTCAAAAATTACAAAAGACATACTATTAATTTTAACACCGCTGAATACCTCTTGCAAGCACTGCGTCACTGTGTTAATACAGATGTTGTTAATGGAGTGTGTTGCAATTTAGAAACACTTGCAAAAATTCAGTCGATATTTTTATCAAATTTTATAGGTACAAAATTTATACATTCTGAAAAGTTAGTAATCGATTTAACAAATAAAGCCGATCAAGTGGAAACTGCCACGACAGAACATAATAGGGCAAATCGTTCTTTACAAGAAAATTATAAGCAATTGATAGAAGAATATTACTTCCCAGATATAAAAATACACTTAAAACCATAACAAAGAATTGTAGAATATGTTCAGAAAATAAATACAATAGACACCCTGCAGAACCTGAAATTGGGAAAACTCCAATTCCTGAATACCCTGGTGAAATTTTACATATTGATATATTTTCAATTGATAAAAAACATTTTTTAACTTGTATTGATAAATTTTCGAAATTTGTTCAAGTAGTACCTATCTCATCTAGATCAATAATAGATATTAAACCTGCATTATTTATATTATTAAATCATTTTAAGAAAACTAAACTTATTATTTCTGATAACGAAAAGTCGTTTCAGTCTAATACAATAAGTAACATGTTGAAAAATCATTTTGAAATAGATCAATTTTTCATACCACCTCTTCATAGTAAGAGTAATGGACAAATAGAACGTTTACATTCTACAATAATCGGAATAGCCAGATGTTTAAAAATAGAAAAAAATATTACTGATATAACTGATTTAGTTCTTTTAGCAACATACCACTATAATAACACAATTCATTTTGTAATACAATCGAAGCCTATTGATGTAATTAATTCATTTTCAAAAGAGTTTTTAAGTTCTATAAAATCTTTACTAAGTTCAGCACAGAATAATACTTTAAAACGGTCAAGCAAAAGCAGACGTAGTTTTGAAGAAGGAGAAGTAGTTTTTGTACGGAGAAATAAACGTTTAGGTAATAAACTGAATAAGGTATATGAACAAAATGTTATCCAAGAAGACCTTGGAACAACAGTTTTAATTAATGGAAAAAAAATGCATAAAGATAATATTCGTTGAAGTTAATATAATTGATATTTGAAAATTGTGTATAATTTTTTATTTAATTACATATTCAATATTGATCAAACCAATGTTTAGTATATAAGAATCTCTTGTTATTACTATATATTTTTTGTTTTCTAAATATTATTTAAGTATTGGTCGAAACGAGGACGTATCGATTTTAAGAGGGGGAGAAGTTAAGAAATGTTTAATTTAACAAATAAAAATCAATTATTTTACATAAACACTTTGTCACACATTAAAAAAAAAAAAAACACTTTAATAAATTTTAGAATAATCACAGAAAACAGTTTCAGTTTTTCAGTTTTCAAGTTTTATATTGAAGTTGAAACAAATAAATTTTAAAAGAAAAATTTAAATATTTTTCATTTGTATGTACCTATGTATTGAATATGTAGGTTTACGTATTGTGAAACAATTACCTTTTTTTCCTAATATCTTACAACTAATAAAGATATAAAATATAGACTTAAAAACGTTATCCCTTTTTATTATTTCCTATGCTCATACATTCTGCTAAATGTAGATATGTATGTATGTTATAATTGAAAATAGCTTGATAACAACGACCAATGCAGAACACTATTGTTCAACACACCACCCAACGGTCTATGTGCAACGCATTGGGAGAGCGCAAAGGGTGACAAAAAACAAGTAAGGAAAGCTGTCTTCGGCTGTGCCGAAGGCTAAATACCTTTCATGAATAAGCGTCACGATTTTCACTGTTTGATCCCCAGTACAGCCTGTGTGAATTTAACTTTAGCTCATACCGAAATTATCGAAGCTATCGATTATATGGGGACGATGTGTTATATTGGTCCAATCTCATTGATTTTTAACATCGACATTCCACATTCTAAAATAGCTACATTTACGAAATTTCACGTTCCTACCGATATAATTACAGGAGTTATCTACCAAAATCCGTTTATCGGAACAATCGATTGTATGGGGGCTATGTGAAATATTTATCCCATTTCAATGATTTTCAGCATCGATATTTTACATATAAAAATAGCGAAGCTTCCAAAATTTCGCGTTCCTATGTGTTTAATTACAGGACTTATAGCCCAAAATCCGCTTATCGGAATAATCGATTGTATGGGAGCTATGTGAAATATTTATGCCATCTCAATGATTTTCAACATCGATATTTCGCATATAAAAATAGCGATACTTCCAAAATTTCACGTTCCTACCTATATAATTACAGGAGTTATCTACCAAAATCCGTTTATCGGAACAATCGATTGTATGGGGGCTATGTGAAATATTTATCCACTCTCGATAATTTTCAACATCGATATTTCACATATAAAAATAGCAATACGTCCAAAATTTCACGTTCCTACACGTTTAATTACAGGAGTTATAGCCCAAAATCCGTTTATCGGAATAATCGATTGTATGGGAGCTATGTGAAATATTTATCCCATCTCTATGAGTTTCAACATCGATATTTCACATATAAAAATAGCAATACTTACAAAATTTCACGTTCCTACGTGTGTAATTACAGGAGTTATAGCCCAAAATCCGTTTATCGGAATAATCGATTGTATGGGAGCTATGTGAAATATTTATCCCATCTCTATGATTTTCAGCATCGATATTTCACATATAAAAATAGCATTACTTATAAAATTTCACGTTCCTTCGTGTTTAATTACAGGAGTTATAGCCCAAAATCCGTTTATCGGAATAATCGGTTGTATGGGAGCTATATGTTATATTGGTCCGATCTTGCTGGTTCCGACAAATGATTCCTATATTGGAAAATGGTGGCCGCATACCAAATTTCAGCCAAATATCTCAAAAACTGAGGGACTAGTTTGCGTTCAAACAGACAGACAGACAGACGGACAGACGGACAGACGGACAGACGGACAGACGGACATGGCTAAATCAACTCATCTCGTCATCCTGATCATTTCGGTATACTTATTGATGGGTCTATCTCTTCTTCTTCTCATATTTACAAACATCGGACCAAAGTTATAATACCATTTCATGTTCATGAAAGGTATAATAAGAAATCTGTGGATTGGTATGAAAGGACAAACATTTTTTTATTACCAAAGATGACCGTTTATCGCACTATTTGACATATTTTCAATTTTTTTTGAGCATGCAGAACGAAAAAAAATTTTATTTCTTTAAAAATTTTTTTTTAAATATAATTATTTTAACAATTTGATCGCAAGGGGTGACAAAAAAATGCAATATCTTTGGAATGGTATGAATGGACAAACATTTTTTTTTTGATTATTAAAGGTGACTGTTTTACGCGCTATTTTTCATATTTTGAAATTTTTTTGATCGTACAGAACGAAAAAAAAAATTATTTGTTAAAAAAAAAAATGATTTAAAGTATAATTGTTTAAACAATAAGATCGCATAAAAATACTTATAATATAGCAAAAACAATTATCTGTAAGTAAAAAAATTTCATTGATTTATCTGCAGTAGTTTATGAGAAAATAATTTTTCAATATTATCATGATCTAAAAATTATCAAAAATTCAACCTCCAATAACAATAACAAGGACACGAATTTTGACGAAATATTTTTAGCACGAGGTTTGAATCCAATGAAACGATAGTTTTCAAAATCGTCGATAAAGTCATTTTACCTGTGCACACTTCACATGGCTTTACCCTTTATATAAATTTATTTTCGAGATTTCACAATAGATTTTTTTAAGAAAAATGTCGCAGGTTTTCTGTTTTTTTACGTAAACACACCACCTTTTTTACTATTTTTCTCTGTTTGAACATGAATTCTCACATGCCATTATTTTTGTAAAGACTGCATGTGATCAATCAAGTTTATGTACTTGCTGATGTTTGTTTTTGCTCCCTTAACCAAAAAAGCAACTCTTGTGCTCACACTCAGGCTCTCCTACAAAAACACCAATGCCACCCAACAAACATCGAGCACCAAAACTCAAACGTTTGAGAAAACATCTATTCTCAACTTTTTCTCAAATGTTGTTTATATAACAGGATTATTTGTTGAACTATATTAAGTAAAAAAGTATTAGTAAAACTTAACTGCATAAATGGAAACTCGCTTTTTATTAAAATGGGTATTTGTTTTGCATGATTGGCATCTCTGAATAAATATTTCAATGAGAGCATGTGGATTCCATTTCGATCCACTCCGCTCAGGTTGAGAAACATTTGAAAATTCTGACGTTCTCAATTTGAAAATCAGGGAAAATCCCATATTAAAAATGAGCCTTTTAGGTTGAGAACGCTATCAACGGTTATTTCGCCTCAAATTGAAAACGAACGTTTGAGATTTGAGAAGATGGTTGGTTCTCAAATGCATCTCAAATTGAGATTAGTTAAACATGTTTGTTGGGCCAGTGTTCAAACCTACACACACAACAGCGACTCTATAAAGTGAATACGTGTTTAGCATTTGTAGTCGTGAGACTTTCAAATAAATTTTTTCATATTATAATTAATTTTATTTAATTTTCGGTTTGTTGAGGCACACACACCTATCGACACATATAACATTTTGTATACCTTAGAAATGTGGCTATTGCAAAAAAGGGGACAAACTTTTGAACATTGTGCATTTATATATAAGATATTCTTTAAATTTATACTTCCTCACTTCGAGCACGGACGGAAACTACTGTAACCATCAATGGCTTACAAATAGTATACCATAGCCCTGACTCAAATTTTGGCTATTGTTGTGAATACTTTCAACGAAAAGTTTCCCCGAAAATAAAGAAACCAGTATGAGTTGTTAACGAAATAAACGCGTTGCGTTCTACAAAATCACAAATAATGGTTGAATTTTCGATGTTTGGAACAACATATCGCTTCCCTGGTTCTATAATGACGCAATTGTGAATTTCCAAGTTTCGAGATAACGTGCACAAAAGCTTTAGAAAGTAATAATCTATGCTGTGTATAAATTTTAAAATTGTATTTCAAATAATTTCCGCGCTAGACGCTTGCGAAGTTGTTCCAATTGTCCATAACATATGAGCATACAAATATTGAAACTGGCTTCACCTTCACTTAATATTTTACAATTACGTCATTATAGAACCAGGGAAGCGATATGGACATTTTCTTAAGAAGCATAAGAAAAAAAAATGCCTAACTAAACACAACAAGCAGCATTGGGGCGTTGGTGTTGTTGTTGTAACGAGGTTTTGATCATCAACGTTGGCAAATTTGTGAATGAATCTTGGCACTTGCGCTTCACGGATCACGCTGACCACCACCCACTGATAGAACAACACAAAATATAAATTAACAAACAATTAGTGACAGCATACAAATATAAACAACAAGTACCTACACGCTACCCAACAAACATTTTTAGCTAATCTCAATTTGAGATGCATTTGAGAACCAACCATCTTCTCAAATCTCAAACGTTCGTTTTCAATTTGAGGCGAAATAACCGTTGATAGAGTTCTCAACCTAAAATGCTCATTTTTAATATGGGATTTTCCCTGATTTTCAAATTGAGAACGGCAGAATTTTCAAAGGTTTCTCAAACTGAGCGGAGTGGATCGAAATGGAATCCACATGCTCTCATTGAAATATTTATTCAGAGATGCCAAACATGCAAAACAAATACCCATTTTAATAAAAAGCGAGTTTCCATTTATGCAGTTAAATTTTACATAATATTTTTTTAATTAATATAGTTCAACAAATAATCCTGTTATATAAACAACATTTGAGAAAAAGTTGAGAATAGATGTTTTCTCAAACGTTTGAGTTTTTGGAGCTCGATGTTTGTTGGGTACTTTTATGTACAATGTACACACATAGAGAGCAAAGTAAAAATAATGGATTGAACATAATCTCTTCGAATTGACTTGTTTGGCTATTAAATAGTTTTCCGAATTCTTATTTGGCGCACTTTTATTGTTTACGGCTTATGCGGCATTTTTTATTTAAGATAGACAAATGAGATAAAAACAAGTAAGGAAAGCTGTCTTCGGCTGTGCCGAAGGCTAAATACCTTTCATGAATAAGCGTCACGATTTTCACTGTTTGATCCCAGTGCAGCCTGTCTGAATTTAACTTTAGCTCATACCGAAATTATCGGAACTATCGATTATATGGGGGCGATGTGTTATATTGGTCCAATCTCATTGATTTTTAACATCGAGATTCTACATTCTAAAATAGCAACAGTTACGAAATTTCACGTTCCTACCGATATAATTACATGAGTTATCTACCAAAATCCGTTTATGGGAACAATCGATTGTATGGGGGCTATGTGAAATATTTATCCCATCTCAATGATTTTCAACATAGATATTTTAAATATAAAAATAGCGATGCTTCCAAAATTTCACATTCCTACGTGTTTAATTACAGGAGTTATAGCCCAAAATCCGCTTATCGGAATAATCGATTGTATGGGAGCTATGTGAAATATTTATCCCATCTCAATGATTTTCAACATCGATATTTCACATATAAAAATAGTAATACTTCCAAAATTTCACGTTCCTACCTACATAATTACAGGAGTTATCAACCAAAATCCGTTTATCGGAACAATCGATTGTATGGGGGCTATGTGAAATATTTATCCAATCTCGATGATTTTCAACATCGATATTTCACATATAAAAATAGCGACGCCTCCAAAATTTCACGTTCCTACGTGTTTAATTACAGGAGTTATAGCCCAAAATCCGTTTATCGGAATAATCGGTTGTATGGGAGCTATATGTAATATCGGTCCGATCTTGCTGGTTCCGACAAATGATTCCTATATTGGAAAATGGTGGCCGCATACCAAATTTCAGCCAAATATCTCAAAAACTGAGGGACTAGTTTGCGTTCAAACAGACAGACAGACAGACGGACATGGCTAAATCAACTTATCTCGTCATCCTGATCATTTCGGTATACTTATTGATGGGTCTATCTCTTCTTCTTCTCATATTTACAAACATCGGGCCAAAGTTATAATACCATTTCATGTTCATGAAAGGTATAAAAATGGGTCAGTTTTGTTTTTTAATTAAAATGTGGTTAATGTGTAGCATGTGAGTATTGAAAGTGATTCCCAAATTATAATTTCAAAAAAAAAAAAAAATATTGTGCAAATTATTGGCATAACTATTTTTGTTGACATATTTTTTCGTTTTGCTATATCTTTTGGTCTATTTGCTCAAATGAGATGAAATTTTCACAGTTTTTTATTATTTTGTAGTAGTTTATAATGCAATTTTTTTATTGCAAATTTTTTCTAGTTTTTTGTTTATAAATTTTTTGTAATGCAAATTTTTTGCAAAATGTCGTTCTGGAGCACCAAAAATTCTGAAAAAAATGCAAAATATTATTTAAGCTTTATGTAATAACATATAAAAATTTGAAAGTGTGCGGATTTTTTGTTTAAAAGATATGTTTAAAAAAAAAAAATAAAATATATAAATAAGATATTATCGAGTCTTGCTGCAACACAATACTTCTAGGGCGCGCATAAAACTCAAAGTTTTTGTTTGATATCATAATAGGTATAAGATCGCAAAGAAAGTCGCAAAAATCAATTTATTGCAATATTACATTTTGAATAAAAAAATCACATCGAGAGATAGAACTACTTAGGACTTATCAGAAGATCGGATTCTCAATGAATGCTTCTGATGCTGAATAACCTCGGCAAGCAATTTTTCGTCAGTTAATTGGTATAAAAGAGTGATAATTTCTTGTTCTTTATTGCCACAGCTTTGAGAAAACGTTACACCAAAAAAAGATTTTGAGCGTCATATTCGGCCACTTTGTAAAAGACAAAAGTAATACTTTTTGGAAGCTAACTTAAAAATTTATACAAAACACGATTTTATAGCGAAAAGTCAAGCCATCTATTTTGCTACCACTAGAGAAAATCTAGTGGATTTTTCTGAAAATTATTCTTTCATGGTAAGTCCACTTTGCATCCACAAGTAATTTATTACAACGATGGGACTGCATCTATCTCCATGGTTAGGTTAGGTTCAAGTGGCTGCCGCAGAGGCACACCTAGGCCAGTATTAAAAGGTCCGTTGTGATACCACCAACACTAGGAAAGTCAGTTCCGGGACCCTGCCATATGGAAAATCCCGGTATTAACGGAATTCTCCACATAGCAGAATCCCGGGACTGACGTTCCTATACCGACACCGTTACTCCTCCTCGAACCATTTAGATGACTTGATGAAGGCCATCAGGTCCTTTATATCCAGGAAGGGAACTCCCAAAAAGCGCATTCTCGCGCCACATAAAGCCGGGCAGCTGCAGATGAGGTGCTCCACCGTTTCCTCCTCCTCATCATCCTTACAACTCCTACAGCATCGTAGGTAGGGCACACCTAGTCTTTCTGCGTGCCTACCAATGAGGCAGTGCCCAGTTAATACGCCTATTAATATGGAGATTTCTCTTCTCCTTAGGGCATAAATTTGTCTTGATCTTTTATGATCCCATTTCGGTCAGGTTTCTTTGGATATCCGGCATCCTGGAGATTGCAGCCATCTTTCGTTGGCTTGGCGAAGTGTGTACTCCTTCAGCATAAGCTTGCATGTGGCAAACGGCATACCTAAGCGCTATTTATCCCGAAGAACCTGCTTGGTCGTGCCCTGCCTCGCAAGTTCGTCTGCGAATATACAGATACAGGAGAATGTATCTCTACTCTCGATGGAATTACCCTTTCAAAAGCTAAAGAAAATTCATTTATTTGATTCCCTAATTCTGTTTTAACTGTTTCTAATGCAGCTTCTACTAAGCTCAGAACAGTACCACGATCAACCATGTTTGAGCAATTGAGAAAAAAGGAGACAACCCAAAGAAAAATAAACGTTTGACAAAAAACCAATATATGGTATTATAGAAGTATTAAATTGAAATAAGCTATATTAAATTAAATTAAATCAAATAAAATAATACTTAATTCACATTTAATCAAATACTTAGCAATTTATATGTGCAAAGATGTAGTTGAAGTTGATTGTAGGTTGAATGTACGATAATCCTAGCTTCAGCTTACAGGGATATAATTCTTATTGAAATTGTTATTCTCTCATATATAATTGATTGCAGATCATTATTGATTCTGGCCATTTTTAAATTGACAAATGGTTTTAATGAGTTTTACAGCGCAAAATGCATTAACAATTTTTTATTACACCGCTGTATAGGTATATGTATGCACGATATATTTTCAAGTTCGTGTCTTTATTCTTTCGTTGATTTTTTAAATCTTATGGGATATATTTTATTTGATCAAAAATTGTCAAAAATTTTCACATACATTTTTTTAAAAAGTTCTTTTTGTTGAATGTCACAATGGTTTTTTATTTCACATAAGTTAAATTAGTCCTTTACAAGAATTTTAATCAGTTCAACACATTTTTTATAGTTCGCAATATTGTTCTTTTTTTTATTAATATCCTTGTTTTCACGTTTTTATTTTCAAAATAGTTTTCTTTTTATTACTTGATCCTGTTTTAAGGATTGGTTCACAGCTAATATATGTTAATATTATCCTATTATTAGAATATCTTTCTTCACTTTTATCCTATTATAAGGATATGTATTAGTTGTTGTTGTTGTAGTTGGGCACCAATGAAAAATATTCAAATTTTTCTTTTAAAATTTATTTGTTTCAACTTCAATATAAAACTTGAAAACTGAAAAACTGAAACTGTAACAAAAATTTCAAAGTGTTTTTATACATTTCTTTGTTAACAAATTTTCAAGAAATGTTTTCTGTGATTATTCTAAAATTTATTAAAGTGTTTTTTTTTTAATGTGTGACAAAGTGTTTATGTTGATTTTTATTTGTTAAATTAAACATTTCTTAACTTACATACATATTTAACAATATGTTTGTTACAAATTAACCTGACATATTCCACCATAACTTGTAGAAAATGGTTTCAAAATTGTTCAGAGTAATTTTTTGTTTTACGTTGCCTACATGCAAATAATATTTTCCACACTTGATTCATCACTTGAGAAAATTTGACTTCGAATCTTTTTGTTAAACATTGGTTGAGAATGATGGAATTGCCGTGTGTTTTTTATTGCTATGGCTTTACTTGTGCGATTTTGAAATTTCTTTTCATGAGCGTCGTGATCCACTTGGGAGCAAAAATCGAAATCTATTGCCTGAAACGCATTTTCTGCCCATTCAAAAAGACTTCGAGCGTCGCGTATGTGATTTTCCGCAATACGCTGCATACTTGCTTTTCGTGCCAGCCTTTTGACAGTGCCCTCCACCCCATCGCAAGCTCCCTTACCGTGGTCTTCGTGATTATATAAATTTAAAAAGTTAAATTTATTTTTGTATTGCGCTGCGGCTCCGTCAGAGTAATAGAACAATTTTTTTACATTCCTGGACCCAAATTTTTTTTTTCATATAATTCGCAAGTCTTGTATTGAACAAGTGAACTGAACTTGAATCATGAGTCAGTTTTTCCGATATAATCACAAAACATAAGTGATGTAGAACACCATCAGCACGATAGTAAATTACGTAAGGGTGTATGGTTACTTGAGTGTTTGACCAATGGTGTGCCTGGATTTCATCTCGAATCTGAATTGCATAATTTTTCGCATTGGGAGAGCGCAAAGGGTGACAAAAAAATAAGAAATCTGTGGATTGGTATGAAAGGACAAAAATTTGTTTATTACCAAAGATGACCGTTTTTCGCACTATTTGACATATTTTCAATTTTTTTTGACCATGCAGAACGAAAAAAAAATGTTATTTCTTTAAAATTTTTTTTTTTTAATATAATTATTTTAACAATTTGATCGCAAGGGGTGACAAAAAAATGCAATATCTTTGGAATGGTATGAATGGACAAAAATTTTTTTTTGATTATTAAAGGTGAGTGTTTTACGCGTTATTTTTCATATTTTGAAATTTTTTTGATCGTATAGAACGAAAAAAAAAATTATTTGTTAAAAAAAAAATGATTTAAAGTATAATTGTTTAAACAATAAGATACTTATAATATAGCAAAAACAATTATCTGTAAGTAAAAAAAATTTCATTGATTTATCTGCAGTAGTTTATGAGAAAATAATTTTTCAATATTATCATGTTCTGAAAATTATCAAAAATTCAACCTCCAATAACAATAACAAAGACACGAATTTTGACGAAATATTTTTAGCACGAGGTTTGAGTCTGGCCCACTATCCAATGAAATTACAAGTTTCAAAATCGGCGGGGTTTTGAAAAAAACCAAAATTTTGTGCACACTTCACATGGCTTTACCCAAAGCAAAAAAGAGCCGGCTAAAAATTAGTGGCAAAAATAATACAAAATATAGTGAAACAAAATAAAGTAACAAAAATGGAAATACAAACATATCGTACCCTAAATCAAAAACCGTCACAACTCAAAATTTTTTTAGGTTGCTTTCTTGGCATAGATTGCCTAATAAAAAGTAGTACAGCCAGAACATGAATTTCTTTCCTTTTGACTATTATCGTTACTCTCTAAAGAGCACAGTAATATCAAGTTTTTAAAAATCAAATGACTTTTGTGCGATCCAGAAGCAATTAACTGAAAGCTACTCTGATTTCGAGTTGTGACTCTTTTTGATTTATAAATCTATAGTGTGCGATATGTCTCAAATCAGTTCATATGAAAGAAAATCAAATAAAATAAAAAAAGGAAATGAAAGGAAGGGAAAGTAAAATTTAGTAAGAAGAAAGGAAAGAAGTGATAGGAAAGAAAAGGAAAGCAAAGAAAAGGAAAGGAAGGGAAAGGAAAGGTAAGGGAACGGATGGAAAAGGAAAGGAAAAAAATCAGGAAAGGACAATTGAGTAAAGGAAAGAAAAGAAAAGAAATGAAAAATAAAGAACAGGAAATGAAGGAAAGAAAAGGAAAGCAAAGCAAAGAAGAGGAAAGGAATGGAAATTAAAGGAAAGGAAAGAAACTAAATGCAGAAAAAATTGAAGAAGGTGAACCCTCGAAAAAGGTAAATTACAAAACTATATGAACTAAAACAAGTAAGGAAAGCTGTCTTCGGCTGTGCCGAAGGCTAAATACCTTTCATGAATAAGCGTCACGATTTTCACTGTTTGATCCCCAGTACAGCCTGTGTGAATTTAACTTTAGCTCATACCGAAATTATCGAAGCTATCGATTATATGGGGACGATGTGTTATATTGGTCCAATCTCATTTTAACATCGACATTCCACATTCTAAAATAGCAACATTTACGAAATTTCACGTTCCTACCGATATAATTACAGGAGTTATCTACCAAAATCCGTTTATCGGAACAATCGATTGTATGGGGGCTATGTGAAATATTTATCCAATCTCGATAATTTTCAACATCGATATTTCACATATAAAAATAGCAATACTTACAAAATTTCACGTTCCTACGTGTTTAATTACAGGAGTTATAGCCCAAAATCCGTATATCGGAATAATCGATTGTATGGGAGCTATGTGAAATATTTATCCCATCTCTATGAGTTTCAACATCGATATTTCACATATAAAAATAGCAATACTTACAAAATTTCACGTTCCTACGTGTTTAATTACAGGAGTTATAGCCCAAAAGCCGTTTATCGGAATAATCGGTTGTATGGGAGCTATATGTTATATTGGTCCGATCTTGCTGGTTCCGACAAATGATTCCTATATTGGAAAATGGTGGCCGCATACCAAATTTCAGCCAAATATCTCAAAAACTGAGGGACTAGTTTGCGTTCAAACAGACAGACAGACAGACAGACAGACAGACAGACAGACAGACAGACAGACAGACAGACAGACGGACAGACGGACAGACGGACAGACGGACATGGCTAAATCAACTCATCTCGTCATCCTGATCATTTCGGTATACTTATTGATGGGTCTATCTCTTCTTCTTCTCATATTTACAAACATCGGACCAAAGTTATAATACCATTTCATGTTCATGAAAGGTATAAAAATAAAAATTTAGATTACGGTACTTAGTGGTGTAGAAAAAAATGAAACAAAAAGATTGTTTGTATATGAAGTTTTATTTGTGGATTGAATCCAATGTATATATTTATACGTTAGTTTTGTAATTATAGGTATTAGAAAGATTTGAATGCAAAATTTTATACAGCGGAATGGTAATTCACTGACTAGTTTCCATGCGACCAAGCATTTAGACCAGTGACGATCTTTACCTAGCCCGCGGGCGGCCGACTTTATTGCTCTCTCATAGATTTGCTCACACGTACAAGTCAAGCGCTCTCTATACATTGTGGAAAATTAAAGTGCGTTTGTGAATCACTTGGTCAACGACTGTTGACTGCTACGCATGAAAGTAGTTTTATTCTTAAAATATTTATTTATTTACGTGTTTTTAATAATTATACCTTTCATGAACATGAAATGGTATCATAACTTTGGTCCGATGTTTGTAAGTATGAGAAGAAGAAGAGATAGACCCATCAATAAGTATACCGAAATGATCAGGATGACGAGATGAGTTGATTTAGCCATGTCCATCTGTCTGTCTGTCTGTTTGAACGCAAACTAGTCCCTCAGTTTTTGAGATATGTGGCTGAAATTTTGTATGCGGCCACCATTTTCCAATATAGGAATCATTTGTCGGAACCAGCAAGATCGGACCGCCTCCCAGTTGGTGCACCCTGGGTAACGCTAAATGACCTACATAGCCTGCACGGCTAGTTTAGTTTCTTGTATTGCCGGATCTACGAGAACGGTACCAGTACTTGTGCTGTACCCATCGTGCCGAAACGACCCGGGCCGTTTTCTTATATCGACCCGGCCAAGAGCAATACACTCGAGGTGACCCTGTCTGACATTTAGGCAGGGCTACACCTCGTTACAACAACAACAACAACGACCGATATTACATATAGCTCCCATACAATCGATTGTTCCGATAAACAGATTTTGGGCTATAACTCCTGTAATTAAACACCTAGGAACGTGAAATTTTTAAGTATTGCTATTTTTATATGTGAAATATCGATGTTGAAAATCATCGAGATGGGATAAATATTTCACATAGCTCCCATACAATCTATTATTCCGATAAACGGATTTTGGGCTATAACTCCTGTAATTAAACACGTAGGAACGTGAAATTTTTGATGTATTGCTATTTTTATATGTGAAATATGATGTTGAAAATCATAGAGATGGGATAAATATTTCACATAGCTCCCATACAATCGATTGTTGCAATAAACGGATTTTGGTAGATAACTCCTGTAGTTATATAGGTAGGAAATTTCGTAGCTATTGCTATTTTAGAATGTGGATTGTCGGTGTTAAGAATCAGTGAGATTGGACCAATATAACACATCGCCCCCATATAATCGATAGTTCCGATAATTTCGGTATGAGCTTAAGTTAAATTCACACAGGCTGTACTGGGATCAAACAGTGAAAATCGTGACGCTTATTCATGAAAGGTATATGGCCTTCGGCACAGCCGAAGACAGCTTTCCTTACTTGTTTTAATTTCAAAAATGGCCAAATCTCCAACAGAAATATATTAAAGTTAAAAAGCTTGTGCAAAGTGTTGTTCTCTACATTTTTTCATAATTATTTTTGATTTATAAATTTGTATAGAAAAAATGCATTTTGTTACTACTTTACAAATACCCTTTTAATTTTTATTTATTTTTTTATGCAAAATTTTTGTTAATGGGGGATTTTGATTTTTTTGGGTGTAGTAAGAAGCTCTCTCATACTTCAACACAATCGCACTGTTTGGTAGGCTGCGTTTGAGCATCGCTGATTTAGACCAACCGTAGGCATCTAGTGGGACAATTGTCCGTGAAATTGAGAACCACATTCACACAGATTATTACGCTCTTTGTTTGCTTCGCTTGTGTGAGCGCTCTTAGATCTGATATTTTATTTGAGTTTTTTCTGAACAGCACAAGTGGCATAAGTTCAGTTTTCGTTTTTATACCTTTCATGAACATGAAATGGTATTATAACTTTGGTCCGATGTTTGTAAATATGAGAAGAAGAAGAGATAGACCCATCAATAAGTATACCGAAATGATCAGGATGACGAGATGAGTTGATTTAGCCATGTCCGTCTGTCCGTCTGTCTGTTTGAACGCAAACTAGTCCCTCAATTTTTGAGATATCTGGCTGAAATTTTGTATGTGGCCACCATTTTGTAATATAGGAATCATTTGTCGGAACTGACAAGATCGGACCAGTATAACATATAGCCCCCATACAACCGATTGTTCAGATATAAGGTTTTTTGGCCAAAACTTCCGCAATTAAACAGTTAGGAACGTAAAATTTTGCAACTCGAGTAATTTCTATTTATGTAGTGTATATAGTGAAAATCAACGAGATCGGGCAAATGTAACATATAGCCCCCATACAACCGATTGTTCAGATATAAGAATTTTTGGCCAAAACTTCTGCAATTAAAGAGTAAAGTAATACTTTTTGGAAGCTAACTTAAAAATTTATACAAAACACGATTTTATAGCGAAAAGTCAAGCCATCTATTTTGCTACCACTAGAGAAAATCTAGTGGATTTTTCTGAAAATTATTCTTTCATGGTAAGTCCACTTTGCATCCACAAGTAATTTATTACAACGATGGGACTGCATCTATCTCCATGGTTAGGTTAGGTTCAAGTGGCTGCCGCAGAGGCACACCTAGGCCAGTATTAAAAGGTCCGTTGTGATACCACCAACACTAGGAAAGTCAGTTCCGGGACCCTGCCATATGGAAAATCCCGGTATTAACGGAATTCTCCACATAGCAGAATCCCGGGACTGACGTTCCTATACCGACACCGTTACTCCTCCTCGAACCATTTAGATGACTTGATGAAGGCCATCAGGTCCTTTATATCCAGGAAGGGAACTCCCAAAAAGCGCATTCTCGCGCCACATAAAGCCGGGCAGCTGCAGATGAGGTGCTCCACCGTTTCCTCCTCCTCATCATCCTTACAACTCCTACAGCATCGTAGGTAGGGCACACCTAGTCTTTCTGCGTGCCTACCAATGAGGCAGTGCCCAGTTAATACGCCTATTAATATGGAGATTTCTCTTCTCCTTAGGGCATAAATTTGTCTTGATCTTTTATGATCCCATTTCGGTCAGGTTTCTTTGGATATCCGGCATCCTGGAGATTGCAGCCATCTTTCGTTGGCTTGGCGAAGTGTGTACTCCTTCAGCATAAGCTTGCATGTGGCAAACGGCATACCTAAGCGCTATTTATCCCGAAGAACCTGCTTGGTCGTGCCCTGCCTCGCAAGTTCGTCTGCGAATATACAGATACAGGAGAATGTATCTCTACTCTCGATGGAATTACCCTTTCAAAAGCTAAAGAAAATTCATTTATTTGATTCCCTAATTCTGTTTTAACTGTTTCTAATGCAGCTTCTACTAAGCTCAGAACAGTACCACGATCAACCATGTTTGAGCAATTGAGAAAAAAGGAGACAACCCAAAGAAAAATAAACGTTTGACAAAAAACCAATATATGGTATTATAGAAGTATTAAATTGAAATAAGCTATATTAAATTAAATTAAATCAAATAAAATAATACTTAATTCACATTTAATCAAATACTTAGCAATTTATATGTGCAAAGATGTAGTTGAAGTTGATTGTAGGTTGAATGTACGATAATCCTAGCTTCAGCTTACAGGGATATAATTCTTATTGAAATTGTTATTCTCTCATATATAATTGATTGCAGATCATTATTGATTCTGGCCATTTTTAAATTGACAAATGGTTTTAATGAGTTTTACAGCGCAAAATGCATTAACAATTTTTTATTACACCGCTGTATAGGTATATGTATGCACGATATATTTTCAAGTTCGTGTCTTTATTCTTTCGTTGATTTTTTAAATCTTATGGGATATATTTTATTTGATCAAAAATTGTCAAAAATTTTCACATACATTTTTTTAAAAAGTTCTTTTTGTTGAATGTCACAATGGTTTTTTATTTCACATAAGTTAAATTAGTCCTTTACAAGAATTTTAATCAGTTCAACACATTTTTTATAGTTCGCAATATTGTTCTTTTTTTTTATTAATATCCTTGTTTTCACGTTTTTATTTTCAAAATAGTTTTCTTTTTATTACTTGATCCTGTTTTAAGGATTGGTTCACAGCTAATATATGTTAATATTATCCTATTATTAGAATATCTTTCTTCACTTTTATCCTATTATAAGGATATGTATTAGTTGTTGTTGTTGTAGTTGGGCACCAATGAAAAATATTCAAATTTTTCTTTTAAAATTTATTTGTTTCAACTTCAATATAAAACTTGAAAACTGAAAAACTGAAACTGTAACAAAAATTTCAAAGTGTTTTTATACATTTCTTTGTTAACAAATTTTCAAGAAATGTTTTCTGTGATTATTCTAAAATTTATTAAAGTGTTTTTTTTTTAATGTGTGACAAAGTGTTTATGTTGATTTTTATTTGTTAAATTAAACATTTCTTAACTTACATACATATTTAACAATATGTTTGTTACAAATTAACCTGACATATTCCACCATAACTTGTAGAAAATGGTTTCAAAATTGTTCAGAGTAATTTTTTGTTTTACGTTGCCTACATGCAAATAATATTTTCCACACTTGATTCATCACTTGAGAAAATTTGACTTCGAATCTTTTTGTTAAACATTGGTTGAGAATGATGGAATTGCCGTGTGTTTTTTATTGCTATGGCTTTACTTGTGCGATTTTGAAATTTCTTTTCATGAGCGTCGTGATCCACTTGGGAGCAAAAATCGAAATCTATTGCCTGAAACGCATTTTCTGCCCATTCAAAAAGACTTCGAGCGTCGCGTATGTGATTTTCCGCAATACGCTGCATACTTGCTTTTCGTGCCAGCCTTTTGACAGTGCCCTCCACCCCATCGCAAGCTCCCTTACCGTGGTCTTCGTGATTATATAAATTTAAAAAGTTAAATTTATTTTTGTATTGCGCTGCGGCTCCGTCAGAGTAATAGAACAATTTTTTTACATTCCTGGACCCAAATTTTTTTTTTCATATAATTCGCAAGTCTTGTATTGAACAAGTGAACTGAACTTGAATCATGAGTCAGTTTTTCCGATATAATCACAAAACATAAGTGATGTAGAACACCATCAGCACGATAGTAAATTACGTAAGGGTGTATGGTTACTTGAGTGTTTGACCAATGGTGTGCCTGGATTTCATCTCGAATCTGAATTGCATAATTTTTCGCATTGGGAGAGCGCAAAGGGTGACAAAAAAATAAGAAATCTGTGGATTGGTATGAAAGGACAAAAATTTGTTTATTACCAAAGATGACCGTTTTTCGCACTATTTGACATATTTTCAATTTTTTTTGACCATGCAGAACGAAAAAAAAATGTTATTTCTTTAAAATTTTTTTTTTTTAATATAATTATTTTAACAATTTGATCGCAAGGGGTGACAAAAAAATGCAATATCTTTGGAATGGTATGAATGGACAAAAATTTTTTTTTGATTATTAAAGGTGAGTGTTTTACGCGTTATTTTTCATATTTTGAAATTTTTTTGATCGTATAGAACGAAAAAAAAAATTATTTGTTAAAAAAAAAATGATTTAAAGTATAATTGTTTAAACAATAAGATACTTATAATATAGCAAAAACAATTATCTGTAAGTAAAAAAAATTTCATTGATTTATCTGCAGTAGTTTATGAGAAAATAATTTTTCAATATTATCATGTTCTGAAAATTATCAAAAATTCAACCTCCAATAACAATAACAAAGACACGAATTTTGACGAAATATTTTTAGCACGAGGTTTGAGTCTGGCCCACTATCCAATGAAATTACAAGTTTCAAAATCGGCGGGGTTTTGAAAAAAACCAAAATTTTGTGCACACTTCACATGGCTTTACCCAAAGCAAAAAAGAGCCGGCTAAAAATTAGTGGCAAAAATAATACAAAATATAGTGAAACAAAATAAAGTAACAAAAATGGAAATACAAACATATCGTACCCTAAATCAAAAACCGTCACAACTCAAAATTTTTTTAGGTTGCTTTCTTGGCATAGATTGCCTAATAAAAAGTAGTACAGCCAGAACATGAATTTCTTTCCTTTTGACTATTATCGTTACTCTCTAAAGAGCACAGTAATATCAAGTTTTTAAAAATCAAATGACTTTTGTGCGATCCAGAAGCAATTAACTGAAAGCTACTCTGATTTCGAGTTGTGACTCTTTTTGATTTATAAATCTATAGTGTGCGATATGTCTCAAATCAGTTCATATGAAAGAAAATCAAATAAAATAAAAAAAGGAAATGAAAGGAAGGGAAAGTAAAATTTAGTAAGAAGAAAGGAAAGAAGTGATAGGAAAGAAAAGGAAAGCAAAGAAAAGGAAAGGAAGGGAAAGGAAAGGTAAGGGAACGGATGGAAAAGGAAAGGAAAAAAATCAGGAAAGGACAATTGAGTAAAGGAAAGAAAAGAAAAGAAATGAAAAATAAAGAACAGGAAATGAAGGAAAGAAAAGGAAAGCAAAGCAAAGAAGAGGAAAGGAATGGAAATTAAAGGAAAGGAAAGAAACTAAATGCAGAAAAAATTGAAGAAGGTGAACCCTCGAAAAAGGTAAATTACAAAACTATATGAACTAAAACAAGTAAGGAAAGCTGTCTTCGGCTGTGCCGAAGGCTAAATACCTTTCATGAATAAGCGTCACGATTTTCACTGTTTGATCCCCAGTACAGCCTGTGTGAATTTAACTTTAGCTCATACCGAAATTATCGAAGCTATCGATTATATGGGGACGATGTGTTATATTGGTCCAATCTCATTTTAACATCGACATTTCACATTCTAAAATAGCAACATTTACGAAATTTCACGTTCCTACCGATATAATTACAGGAGTTATCTACCAAAATCCGTTTATCGGAACAATCGATTGTATGGGGGCTATGTGAAATATTTATCCAATCTCGATAATTTTCAACATCGATATTTCACATATAAAAATAGCAATACTTACAAAATTTCACGTTCCTACGTGTTTAATTACAGGAGTTATAGCCCAAAATCCGTTTATCGGAATAATCGATTGTATGGGAGCTATGTGAAATATTTATCCCATCTCTATGAGTTTCAACATCGATATTTCACATATAAAAATAGCAATACTTACAAAATTTCACGTTCCTACGTGTTTAATTACAGGAGTTATAGCCCAAAAGCCGTTTATCGGAATAATCGGTTGTATGGGAGCTATATGTTATATTGGTCCGATCTTGCTGGTTCCGACAAATGATTCCTATATTGGAAAATGGTGGCCGCATACCAAATTTCAGCCAAATATCTCAAAAACTGAGGGACTAGTTTGCGTTCAAACAGACAGACAGACAGACAGACAGACAGACAGACAGACAGACAGACAGACAGACAGACGGACAGACGGACAGACGGACATGGCTAAATCAACTCATCTCGTCATCCTGATCATTTCGGTATACTTATTGATGGGTCTATCTCTTCTTCTTCTCATATTTACAAACATCGGACCAAAGTTATAATACCATTTCATGTTCATGAAAGGTATAAAAATAAAAATTTAGATTACGGTACTTAGTGGTGTAGAAAAAAATGAAACAAAAAGATTGTTTGTATATGAAGTTTTATTTGTGGATTGAATCCAATGTATATATTTATACGTTAGTTTTGTAATTATAGGTATTAGAAAGATTTGAATGCAAAATTTTATACAGCGGAATGGTAATTCACTGACTAGTTTCCATGCGACCAAGCATTTAGACCAGTGACGATCTTTACCTAGCCCGCGGGCGGCCGACTTTATTGCTCTCTCATAGATTTGCTCACACGTACAAGTCAAGCGCTCTCTATACATTGTGGAAAATTAAAGTGCGTTTGTGAATCACTTGGTCAACGACTGTTGACTGCTACGCATGAAAGTAGTTTTATTCTTAAAATATTTATTTATTTACGTGTTTTTAATAATTATACCTTTCATGAACATGAAATGGTATCATAACTTTGGTCCGATGTTTGTAAGTATGAGAAGAAGAAGAGATAGACCCATCAATAAGTATACCGAAATGATCAGGATGACGAGATGAGTTGATTTAGCCATGTCCATCTGTCTGTTTGAACGCAAACTAGTCCCTCAGTTTTTGAGATATGTGGCTGAAATTTTGTATGCGGCCACCATTTTCCAATATAGGAATCATTTGTCGGAACCAGCAAGATCGGACCGCCTCCCAGTTGGTGCACCCTGGGTAACGCTAAATGACCTACATAGCCTGCACGGCTAGTTTAGTTTCTTGTATTGCCGGATCTACGAGAACGGTACCAGTACTTGTGCTGTACCCATCGTGCCGAAACGACCCGGGCCGTTTTCTTATATCGACCCGGCCAAGAGCAATACACTCGAGGTGACCCTGTCTGACATTTAGGCAGGGCTACACCTCGTTACAACAACAACAACAACGACCGATATTACATATAGCTCCCATACAATCGATTGTTCCGATAAACAGATTTTGGGCTATAACTCCTGTAATTAAACACCTAGGAACGTGAAATTTTTAAGTATTGCTATTTTTATATGTGAAATATCGATGTTGAAAATCATCGAGATGGGATAAATATTTCACATAGCTCCCATACAATCTATTATTCCGATAAACGGATTTTGGGCTATAACTCCTGTAATTAAACACGTAGGAACGTGAAATTTTGGATGTATTGCTATTTTTATATGTGAAATATGATGTTGAAAATCATAGAGATGGGATAAATATTTCACATAGCTCCCATACAATCGATTGTTGCAATAAACGGATTTTGGTAGATAACTCCTGTAGTTATATAGGTAGGAAATTTCGTAGCTATTGCTATTTTAGAATGTGGATTGTCGGTGTTAAGAATCAGTGAGATTGGACCAATATAACACATCGCCCCCATATAATCGATAGTTCCGATAATTTCGGTATGAGCTTAAGTTAAATTCACATAGGCTGTACTGGGATCAAACAGTGAAAATCGTGACGCTTATTCATGAAAGGTATATGGCCTTCGGCACAGCCGAAGACAGCTTTCCTTACTTGTTTTAATTTCAAAAATGGCCAAATCTCCAACAGAAATATATTAAAGTTAAAAAGCTTGTGCAAAGTGTTGTTCTCTACATTTTTTCATAATTATTTTTGATTTATAAATTTGTATAGAAAAAATGCATTTTGTTACTACTTTACAAATACCCTTTTAATTTTTATTTATTTTTTTATGCAAAATTTTTGTTAATGGGGGATTTTGATTTTTTTGGGTGTAGTAAGAAGCTCTCTCATACTTCAACACAATCGCACTGTTTGGTAGGCTGCGTTTGAGCATCGCTGATTTAGACCAACCGTAGGCATCTAGTGGGACAATTGTCCGTGAAATTGAGAACCACATTCACACAGATTATTACGCTCTTTGTTTGCTTCGCTTGTGTGAGCGCTCTTAGATCTGATATTTTATTTGAGTTTTTTCTGAACAGCACAAGTGGCATAAGTTCAGTTTTCGTTTTTATACCTTTCATGAACATGAAATGGTATTATAACTTTGGTCCGATGTTTGTAAATATGAGAAGAAGAAGAGATAGACCCATCAATAAGTATACCGAAATGATCAGGATGACGAGATGAGTTGATTTAGCCATGTCCGTCTGTCCGTCTGTCTGTTTGAACGCAAACTAGTCCCTCAATTTTTGAGATATCTGGCTGAAATTTTGTATGTGGCCACCATTTTGTAATATAGGAATCATTTGTCGGAACTGACAAGATCGGACCAGTATAACATATAGCCCCCATACAACCGATTGTTCAGATATAAGGTTTTTTGGCCAAAACTTCCGCAATTAAACAGTTAGGAACGTAAAATTTTGCAACTCGAGTAATTTCTATTTATGTAGTGTATATAGTGAAAATCAACGAGATCGGGCAAATGTAACATATAGCCCCCATACAACCGATTGTTCAGATATAAGAATTTTTGGCCAAAACTTCTGCAATTAAAGAGTTAGGAACGTAAAATTTTGCAACTCGAGTACTTTCTATTTATGTAGTGTATATAGTGAAAATCAACAAGATCGTGCAAATGTAACATATAGCCCCCATACAACCGATTGTTCAGATATAAGGTTTTTTGGCCAAAACTTCTGCAATTAAAAAGTTAGGACCGTAAAATTTTGCAACTCGAGTACTTTCTATTTATGTAGTATATACAGTGAAAATCAACAAGATCGGGCAAATGTAACATATAGCCCCCATACAACCGATTGTTCAGATATAAGGTTTTTTGACCAAAACTTCTGCAATTAAAAAGTTAGGAACGTAAAATTTTGCAACTCGAGTACTTTCTATTTATGTAGTGTATATAGTGAAAATCATCAAGATCGGGCAAATGTAACATATAGCCCCCATACAACCGATTGTTCAGATATACGGTTTCTTGGCCAAAACTTCTGCAATTAAAAAGTTAGGAACGTAAAATTTTGCATCTCGAGTACTTTCTATTTATGTAGTGTATATAGTGAAAATCAAAAAGATCGGGCAAATGTAACATATAGCCCCCATACAACCGATTGTTCAGATATAAGGTTTTTTGGCCAAAACTTCTGCAATTAAAAAGTTAGGAACATAAAATTTTGCAACTTGAGTACTTTCAATTTATGTAGTGTGTAGAGGAAAATCAAGAAGATCGGGTAAATATAACATATAGCCCCATACAACCGGTTGTTCCGATATAAGGTTTTTTGGCCAATACTTCCGCATTTAAAAAGTAGGGACGTAAAATATTGCACCTTTAGTACTTTCTACATATGTAATGTGTATAGTGTAAGTCAGTACAATTGAACACGTATAATATATAGCCTCCATACAATCGATTGTTCCGATAACTCGGATCCTATTATTTTGTAAGTTTTTTTTTTAAATTATAACAAAGATGTGTAATGTGTATAGTAAATATAGTTAAATTGACACAGGCTGTACTGGGGATCGAACAGTGAAAATCGTGACGCTTATTCATGAAAGGTATATAGCCTTCGGCACAGCCGAAGACAGCTTTCCTTACTTGTTTTTAGTTAGGCCTGATGCTATGTAGGGGGAAATGTGTTCTATATAACACGCTAACGGGGTAACTCCTAGCTCCCATAGCAACCAAATAAATGGCAGAGCTAACTTTTGAAATCAACAACACAACACCTTGAATATCTCAGTTCGAGAAAAGGTGGACTTATGCCAATTTCGTTCTAAGGGGCTCAAATATGACTGCTTTATGAGTTTACTTTCATTATTCGGATTCAAGTACCTATGTTAGTTTTGATTTTTCTTTTGAAAATAAGTTTTTTTAGGAAAAAAAAATAATGTTTGAATGTTAGATATACATGAAAATGCATGTTTATCTCTTTGTTTCTACATATTTAAAAGGAAATCATGGGGTAAGAAGAGTAAAATAAAAAATAAAAGGAAGCTAATAAAAATGAAAGAGAGAGGGCAGATAGTTATTCGTACAAAAAATCTTTCAAAAGATACTCTTTTATGCACACTTTCAAGGGCTCAAAATATATTCGGAAAGAGTCGTATATGCGCTCATTTAGAAAACTTATGGTTTGCTGGGAAACGACAGCATTTCATTGGTCCGCTCGCACTAACACTACCTCAGTTACAAAAATGCCTCGGCCTGATTAAGACGTAGTGTTTTATCCGGTCTGGCTAGCATCGAACCTACCAGACTGCATTGGCATTGCGTTGTCTTAACGCTCTGAGCCATGTGCCCTGCATGCAATCTTGCATTTATATTCCTTCTAATATTTGCCATGTGTTTTTCTTACTTTATAGACTTCTTGTACACCCTATGATCCAAGGTGATAACAGGAAGCAAGTAAATTTGTATATGGCGCGCTTTTTGAAGCTATTTCCTTCCTTCCTATGAACCACGGGTGTTTTCCGGGGTTCCATTTTTTTTTTTTTGGTTCTTGTACATGGGGAGCGGAAATGTTTGTATTTATATGAAGTTTTATTTGTGGATTGAATCCAATGTATATATTTATACGTTAGTTTTGTAATTATAGGCAGGGGCGTCGCGAAGGTCCCGATCGTGGGGGGATGAATCTTACTGATATGCCGATTGATCTCGAAAATTTGCCGACATTTTTTTTTAGGTATAATAATGGATTTAAAAAAAAAAAATTATTGGAATACACTTGTGAAAATGCGCAATATGTTACCGAATGAATTAAAAATTACAGTGTTTGTTTACTCTTTCTTTATTATCGTCGTATATAATGTTTTACAAAATTAAATACATACTAAAAAGATACCCTTTTCACAAAAATCAAAATAAGTTTACAAAGAAAAATTTTTTTGAGAAAAATGGAAGAATTAAATTCAAATTTTGACTCTGCGATGTTTTAGTAAGGACCATTTTTGAACAATTTCACAAACGTCAATTTCATCTACTTTATCTTTTGAAGAGAAGAGCACAGAGCCAACAATGCCTAATAAAATAGAACAAAAGTCATATGATATCTCTATAGATTTTCTTCAAGAAGAAGTTCTTTTTAAATTTGAAGAGAAAATCTTATTAATGTTTACAAAGGGAAATCTTGCAAAAAACAAACCGATTTCTTAGGGTTCCTAACAAGAAGATTTGACTTCTTAACTGATTTCCGCATAATTGTATGTATTAATAAGATGATCTTAGGGTTCCTAACAAGAAGATTTGACTTATTAATGTTTTCAAAGAGAAATCTTGCAGAACACGAATTGATTTCTTAGGGTTCCTAACAAGAAGATTTGACTTATTAATGTTTTCAAAGAGAAATCTTGCAGAAAACGAATTGATTTCTTAGGGTTCCTAACAAGAAGATTTGACTTATTAATGTTTTCAAAGAGAAATCTTGCAGAAAACGAATTGATTTCTAATTGTTCTACATGATGTCTGCTGATGATGATGCACCCTAAGAAATCATTTCGTTTTCTGCAAGATTTCCCTTTGAAAACATTAATAAGTCAAATCTTCTTGTTAGGAACCCTAAGATCATCTTATTAAAATAAGAAGTTTTCTCTTTTTCATCTTTTTTTCATATTTTTAAGGAAATCTTGAAAAGATTTTCTTATTAATAACACATATAAAAAGAAATCGAAAAGAAATAAGAAGAAATTGCACTTAATAATATCAATAAGAATTTCCTCATTAAACCAAATAGATTTGCGTATATTTTTTTTTCGTTTCCGTCGTTTCGACTACCCCTCAGCCCGAAACCCGCTCATGAAGACAATCTTATTAATTTTATTAGGCATTTTTAGCTCTGTGAGCAACATCAACGAATTTAAACGATCATCTCCCATTGTTGTGCGCAAATGGTCGAAAACTATTTTCAATTACTGAAGGAACGTTCACACGATGCTGACGTGACAGGAGCAGTCAAAATATAACGAACCAGTTTATATGCTAAGGGAGTAACTCGTTTTAACTTGAATGCTACCGTGGAAATATCTTCGAATGATTTAGAACTTTGACATGAGTCAAAAAGAATTTGTAACTCACAAAAATTCGGGTTCCAATTGTACAATAGAGTTTATCAAATCAATCGTAACATTATTTCTGTCTAGTGGAATTCTAAACATTTCCTGAATGGGTTTGAAAGTTGACAAACTTTCTTGTAACTTTTCTTGGATGCAACTTGTAAAAACTTGAAGAACAATTTTGAATTCTTTTCTATAAAATGTTTCAAAATCGAAAATTGTAGCAGATTCCGGATTTTCGTCAATTTTTTTTGGCACTCGTCGCGTTCTGTTATGCTTTGAAAAGTCGTTTTCGGGGCTTATCTCCCACTTCCGAGCAAAGGAAACCGAGCTCGCAATGATGTGCTTTGAATTAACAATAAAGCATCGATGATGTTAAGTTCTTCAGCTTCCAAATTTTCTGTCAAATTTTTAACTTTGAACATTATATTTTTGCAAAAAAATAAAGAGCTTATAAAATCGAAGTCCAAATTTTTTTTTAACAAGCCTGAAGCTTGTGTACGTGAATTGCTGTCAAAATTTTCGGAATCTTTCTTTATAGTTTCAAGAGCATGAATGATGCCTTCGAAAGAAATCCATACAGCTTTGACTGTTTCTGCCCGAGCAGTCCATCGTGTTTTTGACAAATTCTTCAACTGCAATGAATTTTCAATATTAAATAACTCTTCACGCAAACTCAAGAAACGTTTCGTACTTCCAGAAAAAAAAAACATACAAAGCTTCTAAAACATTAAAAAATTCTTTAATCAAACAGCTTGCATTGCATGAAGCTTCAACAAATATGTTGATTCTATGAGCATGACATGGAATATAGGGAATACGTTTCTCACATTAATTTTTTTTCCGGCATCGCACACTCAAAAATGCCGACTACATTTAAGAAATTTAGTCAAAAATACCGACTACATATGAGCCGTTCAGTGCACACAGTGACTAAGTCCATTCGAGTTGAAGTTGAGAAATCCGTTGATTTAATTTACATTGCATTTTAAAATTCCCTGTGTAATTAAAACTAAAATATTAGACGTAGGATGTATAAATACGGATATAGCTTACATTTGACAGTATATTTTGTATTTTTTTTTGGTGTTGTTGCGAGCTACAAGGAGCCAGATATTGGCTGCATTAAATCATGGAGTTAATCAGAATGGCTTCTGAAAAAAATTAAAATTTTTTCAGTGGCCAAAAAAAATGTTTAGTTAAATGGTGTTAATACTTGTTGTTCGGTATAGTTACTAAAATCACGAGAAGATATGACTATAACAAGTGCTGCCACACTTAAATCTCAGATTTTGAAAAAAGTGGACTTAGTCACTGTGTGCACTGAAAGGCTCATATAAGAAATTTACTCAAAAATGCCGACTACATGTAAGAAATTTAGTCAAAAATGCCTACTACATATAAGAAATTTAGTCAAAAATGCCGACTTCATATAAGAAATTTAGTCAAAAATGCCGACTACATGTAAGAAATATAGTCAAAAATGCCTACTACATATAAGAAATTTACTCAAAAATGCCGACTACTCAAAAATGCCGACTGCATGTAAGAAATTTAGTCAAAAATGCCGACTACATATAAGAAATTACCGACTTCAAAAGACGTGGGGGGTGGCACTCGTGACGCCCCTGATTATAGGTATTAGAAAGAATTGAATGCAAAATTTTATACAGCGGAATGGCAATTCACTGACTAGTTTCCATGCGACCAAGCATTTAGACGTAGTGTTTTATCTGGTTTGGCTGGCATCGAACCTACCAGACTGCATTGGCATTGCGTTGTCTTAACGCTTTGAGCCATAATATTTGCCATGTGTTTTTCTTACTTTATAGGCTTCTTGTACACCCTATGATCCAAGGTGATAACAGGAAGCAAATAAATTTGTATTTGGCGCTTTTTGAAGCTATTTCCTTCCTTCCATATGAACCATGGGTGATATGGTCAGGCTCCCTGCGGCTAAAAAATCGGAAAGAGTGAGGAGATAACTATTTATTCTGTTGTGAAAAAAAAAATGAATAAATGTCTTTTACAACTTTAATTTTTTTTTTTTTTTGAATGACGTAAACAACCGTCAAATAGTTCTCAAAAAAATTATTAATGGAAACGGGTAGTCAACTCAATTTGGAATCAACGGCACATGCGACGAAAATTGATTTCAAAATTGAACAATGTAAACAGGCCTCTATACTTGTGTTTTGAGTAGCTTGCGTATAAACGTAGTATATTAAAGCTAGAAGCTTACCCTGCAAAAATCGAGAGTACTCTATTTCCTATCCAAAGAGTACTCCAATTGGAGCATCAGAGTACTCCAAATGTAATCCTTTTTCATATAAAAATTGGGTACCATTTTACAAGACGGTTCACTGCGGATTTTGATCGGGGGGGTCTCAAACGACGTGTTTTGGACCCAAATGAAATAATCCGTAATATTTATCCGTTTAGAACACAGTAAAAAGAAAAGTCTAACTTTAATACCATTTTGGTGTTTATATATAACAACGCCGAAAAGTATTAAATTAATACCATATTCGGACTAATTAAGAAAGAGAAGAATTCAGTCGAAGATTCTCTCACGCAAAAAAAAAACAAAAATTTACAGTTTGCCTTAGTCGAACTCACAATTTATTGAATGCTGAAAGGAGATGTCTACTATCAAGCCATCGAGTACTTATGCTTGTCAGCGTCTAATTGCACTGTTGTTCTTAATGTAGTATCGCAATAGCGACGAACCGCGTGCTCTGAAGAACAAACCACCGGACTTAATTTAATGCTAAAAAGTAATTAATTTAATACTTTTCCGGCTTTGTTTTTAATCAAATAGTACCTAAAACATTATTATGAGAGAGAGCGCTATAGAGAGAGCGCTTTAGTATTATTTTGGTATTATTTTAAAACTATTTGGAATTAAAAAAATTTCAGAGTCTTAAATTAATACTATTTAGTATTAAAACTCAAATTTAATTCCAAAAAGGCTTAATTTCAATACCGATTGGTATTAAAAGTAATATTTCATTTTTTACTGTGAAGTTATTAACAATTAAGTGTTGCAAAATACCACTTACTGCAAACCTTGTTTATGGGCACAAACATACACAACTTCACAATTTTTTCACTATACGCGCACTAATTACACATTACTGCGACGATTACCAATAAAAAATATGTATTTACCTTCTTTATTTCTCTAAAATATAACTTTTAATATATTTGTTTATAGTTTATGGTTTTTATTTCCCGAAGTTTACCGATAAGTCACGAGGTCAATAGGGATGCTATTTCACAACACTAAAAAATTTGCCAAAATAATTTGGCATGTCAATAACAGGGATATATGAGGCGGTTAGAAGCAAAGGGGTGTAAGTACCTTTTTCACAAAAAACGAGTTAAGTGCACCATCACATTAATAAAACACCGTTTTATTTGGTGGCAAAAGGATATATATATATACTATATTCCAATATCGACATCTACCCGCTAAAAGAAATAGTGCTTACCAACTTCTTCAAAGTACTTGGAGGCAAAGGGGTGTATGTGCAGTACATTTTTAAATGGTTGTAATTAATTTAATAGTTTAGATAATCGCACACGGTTTACCGTTTTGGAAACTTCAAAGCCTTCACTTTAAGAATATGTAAAAGGTTTTTGAAAAAAATTTCAAAAATTATGAGAAACATCATTTTGAAAAGATCCCTATTTTTCCCATAGAAAATATGCACCCCTAAGGGTCAAGTTACAGAGCTAATTTTTTGCAAGGCTTATTTTCTCATCGATACCTTACTTTTCAGGGGGTAAGACCATGTCAACCTTTCTTTTGAATCACCCCAGTGTGCATCCTATGTACATAATTTTTGATATTTTTTAAGTTTTTGGGGTTCTGGTGGCACCTGATGACAAAGCGTTAGGAACATGAAATTTGTAGAGGGTAACTAGTATGCCAAGGCACAACTTTTGCGCACCCGAACTAGTTATTCACAAATTAAGTGGTAAATCATAAAAAAGAAATTTCGTTTAGATGCAAAGGGGTGTAAGTACTAGCACCCCTTCACTTAAAGCTCTGTATTTTTTAAGTTACAAACTTAAATGCATTAAAATTTATTAAAACAATCTTCTAAAATATATTAGAAATAAAAGATAATAAGTTTGAACATTTTTAACCTTAATGTGCCCGGCTTACTACATTTGTAGTAATTTGTAAAAAAAAATGAGATAAAAAAAAAATTCCCGAAACAACAATGCTGAGTTTTTCAGTAGATTCCTGATTATCAAATCATAGTCAATTAAGATTATAATATTACTAGAACTATTATTTGCCTGACCCCTAGACCCTACTTGAAAAAAACATCATCTTGCGGCCGGCTTACTACATTTGTAGTCACCATAGAAAATGTATGCAAAATAGTATTATATAGTTGACTTCAGCTTGTCGTAACATGCAATTTTGCACGTAGTTTTTGCTGGATCCCGATAGGGTTATAGGCAAAGAAAAAATTTAATAATCCGGGAAGGTTTTGGAGATATCCTGAAAAATGTGGACCAGGGTAACCTTATAACGGGTTCATACAATATGGGTATCAAATGAAAGGTGTTGACGAGTGATTTAACATGATGTAGGTATTAGTCCCATACAAAACCCCGTTTTCGAGGTATTGATCAAAATATGGACCAGGTGCGGTCATAGACGATTTTCCTAAAATATGGCTGTAAATTTAAACATTTTAATGGATGTTTTAATAAGTAAGTCCATTTTAATACCCTGTTTTTGAGATGTCCACCAAAATTTGGACCATTTGTGGACCTAGAAGATGTTTGTATGCAAACCGGTTTCTGATAAAACTTGAACAAAGTGTGATCATAGAAAAATATTTATTTGATATTGGCATCATATTTAACGTGCTTATAAGGGTATTAGCAGACAATGGCTTTTTTGTGAATATCTCACCCCCTTTTCGAGATATCAACCTAAATATGGACTACAGATAGCAATAGGATGTAATATTTTTAAAATAAAAACGTTATTACGCACGTATATGTCAAAAAATTACAATAGAAGTCTTTTTTTCTTAACATTAAAATCGTTTTGCATGCCAGTTACGTAGTTACTACAAATGTAGTAATCCGACCGGGTACGTTAGTTTTATATCCCGGGCACATGAAGGTTAAATGCTCCTGATTTTTTTCCAGAGCTTAAACTTTAAACCTGTTTTCTCAAATTGACAAAAGTGGCACAAAGGGGTGTATTGCTTCTAACCGCCTCATATCTATTATTTTGAAGTGTAACTTCTATGGCGATAGATCCCCTCAGGCAAACGGTGACAAACGCCCCCATGAGGACAGTTCATCCGGTGAAAACGGACCTACTACTAGAACGACTCTTTGTGATACAGAAGGTGTGAATTGCCACCTCCTGCATCACTAAGAGTAAATCTGGTGGTAGGTTCACATTCACAGCGCCACCCGTAATTATCAGCGCATCAACGCCAGCGCATCACAGAATTACCCAGCTTTCGCTACCAGCATCTATGGCGCAATAACATCTCGTCATGCAGAGTTACACAGGCTGACGCTTTATTTAT
The DNA here is from genome assembly GCA_964058755.1 of Campiglossa producta. Taxonomy (NCBI): domain Eukaryota; kingdom Metazoa; phylum Arthropoda; class Insecta; order Diptera; family Tephritidae; genus Campiglossa; species Campiglossa producta. Next base: position 56,312,005 of record CAXKVI010000001.1, on the reverse strand, counting down.
GGTGACGCCATTGCTGTTGTTAATTGTTTTTATGCGTTGGCATTATGCAGTTTGTTTACAATTGAATTAACAATTCGTTCGTTTTCGTGTTTTAATAATAATAAAAAAGTGCGTTTTCGTTGTGCCAGACATGAAGAAAATTCTGCAAAGCCGTCGCAACATTAAAATGTTGCTAACAAAAAAAAAAAACAAGAGTTTTTAGCCAAACTCAACGTGCCGCAGCTACGGGTAAAAACTTCTAGCTTGGAGCTTCGACTTGAGGCACCGATTTTTGAGCCGGTAGCTGAATCGCACTGTCAGGGATGCGTAAGTGGAATTGCTGAGGAAAATCCAAGTGATATAAGCTTAAGCTGGAATTATTGGTGATGTTTGTCGTAACGCTGTAGTCGTATCCAATCAGCTGATTCGACCAACCTTATGGGATTTAATGCAATCGATTATTGGTGCCATATCGTAACGCTAAGGTCGTAACCGGATCGTAGCCAACCAATTGGTTTTTGGTTTTCCGCGGTAACGTAAACAGCTGATTACCTTTTTTGTTCATTTAATTTATTTGTTTTGCATTAATTTTTCGAATTTATTGGTTTTTGCTATTTGGTGAGTTATCATTTCACATTTTTTAAGAAAATATTAGTTAAGATTGTGTGCATAGCTGAGTTTTTGCAGTCAATCAGCTGTTTACGGTTACCGCACCAATAATTGATAAAAATGTATCGCATAGGGTTGCGTTAGGGATACGACTACAGCGTTACGACAAACATCACCAATAATTCCAGCTTTAGGCTTGAACTCGAAAATTCCATTTACACAGCGTTTAAAAGAGTGGGCTCTAAAGCACCGGCCAACTAGGGAGTGCTGCAGTGATTTGCTGGGTATTCTTGCAGATGAAAATCGTGCCGTCCCAAGGGACATTAGAACCTTAGTGCCAAATATTGGAAACTGCATTATAAAAAGTGTTTCTCCTGGATTCTATTCCAATTTCGGCATAGAGAACCAAATATTGAGCTTACAATGTGACACTGAATATAATGAAGTGGTTTTCGATATAAATGTCGATGGGGCTCCCCTTTTTAGTAGTTCAAGGGTCCAACTATGGCCAGTCCTAATAAGAATAGTTAATTTTCCAACTATGTTGGTACTACCTGTAGGTATGTATGTTGGAAAGCAAAAACCAAATGATGTAGAGGAGTATTTAAGTGACTTTATTGAGGAATTTAATTGCATTTCACGGGTATTACTGTAAATGATAAGAATGTACATATTACGTTACGAGCCATAGTTTGTGATGCCCCAGCTACTTCTTTCATATGTAGTACACCTGGTCATACGTCCTGTCATGGTTGCTCGAAGTGCTCCCAGTGAGCGAAAAAAATTAATGGCGTTTTGACGTATAACACATGCGTTGGTGAATTAGTTTCAGATGATGATTTTACCGAAAGGCGGCTGGTGTCTCATCACAAACATGTTTTTTTGGCAAGGCCTTCCCCTTTAGAACCGGGAATCACCGATACCGGTACAATATATCAGTACTGGTAAAACTCTATCGGGAATCTATCGAACAGTATTGATATATTGTCCCAATGTAGCCCATTTCTAGATAGAAAGCTCATTTCGAAATATATATTGTTCCGGTGATTTCCCGAATTGTATTTGTTGTTTGTAAAAATGTCGTGCGTTGGTTGCAATTTTTCAGTTATAGAGTTCGAAAAACTAAATGATGAAGAGTTCGATCTGTTTTTAAAATCCCACGGGGTAATACCCTTTGAAAAACTGTGTCCTACCTGCGGTGAGGTGTGCAGTATTTACAACAACAATTTTATGTGTCGCAGGACGCGGGAGATAACAAAGAACAACAAAAAAATCAAGTTGCAGTGTGCCTTTAAAGAGAGTAAGTTTAATCGAACATTTTTTTCCGGCGCGCATATAAGCCCGCGAAAGATATACAGCTTCGTGGTACAATTTATCAACAGCACCTATCCGAAACCACAAAACCTGCAAGCAACTTTAAGGATGTCCACCAAAATCATTACCGACTGGGCCAGTTTTTTGAGAGAGGTGCTAATAAACTGGTCCGTGTCGCAGGACGATGGCCAGATTGGTGGTCGAGGCTAACTTGGGAAAGAGGAAATGCAACCGAGGAGGATTATTGAAGGCCAATGGATATTTGGGGGATTCTAGCGAGAATCAAAAAAAATGTTTGTGGTTCTCGTGAAAGATCGCACAAAAGAAACCCTGATTACTATAATAAAAGAAAAGGTAGCTCCGGGTACAATGACCTCCCGAAGCATGGATATGTGCATGAGGACGTTAACCACTCGGAAAATTTTGTTGATCCAACCATTGGTGCTCACACGCGGAACATAGAGAGGAGCTGGCGGGAAGTGAGACATAAGATACCCAGATTGGGAAGAGTGGATTAAAACTGTGAGGGCTATTTGGCGGAGTTCCTATTTTTGAGGAAATTCACAAATCAAGCCAATCGCATCCACAACATTTTTTTTGGCTATATCGTTATTATATAATAATAATGCATAAAAGATAAAATAAAGCATTAGGTTTCTTTGTTTGAAGTATCGCAATTTTTCAGTTTGCGCAGACTATGTTCCTTTACTATTTTAGCAAAAATGAGTTGCATTGTACTAACTAAAAAAATGTAAAACTAAATGATAAGGAAAAAAAACTTTTTTAAAATGATGTAGTATATATGTATATATATATAATGCATAAAAAATAAAATAAAAAATTAGGTTTGTTTGTTTGAAGTATCGCAATTTTTCAGTTTGCGCAGACTATGTCCCTCTACTATTTTAGCAAACATGAGTTCCATTGTACCAACTAAAAAATGTAAAACTAAATGATAAGGAAAAAAAACTTTTTTAAAATGATTAATATATAATAACAATGCATAAAAAATAAAATAAAAAATTAGGTTTGTCTGTTTGAAGTATCGCAATTTTTCAGTTTGCCCATACTATGTTCCTTTACTATTTTAGGAAACATGAGTTGCATTGCACTAACTAAAAAAATGTAAAACTAAATGATATTGCTCTATATTGAATATAACTAAATGGAGGTTGAATAAAGTATTGAATACTACAAAACGTATTTAAAATCGAATTAATATAAATGTATTTAAAATTCCTTTTCTTAAGATAACATACTTGTTGATCTTTCTTTAATTTATCTACATATATATGAGCCGCATAAAGCACAAGTGGTAGGTATAAGTCCAATTTTCTCGAAATGAGATATTGAAGGTTTTGTGCTGTCAACAAATATGGGGTACCCTTGATTTCACAAGTTAGTTCTGCTATTTATTCGGTTTCTATGGGAGCTAAGAGTTACCCCGTTAGCGTGTTATATAGAACACATTTTCCCCTACATAGCGTCATGCCTAACCAAAAAAAAAAAAAACGAAAACTGGACTTATCCCACTTGTGCTTTAAACGGCTCATATATAAAAGAAAGTGGCGTTAATACAAAAGCTCATAACTCAAGAACGCCTGCACCGAATTGGATGATTGACACCAATTCCGATTGATCTCTGGCCAGAATAGAAGAATATCCAATAAAAATCCCGAATAACTGCACCCATCAGTTTTGTCTTATTGCCGGAAAGAGGGTGATGGTAAATCTGATATTCCTTCAAAGGGATAGGGTTATTATTGCTAATTTTTTATTAATTTTTTTTATTTATTATTTGTTTATCTTTGTTGAAATTATAGCAATCTTTGATTTTGTATTTTGATTTTGGAAAAAATATTTTCATATTTTTTCAGTTCGAGATTTTTCCTCTGTACGTTAACTACCAATTTTTCAAATAAATATTAACTGCATTTACCAAGAGTTATATTAGGTTATGGGCGACGTATCCGCTCTTCGCGGGCGTCGGTTTCGATAATTGGCAATTTAGAGTGCAGATGCATTTGCAAGCGCTCAACTTGGCGGATGCAGCAGAAAGGGAAGAATTCTTGAAAAAGGACAGGCAAAGGATCGCTTAGTAGGATTCGTACATAACGATTGCTTAGGCTATATACGAGGCAAGGGAACAGCAAAGGAGATGTGGGACAATTTAAATATGGTATTCGCAAAGAAATCCATTGTAAGCCAACTCCTAGTGCGAAAGCCGCTCGCATGAAAGAAGACTAGCCTGTAGCAACTCATATAGTTACATTTGAAAATTTAACCAGACAATTGAAGACAGCGGGGGCTGTAATAAGCGAAGAAGATTTATTGGCTCAATTTTTCATGACTACCTGAAAAATTTGATCCATTGGTAACAGCTTTACAAAATCTAAGCGAAGAGAAACTGAATTTCAATTCTGTAAAAGAAAGGATTTTGGCTGAAGAAATCAAAATGTCAGATCGTCAAAAGAATGAGATTCAAAATACAGCTTTTTCAAGCAAAAAAACTTCAACAAACATTTAAAATTTAAAGGAAAATGTTTTAAATGTGGAAAATTTGGGCACAAAGCAAATGAATGCAAGCAATAAATTCAAGCTCGTAGTGCAACTGGGAAAAAGAAGGTTGAAGGGATTTGTTTTGTTGCTGGTGGTGGTAGTGGAAGCTGTACGCAAGTCAAAGATAGTTTAAAACTAAAATTTAAACTAGATTCAGGAGCAAGTGATCATTTGGCGAAAGAAAGATGGTATTTTCAAGATATGATGAAGATTGAAAACCCAGTTTACATAAATGTTAGGAAAGATAATCAATGCTTGATTGGTAAGTATGCAGGAAAAATAAGCGGAATCAGTAACAAGGGAATACAGTTTACTATGAAAGATGTTTTTTATGTTCTCGAACTGCGTGACAATTTGCTATCGGTGCGAAAATTAACAAAAGCTGGCGTTAGTGTGATATTCTGCAAGAATAAGGCAAACATTATAAAGGATGAAGAATTGATAGCGACTGCATACTTACGTGATGGACTATATGAAATAGAAGTAGATGTTGAAAATAGATTAGCATTAATTTATAATGAAGACAAAGTCGAGTTGTGGCACAAACGCTTTGGGCACATTGGACAACAAGCATTAAATGAAGTACTGAATAAGGATTTGGTGGTGGGCCTGAATGTAAACGCGGAGAAAGTAAAATTTTGTGATGTGTGTGAAGCAAAGCTTTGTCGTGATCCTTTTAACGGCATACGCATACGGGGTATACGACCAATTGAGAGAATACATTCTGATGTTTGCGGATCCATTTGCATGGAATGGAGCCAAATAGGTATTTTGTAACGTTAATCGATGATTACACACATTTTTTACTATATTTCTGAAACTTTTTTGTATAATTCAAAACAACAAAAAAAAATACGTTTGGGCCAATTTTTCGAAATTCGAATTATTTTCAAAGTTAAAGCTATCAACACTTTTCGAAATTCCTCACTTTTTGATGATTATCTCACGATTGGTCAAAGCGATTTTGCTATTTTTTTAAATATATATAAAAGATGGTATCTTCTACCCAACGACGATTCTAATTTTTGCAAAAAAATTTTTTCCAAACATTATTCGCAATTTTTAACTTCTCCATCATGGTCAGATTGCGCTTTTGTATGATGTTGTTGGGCATTCCATTAGAAACTATTAAGAAAAAAAAAATTTTTGGCACTTAAAGGGAGCGGGAGTTGCTTACATTTTTTTACAGACTTGTTAATTTTTTATGAAATTTTTTTTCTCTACGTACTATGTACTATAAAGACAAAAAATGTAAATAATTTCTGCACCCTTAGGTAGGGTAGGTAGGTAGAAGTGGCTGCCGCAAAGGCACACCTAGGCCAGTAATAAAAGGCCCGTTGTGATACCACCAAACACTAGGAAAGTCAGTCCCGGGGCCCGGCCATATGGAAAATCCCAGTGCTGTTGGGACTCTCCATATAGCCGAAACCCGGGACTGACACTCCTAACCGACACCGCTACCCCTCCTCGAACCATTTTGATAACTTGATGAAGGCCATCAAGTCCTTTATGTCTATCTCCGCGACCTGGCTTAAGCTAACCAGGAAGGGAACTCCCAGAGAGCGCCTTCTCGCTCCGCTTAAGGCCGGGCAGTTGCAGATGAGATGCTCCACCGTTTCCTCTTCCTCATCATCTTTGCAACTCCTGCAGCATCGTCGGTAGGGAACGCCTAGCCTTGCTGCGTGCCTACCAATAAGGCAGTGCCCGGTTAAAACACCTATTAATATGGAGATTTCCTTCCTTTTTAGGGCGTATATGTGTCTAGATCTTTTAAGATCGCATTTTGGCCAGGTTTGCTTGGATATCCGGCACCCTGGGGCTTGTAGCCATCTTTCGTTGGCTTCGCGGAGTGTATGCTCCTTCAGCATTAGCTTGCACGTGGCAAACGGCATACCTATGCGCTCTTTATCTTGAAGAATCTGCTTGGTCGTGCCCTGCCTGGCAAGTTCGTCTGCCCTACAGTTTCCCTCAATGTCCCTGTGTCCCGGGACCCATGTGAGGTTCACGCGGTTCTGTTGGGCCATCTCTTGAAGAGATCGACGACAGCTGAGCGTCAGTTCAGAGTTGAACGAGTAAGAGCCAAGGGATTTGATGGCCGATTGGCTGTCGCTGAAAATACAGATATCCTGTCCGATGGTGCGTTTACCTATCCAAGTCACGGCGTCCATGATTGCTGAAACTTCAGCCTGGAAGACGCTGCAGTGATCAGGTAGTCTAAAGGAGAGTTCTAGGTCCAAATCCCTTGAGTAAACCCCTCCTCCGACTCTGCCGTCTAACTTCGAGCCGTCGGTGTATATAAAAGTGCCGCCATTAGTAGCGGGACACCGATCTATGTTCTCCCAGTCTTCCCTGCTGGGAATGTTTATTCTAAAACAACAATCTCCGACTGTTGTGGTCGCACACCGATCTGTGCTCAGAGGGAGAAAGCTGTAAGATCTTAGAATACAGGAGTGTCCAATAGTGCTTGCGCCCCAGACGGACGTTTCCCTTAGACGCAGAGCCGATGCTGCTGCTGCCCGGTACCCTTCCAGATCGAGTGGCAAAAAGCCAAGAATGGCCTGGAGAGCTTCATTGGGCGTTGTTCTTAACGCCCCGCTTATACAGATCATGCTCGATCTGTGGACTTTTCCTAACAGATTTAGGTTTGTTGCCTTTCCTAGCGCAGGCCACCATACCACGACTCCATACAGCATAATTGGCTGGATTATCGCAGTGTAGATCCATCTGCAAATTTTGGGGCTGAGCCCCCATTTTTTGCCAATGGCTCTTTTACACGTGTAAAGTGCAATGCACGCTTTCCTCTGGCGCTGGATGACATTCTCCTTCCAGTTAAGCTTTCTATCTAGAACTGTGCCTAGGAATTTGGCTTTATCAGCTAAGTTCAGGCGCACGCCATCTAGTTCTGGTAGGTTCAGCGGTGGTATCTTGTACCGCCTGATATAAAGGACAAGCTCCACCTTTCCCGGGTTGATGCTAAGTCCGCAGCGAGAGGACCATGAAGAAACTTCTCGCAGTGCTACTTGCATCAAGTCACACAGGGTTTGTGGGAATTTGCCCCTATATGCAATAGCTAAATCGTCTGCATATGCCACTATCTTCCCGCCCCCCCACCTTGTGTCTCGTAGCAGCGAGTTTACGGTGAGGTTCCATAGGAGCGGGGAGAGAACACCACCCTGAGGCGTTCCTCTTGTGACATAGCGTGAAAGATCAACTGTTCCCAGTGAAGAAACTATTTTCCTTCCCTTTAGTAGTTGATCAATTAGTCCAATAAGAGACCTATTTATGCCCAGGTTTGTTAAAGCAGTGTTAATAGCCTCCGGCCTTATATTGTTGAAAGCCCCTTCGATGTCCAGAAAGGCCACGAGACAGTACTCCTTTTCGTGCAATGATTTTTCAACAATAGAGACTAGGCTGTGGAGCGCAGTTTCCGTTGATTTACCTTTGGTGTATGCATGTTGATAGCTAGAAATAAGGTTGCTATCAATAGTAGAGGAGAGATAATCGCTAATTATCCTCTCGAAGGTTTTAAGTGCAAAAGACGAGAGACTGATCGGTCTGTAGTCTTTAGGCTCATAGTGTGAGGCCTTCCCAGCCTTTGGAATAAAGACTACCGTGGCGCTTCTCCAGGAGCACGGAATGTAATTAAGAGCCAGGCAGGCTGAATAGAGAACTACCAGCCATTTAGCTGATATTTCCAGCGTGTTTATAAGTTGTGCGGGGAAAATCCCGTCTGGCCCGGCTGCCTTGAACGGCTCAAAGCTTTTGATTGCCCACCTTACCCTTTCCTCCGTAATGGGTATGTTTACCGCCAGGTTTGTTGCAGATGCTACAGGTGCATCATACAAGTTCCCCGGAAAGTGTGTGTTCAGGAGCAGCTCCAGGGTTTCCCCTTCCGTGCTGGTCCAAGATCCGTCAGGCTTCCGTAAATAGCTAATGGCTGTTTGAGTTTTTGATAGCACTCGTCTAAGTCTCGCTGTATCATCGACTTTTTCGACCCCGGTGCAGAAATTTCTCCACGAAGTTCTCTTCGCTTGCCTTAGAGCCTTTTTATAGGCCCTCAGTTTAGCTTTATATTCGAGCCATTCAGGCTCCGTACCGATGCTCTTGGCTTTGTTAAATTGCTTCCTGCATGATATACGGAACGAATCCAGGTCGTAAGACCACCAGTGGGGTCTATGTTTGCCGCGTGGTTTTGGTACTGGACAAGCCTGCTCTAGGGCATTTGAGAGCGCCGTTGTAAAGGTCGTTACCAGATCATCCAGTTCTCCCACTGATGAGGGGGCTTGTGGAGGTAATACTGGTAGGTCCCTAGCTAATATTTGGTTATGTAGCTGCCAGTTAGTGTTGCGTGGATTTCGTTTCATAACTGGCTGCTCAACAATAAAGTCTAACACAATTTCTATGTACCGATGGTCAGAAAATGAATGCTCATCAAGAACACGCCATTTTCTGACCCACTCATAAGCACCTTCGCTACAAACAGTGAGGTCTATAACCTCCCTACGAGCTTTAGTTATAAAAGTAGGCTCGTTACCCACGTTACAAACCACCAGGTTAGTTGTTAGTAGGTAGTCAAACAGAGACTCGCCCCTAGCGTTAATATCGGAGCTTCCCCACTGGACGTGATGAGCATTAGCGTCAGCTCCAATAATAAGATGGCCCGTACAGAAATTATCCACCAGATCTTTCACCTCCTTTTGTGGAGGAGGTTCTTCGGCGTCATAGGGCATATAGACCGACGCCATCGTTAGGCTGGTGCTGCCGACTGTTAAGCTGGCAGCTGTAACGTCACCATTTGAGTAGTTGGGTAATAGAAAGGTGTTTAGCTCAGACTTTACCAAAATACAGGTTCTGACCTTGCCCTCATCATTGGCTTGGATGAGCTTGTACCCCTTAGTCCCCAATCCACAGATCCTAGAGCTATTGACCCAGGGCTCTTGGATAAGGACCACGTCTACGTCGCCTTTAGAAAGACGACTGCTTAAAACAGCCGAGGCTGCTTTAGATTTGTGCAGATTTATCTGAAGCACCACCAACATGAGAGAGCTCAGACATCCCTGCCGCCAGCGTGTCGTCGAGGTCTGGCCTGTTCCGGGGGCTGTCTCTCAACGAGGAGTTGTTCAGAGCACCTGCACGATTTGGCGTGGCGGGAAACCTGCTGTCTGAAGCAGCATCAACGTTAGTGTGCTCAGGTTTAGCCACGATCGTGACGTCGAGGCCTTCTTCGTCAAGCAGGCTTTCTTCTATCGCCGATTTGTTCGCAGCACCATCGCAATTTGACGTGGCGGATAACATACTTTCCGCGTCGGACTCCTCTGCTTCCCCTTCCGATGCCTCGATCTCCGAGTCCTCCGGAGCGTCCGGAATAGCAGCGCGCTGTGCATCGCCACGGTATACGTGGATCACGATCTGACCCAAGCCGTAATGCACTCGTCCGTTGCACCGTTTAAGGGGCTCGAGCGCCTCCTTATTCAGAGTGATAACCACCTGTCTATTGGGCCCAACCACATCATCGACCAGATTGACGCCCCAATCCTGCGTCGGGAGAGACGGATTCCAGACCTGCAGCATCTCAAGAATATTCTCGGGTTCTGCAGGGACGGCAGGAATCCATGCCCTTGCCCTTGGCCGAGCAGGAATGTCCTTCCAGTCGACGACATCTAGTCTTGCCCCTGGATAGACTTCACCCAGTCTTGCAACTGCTGCCTTATACAGTGCGACAGTTCTTGCATCCTCGCACGCGAATATTTTGATCTGACCTTGGTGCCAGCCCGCGTCAGTACCTCGCGGCGGACTACCCGGAGACTCACGCATTAAGTGGAGGAGGGCCCTGCCCATTTCATTCCGGACATAAAGCCACTGGTCTTTGGGGATGGACCAACGGTCGTTACCTCGGTCAATGAAACCTATAAGGATTCTGTCCTTGGTTACTTCAGCAAAGCTGAGTTTTCCCACTACGGGGTTGACCTGATGGCGCTTCGGATGGGGGTCTACCTCTCCGTCCGATCTCTGGCGTTTGAAGGGATTACCGTTCACCCTCTTAGGCACATAGGGCCTCTGGAAATTTGGTATCAGAGCTTTCGCTTCCTCCACCATCTTCCTTTCTTCCGGCGACAGCTTCTCCTGCGATGCTCCCTCATATTTTTTAAGGATCCTTGCGGCCTTTCTTTTATCCCAGTACGCAAAGCGTCGGGGAGATGCCTCTTTGGGGGGATTCAGACTCGTAGTTGCCATCGCGGTCTCTCCCTTTACGGCGTCGTCCTTCTCTTTCGAAACTCTGAAACCAGGTCGTGAGACCATTGCCCCAGATGTGAAGAGATTGGGTTTCGTACCAGCGCTTGATGGAAGCTTAGCTTCCGCCGTCTTCTGCTTGACTGCGTAGGCAGCCGCACTGTTGCTTGCTCCCATCAAGTCACTCTTACTTGATAGCAGTTTGGGGGATGACTGACCCGTAGTTTCCATCGTTGTCGGCCTCCCAGTTAACTTTGAGGCGGAGTTTGTCCTCCGGCGTTGTGTTTTCGCTTGCTCCAGCATAGTTCTTCTCTGCTGCGGAGTAAACGAAGTCGTTAATTGCTTTGTATTTTGTGTGTTCTTCATCTTGTTCGTACGACCCCTCGCCGGACAAAGCCAGCTTAGGGTCAAGGGTAGTGTAAGGGGAAGTGTGTCGTCCGCCGCGGCAGAGCCCCATACCGCGGTAAGACCATAGTTACTCCCTGAGGCGGCCCGGTATCAGTGAGGCTCCGTTCGACTACAGCCACGATTTGCCTCCCGGCTGCAAACGTCCAATGGGCACGGTATCGCATAACACCCTGGATTGGGAGGGAAAAGTTTTGCACATTTATATAGCGAGCCGCTTGCTTCAAGACAGACGCCCGCTTACAGCCGCACCTCTTGGTGTACAGACGCTGCGAAAAAGACCCCGGTGAGCCCTTAAACCAAGTATGTCGGAGTGGCCCCCCCGGGGCTCCCTCTCTTTCTGCCGCGAGCCTAGGTAGCTCAACGTTGCCCAGAGTGCACGAACGAGGACGCAAGAGTCGGGATTGAGCGCGGTCACTCAGCAACCACACCCCATTACACTCCTTCTGCACCCTTAGATTGCCAACAAATTTTGAGACGCATTTGAGATGAAACCTTCAACGTCAATTCTCACTTTTTGAAAACTTAATATCAATTTCTTTTAGATTTAATGATAAACTACCAGTAGCAGATCAACTTTTTTGCTAAATGAGTATAAACTAGAGATATAATTAAATATAAAAATTATAATATAAATGTCCGAAAGTTTCTACGTTACAGTTTTTAGAGATATGACCCCTCTACCAATCTCTAAAATAACTTTTGTCCAAATCGTGGTACATTATTCTAAAATTTGAATATTCTGTGCGTGTGTATTAGTGTATTTTTTGCGAGTTGGGCTACTATATAAGGTATACAATAGATACGGTGACCATAAATGTTTTTACTAAAAACAGAACTCTTTTTACTTAAGGCTTGGTCTTGCTTTCACGTGAAAATTTCGGTACCCGGCTATAAACTATTTGGGGTTACACTCTCAATAAAAAATAAAAAATGTTGCCAACGTCTTGGAAACATTAAAATTGCAATCTTAAATAATTTCAACCAAAGTGCATCAATTGAAAGTCTTTTTTTTAAGTATACTTTCATTTTTGTGAATAGTATTTCTTGATAGTGAGAGTGTTAATTTAAAACCTACCATAACCACGGTTGCCGTTTTGGCCGAAATGTACCATTTTTGGTACGAATTTTTTCCGGGAACGAAACTTCCAAATTTGGTACGTTTTTGCATTTTAACGTACTCAATTTTTGATTTCACTGAAGCACTTGACCGCGTTAAACATGAACTAAATTATTTTTAAAATATTTTGAAAGATTTTAAATTTTCCATAAAGTTTTGAAATTATTGAGCAAACTAACTAAGGGCCACTCATTACATTTATTAAAAGAGGTTGCCGGCACAAAAAAGCAGAACAAAAACAGAACATTTGCTTAAAAACAGAACATTTCTGTTATTTTCCTTAGAAAAAAAAATACGCAGAACAAGCTCCTTAAAAACAGAACTGTTCCGCCAAAAACAGAACGGATGGTCACCGTAACAATAGACCACCCGTAAAACCAAAAGTGTGAATTTATTCTCTCCCCGCGCATTTTGGGATAGATTGAGGAAAAAAAATAAGATCTGCATAAAAAAGTTACCCCTAGTGGGAAAATCCCAGGCCCCCGGGACCTCAAGGTCAAAAATGGGGTAAAAAAAGATACTAACAGAAAACTAGTTCTAACTCTTTATTATGTGGTCCTATGTAAAAAATGCATATAAGCAATATGCTTCAAAATTAATCAGGGCATATTTCTTGGGCAACAACTTTTTTACCATTGATGCACTTTGTTGCACTTTTGTGCAATTGAATGTAAAATTTTGTGAAAAGCATTTTTTTGAAGCGCTTTTTTGGTATTTCTAAGAACGTGAATTATATCAGCTTGGTAACGTTGAATGAAGAATTGAATGCACTTTAACCCGTGCTAAACATTTTTTAAAATATTTAGTTTTGTAGTTGGGGAAAATCAAAAGAATAAAATTTTTTTTGTTATATTATTGTAAAAAACAGTAGAATTGGTAGTGTGGCTGGAAGGACCTTGGGAAGTTTCGAACATTTTATATAATTTGGAGATTCGTGAATATTTTTGGATTAACACTTTTGACCACTGATGCACTTTATTGCATTTTAATGCAGTTGAGTTCAAATTTGATAGGAATAATTTTTTAAATCTTTTTTTTTATAACCTAATATTATTTATACCATAATTATATGTTGATAATTATATGTGGTAAAAAGTTGTTGCCCAAGAAATATTCCCTGAATAGTTTTGAAGCATATTGCTTATATGCATTTTTTACATAGGACCACATAATAAAGAGTTAGAACTAGTATTCTGTTAGTATCTTTTTTTACCCCATTTTTGACCTTTGAGTCCCGGGGGCCTGGGTTTTTTCCACTAGGGGCTACTTTTTTTAATGCAGTTCTTATTTTTTTTGCTCAAGCTATCCGAAAATGCGCGGGGAGCGAACATACAGATATGTTGGTCTTTTTCATATATTCGGCAGGTGCTCTAGTATACAATGAGAGATAGTTTTATCGTTTATATCAAATAAGGATCGTTTGAGGCACTTCTAAACATTATGTGAAAAATAGTTTATATTTTACAAAAACAAATTACATTGATGTCGCGTATCTAACTTCTTGGTGTGGATGGGGAAGTTTATGTTTTGAAAAAATATCTTGAATATACATACTTATATCGTTGAAATATCTGTCAATGAAAATTAAATAAATTTTTTTCAAATAAAAATGTGGCTCTTAAAACCAAAAAATTGTTGTCCCGGTCCAAAAATTTTAATTCAAATCCAATTTGAAGAGTTTGATGAGAAGTTATTATTGGACGATAGCTTGAGAGCTCAGTTGGGAAGCTTGTCTTAGGGCCGCTTGCATAAAAGCTGATAACGACTAACCGGAGTTTAATTGACGTATTTTGTATGGTTAGCTGTCAAGTTAATCACCGATTAGGCTTAATCGGCTTTTATGCAAGTGGCCCTTAATACTGTTTATGCACATATGATTTTAATACAAATTTCTGCCCTTTAATAAAGAAAAGAATTGTGCGGAAGGTGGGCGGCGGAGATGTTTGCGTGTACGTTCGATCACCTATAAAACAAATCGTGTCGGATGAGCTGGGGATTAACTTAACTTGGCGAGGACCCCGGGCAAACCCAGTATACAAACCTTCAACATTTTTACCATTATAAAAGGTTAAAAATTAGCTACATCTGTAACTTTGTTAAAGTTATTTAAAGGTAAAGTAATTTTACAAATGTTTGTCACGCAAAGTTTCCCAATTCCACCGACATTCATATCAACAAAGTTGTCCAATGGAATTTCCTGCATGCCAGGGACAGAGTTGTCAAACGAAAACGAGTGCAGTACTTCTTATCCAATAAATGTTATACCTCAATAATTATTTAATAGGCTGATTATTAAAATCCGTTATTCAAATCCGTCTATAATTGTTGAAGATTTTGGTTAGTTTGTATTAAAAGGAGAAAACTGTAGTGGAAAAATCCATGTAACGCTTCATTGTCTTTCAGACGTCACTTGAAAGTTACATTCCGTAGATCCACATTCGATTTTTTGCCGGTAACGATTTTATCCCTTTTACGCTAGCTCTAGGCCAAGGCATTGTCTGATATTTACATAGAAATTCAACAATATGTGTTCAAAAAACAAGCTACCGTCTCTTAATCTGGAATTATTGGTGATGTTTGTCGTAACGCTGTAGTCGTATCCCTAACGCAACCCTATGCGATACATTTTTATCCATTATTGGTGCGGTAACCTTAAACAGCTTTATCGTCCATTTTACTCAGCTTTGAACACAATCTTAATTAATATTTTCTTAAAAAATGTAAAATGATAACTCACCAAATAGCAAAAACCAATGAATTCGAAAAATTAATGCAAAACAAATAAATTAAATGAACAAAAAAGGTAATCAGCTGTTTACGTTACCGCGGAAAACCAAAAACCAATTGGTTGGCTACGATCCGGTTACGACCTTAGCGTTACGATATGGCACCAATAATCGATTGCATTAAATCCCATAAGGTTGGTCGAATCAGCTGATTGGAAACGACTACAGCGTTACGACAAACATCACCAATAATTCCAGCTTTATGCGACACTGAGTCACTAAGTAACGGAGTAACTCCCAAGTGACGCTAAGAAGTAAGATACGCTATATTTATGATTCTTGTTGTTGTGCAATGTAAAGCACCTCCTCGAAGTGACGCAGGCGTCAATTATGCGATGTGGAAGAGATATAGCTCTTCAAAATGCTAGCAGGGAAGCATGCTGTAGGAAACTCCAATAAACTTACAACATTTTTGACAACACCTACACAATTACAAACAATGTTTTTCTGTTTCCTTTTAGTTTGACTAGATTTTACGTTCATTTGAATTTTTAAAAATTTGAGAAAAAGATTTGTGTGTTAAGTTTTCGTGTTTTGCGCACCAATGGGCAACAAAATTGGGAAACAATCAGCGACTTTAATCCTTAAGCTATTTTATCATCAGAATTTTTAAGACAAACCCGCAAATGCAATCACAAACGCTCAGCTCCCTTCACGGCTTCAACGTCCGGATCTGCTTATGCGGGGACGCCAAATCAATTGCCACCAGCATCCCTACTAATGTACTGTATTACATAGTTCTGTAACGTGAATATCACGCAACATAAGAATTTTAGGTTATTTGTATGTATATAAGTTATTATCGTTATGATCATAGACTTGTACTTTACTATTTGTGCATTAGTGTTTTTAGGTAGTTAGTCAATCATATGGGCAAAGAGTTGGAAAGCTCTATTGACTTCTCTATAGCTTTGTTTCTTGAAATCTCCAGCAAAGAACTGTCAGCAGAAGAGAGTCTTGTAAAAAGCTGTCAAAATCTCATTTCTGCTAATTTTTCGTCGAACAGGGTTCAGCAGAAACTTGCAGACAAAACAGCGGTTACGTTTCTGATTGGCTAACAATTTGAATTTACATTTTTTGTTGTTGTTTTGCTATGCCACCGATCAGCTGTTCTTGCTTGCTGGTTTCTGCTGGACGAAAAATCTCCAGCAATAACTTGCAGCGAATTGGCGCTCTCTCTTTCAATTAATGGTGGAATTCTGCAAGGTGTATCTAGTCACTAATAGAGACATTTCGTGGTCTATTTCATATTTGATACAATTTGGTATTCAGTAAGCTGCCTCACATCTCTAGTCTCAATAAACAGTCACTAATTTGTCATCTACTTGTAGGCATGGTTCAATTATACAGGTTGAGTTATCAACAAGGCGAACTAAAACTTTTTTTATTTACAAAAATGGGCAGATTGTCAAACTCAAGGCCAATTCTAATTTACTTGTGTTCGTTGTATCAAATCAGAAAACATTTTGGCTCAATTTGGCTGAGCAGCGTTCGTTGAAACAGGTCACCATACACTTTGCAGTAGCTGTCAGCAGGAAAGTTTTTACTAAATTTATTTCAAGGAACAGCCTGTCACTTTGTGTGAAAACAATTACATTTTTTTAACATTGTTTTGACATTTAAAAGTGGTTTCTCGCGTTTTTGTTTAACTAATATTTATAATGGGAAAGTGCGCGATATGTTTTAAAAAAATTTTACGAGGAACTGGCCCGTTCTTCCGCGTGCCTGGTGATAAAGCCAAACTTTTGTTGTGGGAAAGCAGCTGCCGCATGAAGTTCTCATCGACAGACTTTATCTGCGCAGATCATTTTTCAAGCAGTCATATAATTAAAGCTGGAAAAATGAAAAGATTACTGCCAGTTGCCCTACCAAGTGTTCCGTCAACGAGCTCTACAGATACACTTGCAGTTGAGCAAACTATGAGCTCGGTTTCCTGGAATGACTTGTAAGTTACCCTTTTCTATGTAAAAACCAACATTTCCAAACAAATATCTAGTTTTTATATCAACGTTTGTTTTGATCTAGATCGGGTTCCAAATCAGTTGATCTATATACTGAGGGCATTATCACAGAGCTGGTACAGGTGGACGATAGTTCCAAAACTAAAGACTCGGTAACACAAACAAGCCGCGTGCCCTCTGAAGACTCTGAGACCCAAACATAGTGAGTGAATGTAAAAAGAAATTTGGATATTTGTTTTCTTTAGCACTTTATGTGTTGGCCGGTCCAACACCGGCTACGCTATGCCCAGTATTTCTGCACAGAACGCTTTTCTGCACATTTAACATTAATAATTCCAGAGATAAGGACAACGAAAAATTCCATTTGTATGGGAGGTGTCACGCCCCCTATATATATGAAAATATTTTTTAGCCTGTAACCATCCCTGCAAGATATCCAGTGCGTGTGTAAAATTTGGTTACGATCGGCTTATTCGTTTAGAAGCCAAGTTCGTCCATAGGTATATAATTTGAATTTTATATATATAGATAGATAGATGTGCTTTCGAATGAATGATACCGAGGTCAAAACTCATATTTTAGTATCTACCTTTCCCGATATTTTTGGACGTGTTTTAGAAGTTGGGTGCTAAAAGAAACAAATACCCAATACTGAAATACATATGGCTAAATACTTAAAAAAATATTTTTCCAGTTCCGTAATTTTTGAAGCTCTAAAGGAGCCGGTAGAATCTGCCGCCGTATCATTACTGAAGAAAGAGGTAGCAAATTTGAAAAGGGAGAGAGACAACTTGCGCCGTAAGCTAGAGGAAAAAGACTTGGTGTTGGATAATTTTCGCCAAATTTTTACAGAAGGTCAAATGCGGAAAATATTGTCGCCAGGTATATTTCATTCTTGAATTCTAAGTCTCTTAGATAAAGTGTTTAACTTAAACATAGATCGAAAAATCTGTTGGGA
This sequence comes from Campiglossa producta, assembly GCA_964058755.1. Classification (NCBI taxonomy): domain Eukaryota; kingdom Metazoa; phylum Arthropoda; class Insecta; order Diptera; family Tephritidae; genus Campiglossa; species Campiglossa producta. The sequence goes on along the minus strand of CAXKVI010000001.1, from coordinate 56,294,083 downwards.
TTGGATGGATATATCCAACGCAATTTGCTTGCACGCCGCAGGACCCAGAGCATACCACCACTTGTACGACAAGGGTTTTCCCCTTCCTCATGTGTCAACATTGCTGCGATGATCACGCAAAACCGATATCAGCGAGGGTCTCCTAGCTGCATCATTTGATTCGTTTGAGCACATGTCTGACCTAAAAGATGATGACAAATTATGTGTTCTCTCATTCGACGAAATGAAAGTCGCCGAGGCATATGAATATGATCAGCTAGGAGACTATGTTCGAAAACCAGCGAAGTTCGTGCAAGTGGTGATGGCTCGTGGGTTAATAAAGTCATGGAAGCAGCCTGTATTTTATGCTTTTGATGCACCCATGACAAGAGACGCTTTGTGCTCAATTATTGTGTCTCTACAAAATATTAATTTTCCTGTGGTAGCCGTTGTTAGCGATATGGGATCCACCAATCAAACACTATGGAAGCAGCTTAAAGTAACTCCAGGTAAGACTAGCATTTCAAACTATTTTTTTCGCTTCTACATCATATGATAACAATGTTGGTAAACTTTTGTCACTTCATTTCAGACGATCCATGGTTTCCACACCCATCGGACGAGACTTCGAAAGTTTTTGTATTTGCAGATGTACCTCATTTGCTAAAATTAGTGCGAAATCACTTCATCGACCAGGGTATTATTTATAATGGACATCGCCTGAGCTCCAGAACCATTTGTGACTTGCTGAATCATACGTCCAGCTCTGATGTATCGATAGAGTACAAGATCTCGTTCGAAAATCTTTCTGTGAAAGGAGCAGGTATTCAGACTTTAATCGGAAAAAATTTATAGTCTTAAAGTTAGTTAAAGATTTTTCCAGGTCACACATAGAATATTAAGGCATTTCAGTGACCTGCAAAAAGCTAAAACTAAATTTTTATACATATATACATTAGGGTGATTCAAAGAAATATGTCGGCTTGGTCTTATCCCCAGGTATTGATTAGAAAATAAGTCTTTTTACATAATCCTAAAGTTGGAGCTTTGGAGTTTCCAAAATGCTAAGCTATGTGCGATTATCTTCACTATTAAAATAATTACAGCCATTTAAAAATTACAGAGTTTTGTACTAATGTACACACATATACAGTAACACGTATAAAATCAAGTAAATTTTAAATGGCTATAACTATTTTAGACTATTTTTTTAAATTTGAATCACCCTAATATATGTACATGTTTCGACCATGAATACCTTCGATTACAATTAATCCATATCGTCGGCGATTATGCAAATCCACGTAACAACTGCCACTCAAATTTTACTAGAGAGACATACAACTGTTTAACATCAGAAACATCCGTTATCTATTCGGACGAATTTCTACAATGCTAGGGGCGGTTTTCTCATCTGCCCTTTAATTTTTTGTTCACTATGAATTTGTTTGACACTTGATTCTTCATTTAAATTGTATGGCAAATAAAGTTGGCGGTAAATTTATAGTGAACTTTAAAACGAAGGAGTAGATGAGAACATGACCACAAATGTTTCGAATATATTTCTATCCCCAACAAAATTTTGGTGAGAAGACCAAGGTGTCTTTTACGTGGTTTTGCATTTGTTCCTTACGTGGTTTTGCACAATGATCGACGATATATACAATTTCAGCACGACAAAAAGTAAAACCAGCAGCTCAGTTGTTTTCGAATAGGGTAGCCAATGCGATTCGTAGATGTTATACGGTAGGGTTCGAGATATACGAAGCTGTGGAGACTGCTAATTTCATTCGATTAGTGAACGACTGGTTCGACATTCGAAACTCGAGCATTCGAACCTTCAGCTATCCGGGAAAGGTAATCCTCGTTTTTAAACATATTTGTTTTTGCCTTATGGTTGGTTTTAAATGTTAAGGAACCCTTCGGGAAGAACCTTGCTCGTCAAAAGGACGTGCTTAATCGCATGAACGAACTCATGTCGAAACCCATTATCCCGGAAGAACTCACAAAAGAAAAAAATAAAATTACCCCAGCAAAAAAACAAAAAAAAAAAACGGAAAAAGAAATTAAACCATTTCAGAAGGGAATATTAACCACAAATAGAGCGTTGGTAGGGTTATATAATTACCTTAACACTAAATCGAACGTGGATTATCTCCTTACGTACCGTCTTAATCAAGATGTCCTGGAAAATTTCTTTGGTGCTATTCGTAGCAAAGGTGGTTTGAATGATCACCCGACAGCAAAGGAGTTTCAGTATCGACTTCGAAAGTATATCTTGGGTAAAATTGATAACATAATATGATGTCCGTGTTGTTCTATATTCAATTTTTTCAGCACGAAATACGGAATCCTTACAAGATACCGGAAACGTATCTAAAGATTCGATAGAATGGCTGGTACCCCAAAATTCTTCAACTCCGTTGAAGGCCTTAAACCCTAATAGGAGTATTAATTCAAAGGGTGGAATAAATAAAAACGTAAATGAATGCACTTCTGGTGCTGAAAATAAAGAAAATGCTGGTCATGGTGAGCTCAGTATAGATGAACAAACCGAAGTGCTAAAGGTTGTGGAAGCCATATCGTCTTCGAACACAGACGAATGCCCGTCTGGTTCTGCAAATACAGAAAATGGTGGCGATGTCTGTATGAATGACCAAAGCGAAGTGCTTGAGGTTGTTGAAGCCCTATCGTCTTCACACCAAGACGATTGCGGTATTTTGCAAGAGGACGCATTGTCATATACATATATCCGGATATATGATAAAGAAGCTAAACCTTGAAGAGCTTGCAGATTTTGGACCTTCATTTGGCTTTGTGGACCAAGTGAGTAAAGGCTTTTTGAAAAAACCGTCTCCACATATGCTGCATGGCGTGAAAATTATGGAAAAAATCTTTCACCACATTAATGCGCTGGAAATATCGCATAGCAAAAACCTGCATCATCGCTTAGTTAGCTGTAGCGAACATGTTCAAATCCCGGAAAGCGCAAAAAAACTATTTTTCAAATGCCGTATCTATTTCCGGATCCGAAGTCTAAACAAGCGACTTAAGATTCAAAAGGCAAAGCAAAGGTTGATGGGATTCAAAAAGTTCATAAAAATTAAAATATGAGTTAAAAGGTGAATTCTTGATAATTTTTAAATTTTGTATCTTTAAATAATATTTCATATTTTTCAGGTTCACCCACAAGCGTTTACATAGACACAACTACAGCGCACACAACAATGTCAGCAACAGCGCCACCAACTATCCACTTTTGCAACTAAAACGCATTGCCTTCGTCAACTCACTTGACGGAATAGAATAGAACAAGAGGGTGAGGGAATCGTGACGCGTTAGTTTACTTAACAACCACATATTCTTTATGGTAATTGCTATTCGAAAATTTCTTTATTACTCTGTAAATTTTAAAACATTCTTTGTACTTAAAAACATTGCAAACTTATGCGCACTTATAATTGTTACAAAAAGAAAACAAAATTATTTAATAAACACACAAGCAGTGTATTGGTTTACTTAACAACCACATATTCTCTTCGGTAATTACTATTCGAAAACTTATTTTTTACTGTAAACTTTAAAACCTTTGTACCTGCTTAAAACACTACAAACTTATGCGAGCGGTATCTCGGAAACGACATCTGGATGGAATTCCCCTTGAGGGTTGCTACTACACGGAGGGAAATCTATGGATCGAACATCCATAATTATTGATATCACATTAAATAAAAATTGATATTTCTGTCCCATCAATGAATATGGATGTTTCATCAATGCTTTTTTGATAAATCACTATTGAAATGGTATCCATATAAACTATTGATTAATTCTAAATAGTTTAAAAAAACAAAATTTTATATAATTTGACATCTGGTTTCAGTGAGACTCGAACCATGCCTCTCTGGCACGTTAGCCCAGTATTCTACCATTCGGCTACGGCATATTATACAATTTTTAGAAAAATGTTCAATCATAAGAAATTCAAAAAATTTTGAATTTAGAAAAATCGCTCCAACAAGTTGGAATATTGTTAGAAAATCCATAGTAAAAATTGTTGAACTATTATTAGGTTTGTTTATTGGGCTGCTCTAGCTTACGCCAGATTGAGATATTTCACAAAATTGTGTTTAACGAACAATTTTCTTGCTCTAGGTTGCTCTATCTTTTGTTTCGTAATCCAGATCACAAATTTCTGCTCTAGCTTTTTTTATGGAGTAAGTTAGAGCAGAGAAGCAATTGTCAGTCAGGAAAAAATAAATTTTTGAAAACTTCAAAAAAATTAGCTTGCAAGAAAACCAATGTTTGTGTAAACGTGAATTTGAATTAATTTTGAAGATTAAAACAAAAAAACCAATTAAAAAGAAACTATCGAGATTCAAGTGTTTCATGGCATTTCTGCTCCGAGTTGCTCTAAGTTGCTCTATTTCTATTTTGACAGCTGCGCTGCTCTGCTCTGCTCTAACCTACTCTGAACTTTTTTTTGGTCAGTAAACAAACCTATTATTATGCGTCCCAGAAAAATTTACATTTCGTCCATATATATTAATACGCTGTCTCTACCATTATTACTATGTAGTAAATATGGATATGGATATACCGACAATAGAAATTCATATCACGACCATAGATATTGACATGCCGTTCAAACATATTAGTATTCTATCCATAAATATAAAAAATAGTACATCATATCGAAATGGTTGACATGTCATTTTACTTTTTATTGGGAGCAAATAATATTTGATAACTCGCTCATTCTGAATGAATATTGCATCAAACTCGGCACTATCAATAGTGATATTGTCACAACATTCAATGCATTTCTCTCAGTGTACGAAGATTTCATTGCCATTTTGATATTTAAGTTTTAAATCACGCGTTTCTCCTTTTTAATTGTTAGTAAAAATTCATTGGGTATCTGTATAAAGAAAAAAAAAAAACAAAAAGAAAAAATCAAACTAAATTTAATAATAAATTTTGCATTAAATATACAATTATTTTAGACCATACCTGTTTATTTTGATTAGTAATAGTCGGTTTTTTTTTTTAATTGGTAATGATTTGTTTACTGGTTTTCAAGAAAATGCAATTACTAATTGATTACGATAAGAACAATTAAAAAAAATAAAAAATTAAAAAAATAATCAAAAGTTTAATTATCATGCAGTTTTATTAAAAGTATTAGCATCTGTGTATATTTGTATGTACATACAACTACCCAGCCAACATGGCTCAACTTTTTCTCCAACCTTTGAAAAACTGTAAAGTTCTCAAGTTGAAATTCAACACAACTCCCAAATTTTTCTACAACCTTAGATAACTTTGTAGTTCTCAAGTTGATATCCAACGCCATCGTTCTCAAGTGGTTTTCCTGTTGAGAAACAACAAGCCCCTTATGGGTCAGTTACATAAAGCTTTATTTTGACTTTACCTCAAACTTTGACTTTGACAGAAAAGTTCAGTATACGTATTTAAACGAAGCATGGCAAATTGGAGACCTCAAAGTTGAAGCAAGGTTAAAATTTGGCAAACTCTCAAATTTTGCTTGCTTTGACAATCAGATGTTGATGACTATGCTTTAATTAAATAATAAAAAGTTGGAGGAAATAATAATTAATTCATTTTTTCTATATTAAATTAATAATTTAACCAAAACAATCTGAATGCAAAGAAAAAAAATAACGAAAACAAATGTATAAAAGAGAAGCGTCAAGGCATTTATTGTAGCATACCTCTGAAGTTGGAGGTAGTTTTGAGGTAGCAAATGTCAGGCGAGGTTAACAAAGCTTTATGTATTCGACCCTTTAGTTCTCAACTTGAGATCTTACATAACTCAAGCCTAACTGTTTGCTGGGTACTTACACTTTGGGGATCATGGATGTGTTCATATGAGAAAAAATGCCTGTTCTGATCTTTTTATATAGGTGGTCCTTCTCGTGATACCCACGGCGAGTATCGAAGGAAATTTAACGATGAGCTGTACGAGCGCTACGCAGATCTGACCATAGTCCAGCGAATTAAAGCCCAAAGACTCTATATATATTTATGTACATGCATTTGTAAAACAAAATTTTTTGCTCCACCTATACATATGAATGGATGTGCAGGTGAATATTCACTTATGTATGTTACAAAAATTTTAAGTAACGCATTTGACACTCGCCCTACAAATGTCGATGTAGCCCAGCCGTTAAGCGTCCGGACTATCACGCGGTAGGTCGCAGGTTCAAGTGCCGGTCCGCGAACAGTAAATTTTTATTTTTTTTCACTTTATTTTTAATTTTTTCAATTTTTTTACAATTTTTCATTAATTAATTTCGTTTGTTACCTGCCTACAAGCAGATGACAAATTAGTGACTCTTTATTAAGACTAGAGATGTGAGGCAGCTTACTGAATACCAAATTGTATCAAATATGAAATAGACCACGAAATGTCTCTATTAGTGACTAGATACAGCTTACAGAATTGAGGCATTAGATTACCGCTAGGATCAAATGAGAAAAAGCTCTAGCAAGAAGGTATAGAAGGGCAATCCTCAGAGCAATTGTCATTTCTTGCGGCGTTTCTCAAGAGGTAAGCTTCTTATTTTATGTTCATTGCATTGCTTAGTTGAACTGCGAAGGCGGGTCGCTAGCAATCCCTGCAAAAATCGAGAGTACTCTATTTCCTATCCAAAGAGTACTCCAATCGGAGCACCAGACTACTCCAAATGTAATCCTTTTTCATATAAAAATTGTGCTCCAATGTTGTTACTCCTTGGAGTATATACTGCCAGAACGATAGTGTCGTGATTTTCGTCGATAAGGCAGGAGCAATGATCGACTTTCAAAAAGCTGAAGGTGGTCTGATGAGGTATACAATGGATTACTATTGGAGTACTCCAATATCAAAAAATTGGAACACATAATCCAACGATTTTTGCAGGGATGCTTTGTACATATGTAAACCGGTAGTAGTTTTGTCGTTCGTAGTTACTTTTGCATTCTCTGCTTAGTTGAACATCGTATATGATGGTCGCTAGCAGGTGCATTGGTACCTACGACTGTAACCAAGTATATATACGTGCTGACGTGAACATCGAAGGATGGTCGGTCAGTGATATATGTACTTATGTATGTAAATATGTTTTATGACTTGTACAGTTTTACCCAACTAGCATTCTCTATTTTTATACCCAGCGTACTAGTACTAGTACAAGGGTATATTAATTTTGTTCACATAACGGTAGTTTGTAACGGCACAAAATAATTAGAGCTCCAGATTTTGTTCGCACAATTTCGAGTAGCTCGGGCAAATGTTGAACGAGTACTCGAATACTCGCTCGATGCTCAGTACTCGAAAAATGTCGAGCTTGAACTCGAGCATATCGAGCTTTTTCGAACAATTTGAGCTATTTTTTTGTTTATTGTTTTGACTTCTTTTGAATATTTTGTCAGCATTTTGTTTTCAGGTTTAAATTTTTTTTTTTGTGAAAAGTAAAACAAACGCATTCAGTGGACAAAAACATATGAACGTTACACCACGTGGCCGCCCAATTACATATCGTTACTTAATTACCCACACTAATAATATGAAAGCGATAACACCAATTAAAACGGAGTTATGCATCCAATTCACAACCAAATATATGTAACGTGGAGGGGTTTTTGGCCGAAGGTTTTGGAAGTGTTTTTAAATAACAGTTCTTTGCAAGATATGTGGTATGCTCGGGGATTAGCACTTCTAAGTTTCATATGACCACATATCGGTATGGTCAGCCAGTATACTTACAAATATTATACGGCGGCTGCATTGCCAGGAAAGCTGTCTTCGGCTCTGCCGAATGCTATATACCTTTCATGAATAAGCGTCACGATTTTCACTATTCGATCTTCAGTACAGCCTGTGTGAATTTAACTTTAGCTCATATCGATTACAATCGATTATATTGCCTTCAAACAGACAGACGGACATGGATAAATCAACTCAGCTCGTCATCCTGATCATTTCGGTATACTTATGGATGGGTCCATCTCTTCTTCTTCTCATACTTACAAAAAGTTATAATACCATTCCATGTTCACGAAGGGTATAATGAGGCTATTAGCTCCAAAATATCTCATCTCTTTCTTTATTTTCTTGATTTATCAAATCTTTGTCCGCTTCATGATTGACTACAAAATGTTTACACCATTTTCATATTAAAAACATTTATTTAGTTATTAATTGTATAACATAAATCAGTATAGGTACATGTACATATGTATATGTAATTAGTACTTTAATAAAAACAGTTTTAACAATAAGCAAATTTAATTCAAGCAATATGTTCGTAAAAATACACAGTAAATGATTATTATTAGTCTAGATAGCTCTTATTTTGATTTAAAATACCAATAAGCGAACATTTTTTGGATCTAGCGAACCTCTTTTAGCACTAACTATATTACCGGCGGTAGAAAAACAGCGCTCGGCACTTGCTGACGTAGCTGGAATCGACAGGTACTTTATAGCAATTTTGGAAAGTTCTGGATATTGTGCCTTGCGGCATCTCCACCACTCAAAAGGGTCTTCGTTATAACTTATTTGAATTTCGGCAATGTATTCTCTGAGCTGTGATTCCAAAGTATTATCGAAATTGTAGCTGGGTTTTTTAAAAAATAGGTCTAACTTTGAAAAATTTTGGGTATTAACATTTTCGTTATCTAAAGTTAGTTGTTCTACTACTCTTGTAGAATTTTGAATTTCCTTATGAATCTGATCTAAAATTTTTCCTTTAAACGTTTCACTTTCATGCACCAAATTTTTATACCTAGGGTCAAAAAAACTAGCTATCATTCTTGCCGAAATATTAATGTTTTCAGTATCGAAATTGAAACGCTTTTTAATATCTGATACTACGTCTTCCTTAAATTTTTTTATAATATTGCAGTCCTCAGTTCTTGTATTAAAATGGGAGTCAATTAAAAATTTTAACATTGGTCGTACAATGGATGTTGGAGAGTTGTTGTTAGAACAAAGCAATTCAGTCAATGTATGAGCCGACTCTAAAACATTGCACAATTTTTCTATTAGCGACCATTCTTCTTCTAAAATTTCAAGTTTTTGGGCATATGAGGAAGGTGTTAAGTGTCTGTCAGCAAGCACACTAAGCAAGGCCTGTCTATTGCATACGACTCTGTTTAACATGAGGAATGTTGAATTCCACCTTGTGTTGTTTCGTTGTAACAACGAAAGTGGATTTAAGCCTAACTCTTTTTGTTTTTCACTAAAAGATGTTGATGCAGTGGTAGAATGCTTGAAATGACCTACTAACTTGCTAATTTTTGTTATCAAAGTTTGAATTTGGGGGTTTCCTAAGCCTTTATTAACACTTAATTGCAGAGAATGGGCAGAACAAGTTAGTCCCCCTCTAAACTCAACCTCTTTTAAATCAGCTACTGCATTTATTATATTAGGGGCATTGTCTGTTACGACAGCTGCAACTTGCTCAACTGACCATTCCTGTAAAACACTAACAATTTTGTCCCTAATATTTTCTGAAGTGTGTTTATGTGCAAGCTCTAAAATATCTAAATTTAAAACACGTGTTATAAAATTTTGGTCAACTATTGCAGCCATTAGAGTCAAATAGGAATTTTGCGAAACTGAAGTCCACAAGTCGCAAGTCAACGATATGGATATGGAGTCAGATAGGTAACTTTTGATTTTTGTTTTTAATTTGTGTTCTAAAATTTGAAGTCTTCTTTTCATAGCTTTTCGAAAAGGAGAGGGGTAGCTGATTCACTACTATAAGCTTTGCCGTTGCCAAATGAATATCTTCACTTCTTCCTTTATTTATGTTTTCTATATATGCATTATTCAAGCGATTTTTCTTCGCCTCGCTCGTTGCTGCACTATCGTCTTCCGAACTGCATTCGTGGAGCATTACATATAAATATAAGATAGGGTGTATTTGAAATGCATGTAACCTTCATCAAAAAAGTTGCTACTTACGTTAATAATGTGTCATTTGATAGCGAATGCATCTTTGCAGGTGCCGCTGTAAAACTGTAGTGTTTCCGCCAGAGCAGTTAATCTTATTGGAGCATATATTGCATTGCGCCTCGACCCCATCCCTAGATGCATACCGCCACACCCAACTTTTTTGCCGATACATAATAATTCTACCGTATTTGAGAATCTCTTGTTTGTAAAAAAATATTTAAATTTCTTGACAAACCAACTTTTCAATTTATATTTGTCAGCTCGAATTGTTCAGAAAGCTCGAAACTTTTGAGCAACAATTCGAGCACTTGAGCAACGAACGAGTTTCGAGCGAGTATCGAGCTACTCGGGCTGCTCCAAGGCGAATTCATACAGGTGTGTTCGAGCGAATTCAGATCTACACGCACGCACACGCTCCTTGTAACTAAAAATGTCAGATAAAGCAACAAAATAAGCAATTTGACAGCTACGATTCGATTTTCAAGTAAGAAGAAGAAACCATATGGTGGGAGAATGCCACCTGTAATGAATTCGCCTTGGGCTGCTCGATACCCGGGTATCTGGAGCTCTAAAAATAATCGAGATAGATATAGAGTTCCATATATGAAAGTTCTTAGTTTGAAAAGAGGATTTCATTCAGGCATGTCCGTCCGTCTGTCCGTCCGTCCGTCGGTCCGTCCGTCCGTCTGTGTACACGATAACTTGAGTAAAAATTGAGATATTTGCATGAAATTATATATACAGGTTACTCTTTGGCCAAGGTAGGTTGCTATTGAAAATAGGCGAAATCGGATGAATACCACGCCCCCTTTTTCGATATCGAAAATTCCGAAAATCACACAAATTGACATAACTCGCTAACTGAAACGGCTAAAATGATGTAATTTCATAGGTGAATCCAACCGGCCATCCTCTTATGATTTTTCCAAAAAATTTTATAGTGGGCATGGCACCGCCCACTTTTAAGAATGGAATTTTTGAAAATTTGACTGGTCGTAACTTTTAAACCGATAAAGATAGAAAGATGAAATTTGGCACAACGCATACTAGTATCGTTGGGAGTATATGTGATGAAATTGGATAAAATCGCCCCCCAACCATGCCCACTTTCGATATCGAAAATTTCGAAAAACACAAATTGAGATATCTCGGTAACTGAAGTAGCTAAAATGATATAATTTCATAGGTGAATCACCCTGGTCATCCTCTTATGATTTCTTCATAAATTTTTTATAGTGGGCGTGGCACCGCCCACTTTTAAGTGTGGATTTTTTGAAAATTTTACTGGTCGTAACTTTTAAACCGATAAAGATAGGAAGATGAAATTTGGCACAACGCATACTAGTATCGTTGGGAGTATATCTGGTAAAATTGGATAAAATCGCCCTCCAACCATGCCCACTTTCGATATCTAAAATCAGATAAATTGAAATAATTCGGTAACGGAAATTAGGTAAATCCTCCTAGGGCCTAATGATTGTTATCCCGTTCTAAAGATTACCGCTGGGTATTGAATGTTCGGTTCACCCGAACTTAAACTTCCTCACTTGTTATGCATAGGTTTGTTTGTCGCACCTACGATTACGTATAATTATATACTTCTGTACCTAATGTACTAATTATCAAATATTTTGTAAATATATATACACGAAGAATTGCACGAAACCCTATTTCGCACTCTTTTCACTCAATAAGATTTTGCCTTGCGCTTTTGGTTATTAACCCTAAGCTACGTTCGATTCTTCGTACCATAACAAGAGGTGGTAAGTAATCTTTCAACCCCGCTCCTCCTCCCTTTGTTAGAGTTCTAATTAAAAATAAATACAAACTAGAAATCGGGTGTGTTTTCATTTATGTACATATATAGGTTTATTGTTGCTGTTGTAGGTTTCTTGTTGTTGTTGTAGCGTTCTTGTTGTTGTTGTTGTTCAGCTTTGTTTACTCATGACTGACTGACATCTATGTCACGGATGAGTGAAAAGTGCTAGGGGAAAGATAGGGAGAGCCTTATGGAGTATTTAATTAGTAAGAAAGAGACACAAAACCCTACACGTATACAAATTATTTATTCAGGATTGTAATATCGCTCTTGAACACCTCACTGAAACTTTGCACTACGGCCTGAAATAGATTTCATTCAGCCATATCTGCCAATTGACTATTCAAATGACTGATATATGTCTAGTAGGGTCAGCTCTTTGGTAAATAAATAATAAAAAAATCAAGCGTCACAATAAATTAAAAAAAGGAAAATTTTGAAAAATTCTAAAGCCAAATTCTTTCTACAACGTACACCAAGAACAACGGCCCAGATTATTAACTTAAGAAGGTAGAACCTAAGAGCCCTCACTGGGTATTATGCGGGACATGTAGTCAAGGTTTTCACATAAGAAAGCTAGATCTGTCACACACTTTCAAGTTCCGACACAATTAAAAAAAATTTTGTGATATTTTCAAAATTTTTCAATTATTTTATTTGAAATTTCAATTGAATTTATGAGCTATCAATCATTCGCAAGGTTGCCTTTTTGGCTTCGTATATTTAGCACGTCGTTTACGAGCCAAATTTTATGCTTAAATTTACGATGAATGTGCTAAACATTTTTCATACAAATTTTGACACTGATATACAATGTAAATTTAAGAGATATAGCATAAATACGATGCAAATAAGACATTACACGTATACCCTTATATGGTGTTTCCACCAAAAGCAAACACCGTGTTTTCTAGCCCTAGCGTGTTTAAAATCAAACACTACTCGAAACCCTTGTCAAATCTCATACAAATTTCATAACCCAAACCCATTTCAAACCCCCTTTTTAAAGCGTGTTTGCTTTGAGTTTGCATACGATCTACCTATCATTAAAAGATGGCAATAGTGTTCATTTACGTCATTATTTCCTTTTAGTTTTTAAATTCTTATCGAAATCCTGTTACCTTTGTTTTCAGTTTGTCAAAATTGTTGACAATTAAAATTAAATTAATTTATATTTAAAATTTTTAATATTTTTCAAAATGCAACGCAAAATCATAGGGCCAAACACTTGTTTGATAGGTCCCACCGCAAAATTGAACTATGTTATAAAGGTTATAGCTTTTATAAGACCCAAATGGCTACCAGTGGGCTTTCGTGGGTGGATCTGCCTTTTGGCGTAAATAGCATTTACCACAAAATTTTCGAATAATAAAATTACACAAATGACAGATTGAACACAATTTATATCAAAAACCCAGTGGAAACCATGGTATAAGTACTATAGGTAAAACCGTTCTCTCTTTTGATTTTGTTTTGACGTTTTTAAGCAATATAAAATGTGTCAGTATGTAAGTCAAATAGAAAAAAAATATTCAAAAAATTTTAAATAAGAAAAATTTGAAAGAAATCAAAAAATATTTTCCAAATGAGATGGTAGATTAACCTGCTAGAGGGACACATGTGAACCGCTTTTACAGTCCTTATTTTTAACAATTCTAGCAATAGTTCTAATCGCAAATTGAAGAAAAATTAAAAGAAATTATTTTTATTTGTAATTTATTTGATTGAAAAAACCAAACAGACATGTCGTGGCAAAAAATAAATGAGCACAGAGCCAACACTGCCTAATAAAATAGAACAAAAGTCATATGATATCTCTATAGATTTTCTTCAAGAAGTTCTTTTTATTTTTGAAGAGAAAATCTTATTAATCTTTACAAAGAGAAATCTTGCAAAAAACGTACTGATTTCTTAAGGCTGGTTTTCATTAGGTCAAAATAACTGACCTCAAAAACTGACTCAACTGTCACCATAGAAATATGGTGGCATATGTGTTTTCATTACGTCTCTAAAACTGACATGAAGTCGATAAAGCTGTGCGTGTCAATGAGCGGCGTCAAATTTTCGTGTCAGTCGACTTCATCCCTGTTTTCATCACTGATGTCAATCGCGGAAGTAAATTTGTTTGACAGCTGATCAGCTGATACATTGTGGCAAACAAAAAATTAATTAAAAACGCGCAAAATAATAATTGGTTTACGCGCTAAATAATATCCGCAAAAATATATGGATAATTGTCTACTTTAGCTGTCAACTAATAATAAAATAGCTAAAATTATGGGAGGGTTCTCAAAGGATGGGGTTTGGCCTTAGGAACACGAATCCGGAAGCGTTTTTTTTCAATATTTTTCTTCTCTGATTTTTTATAACTCAGAAAGGTGGTCTGCACATAAATACCCTGGATTCCGCCCGCAATTTTGTTATCGCACCCGGCTAAATTTTCGGTTTTTTGACCATAACTTTTCACTGAAACAAAAAATTAAAAAATCGCTTCTGGATTCGTGATCCTGAGGCCAAACCCCGTCTTATGAGCCCCCTTCAATAATTTTAGCTAATTTATTAGCAGTTGACAGCTAAGGTAGACAATTCCCAAAGAAACAAATTGCAATAGCTTCTGCGACGCTGTGCTTTGTGACAACGTTGAGGGCATGGACGCGGAAGAGGCGCCAGTTAAGAAAGCAGAAGTAATGGTGGGTTGAGCCTACGAAGAAGAGAAAAGTGTGGGTTTTACACTACACTTCCATCGTTTCCTCCATTTTTATATCAAAAAACTTTAAAAAGCATTGTAAAAATTAATAAATCACAGTTTTACAAATTTTACAAAACTTTTAATTTGTGATGCTTATATCAGCTGTTCGTAAGACGAATGACACCAATTTGCCAACATGCTGGCAAATCTATTTTGATTGTCAATCGTTGCCCACTGCGCTGTCATACTGAAATTTGACCGTTTTCACATACATGTCATTTTATATGACAATGAGTCGTCAAAACTGACTGCAAACGCAATTGACACCATATGCCAGCCCGTTTTCATTAGTATGCCACCATTTGATGTCATATTTTGACCTAATGAAAACCAGCCATTAGGGTTCCTAACAAGAAGATTCGACTTATTAATGTTTTCAAAGGGAAAACATATTTCCGCGTAATTGCATGTGTTAATAAGACGATCTTAGGGTTCCTAACAAGAAGATTTGACTTATTAACAGATTTCCGCATAATTGTATGTGTTAATAAGACGATCTTAGGGTTCCTAACAAGAAGATTTGACTTATTAATGTTTTCAAAGGGAAAACATATTTCCGCATAATTGTATGTGTTAATAAGACGATCTTAGGGTTCCTAACAAGAAGATTTGACTTATTAACAGATTTCCGCATAATTGTATGTGTTAATAAGACGATCTTAGGGTTCCTAACAAGAAGATTTGACTTATTAATGTTTTCAAAGGGAAAACATATTTCCGCATAATTGTATGTGTTAATAAGACGATCTTAGGGTTCCTAACAAGAAGATTTGACTTATTAACAGATTTCCGCATAATTGAATGTGTTAATAAGACGATCTTAGGGTTCCTAACAAGAAGATTCGACTTATTAATGTTTTCAAAGGGAAAACATATTTCCGCGTAATTGCATGTGTTAATAAGACGATCTTAGGGTTCCTAACAAGAAGATTTGACTTATTAATGTTTTCAAAGGGAAATCTTGCAGAAAACGAACTGATTTCTTAGGGTTCCTAACAAGAAGATTCGACTTATTAATGTTTTCAAAATGAAATCACATATTATTGAGAAGAAAATAAAAATTATATTTCAGAGTTCTTATATTGTCTTCGAGAACTTCAGATTATCAGTTACGATTCAGTTTTAGATTTCTCTTGTATTGCCTTTACCTTCTTATGTTGCCTTTTTATATTTCCTTCAAACCATCTCACCGCACTCTTCCTTACATTGCCTTCCACACTTGCCATATTGCCTCCACCGCGAATCGAACTAACCACATATTGAATGCTGAACACATTAATAAGTCAAATCTTCTTGTTAGGAACCCTAAGATCGTCTTATTAACACATACAATTATGCGGAAATCTGTTAATAAGTCAAATCTTCTTGTTAGGAACCCTAAGATCGTCTTATTAACACATAAAATTATGCGGAAATATGTTTTCCCTTTGAAAACATTAATAAGTCAAATCTTCTTGTTAGGAACCCTAAGATCGTCTTATTAACACATAAAATTATGCGGAAATATGTTTTCCCTTTGAAAACATTAATAAGTCAAATCTTCTTGTTAGGAACCCTAAGATCGTCTTATTAACACATTCAATTATGCGGAAATCTGTTAATAAGTCAAATCTTCTTGTTAGGAACCCTAAGATCGTCTTATTAACACATACAATTATGCGGAAATATGTTTTCCCTTTGAAAACATTAATAAGTCAAATCTTCTTGTTAGGAACCCTAAGAT
The DNA here is from genome assembly GCA_964058755.1 of Campiglossa producta. Taxonomy (NCBI): domain Eukaryota; kingdom Metazoa; phylum Arthropoda; class Insecta; order Diptera; family Tephritidae; genus Campiglossa; species Campiglossa producta. The sequence continues at coordinate 56,277,843 of CAXKVI010000001.1, read as the reverse complement.
CGTCTTATTAACACATACAATTATGCGGAAATCTGTTAATAAGTCAAATCTTCTTGTTAGGAACCCTAAGATCGTCTTATTAACACATACAATTATGCGGAAATATGTTTTCCCTTTGAAAACATTAATAAGTCAAATCTTCTTGTTAGGAACCCTAAGATCGTCTTATTAACACATACAATTATGCGGAAATCTGTTAATAAGTCAAATCTTCTTGTTAGGAACCCTAAGATCATCTTATTAAAATAAGAAGTTTTTCTCTTTCAGCTTTTTTTCAATATTTTGACAGAAATTTCGAGAAGATTTTCTTATTAATAACACATATAAAAAGAAATCGCAAAGAAAAAAGAAGAAATTGCACTTGATAATATCAATAAGAATTTCCTCATTAAACCAAATAGATTTGCGTATGGTTTTTTTTTCGTTTCCGCCGTCTTGACTACCCATGAGCCTGAAAACCGTTCATAAAGACAATCTTATTAATTTTATTAGGCATTTTTGGCTCTGTGAGTATGAGAATTGCTTAAAAATGTCATTAGTGTCATTAACGGTTTTACCTGTAGTATTTATACCATGGTGGAAACAGTTTACAACTATTTCAAACCCAAAGCCTACAAACACGGTGTTTATTTTTGGTGGAAACAACATATTAATATAATTTTCCAAAAATCACAATTCTTTTATGCTTTAAAAATATTTTGGTGAAAATCTAATCACAAAAAAATAACTCCTCCCTTCACGAAAGTCACTGCACGAATGGTAAATTACTCTAATGTACCACTCGTGCTGTCAACAAATATGGAAAGCGTTGACTAAACAAGTTAATTTTTGCGTTTTACGAGGTTGCTATGAGATCTAGGAAATATCCCGATAACGTGTTATATAGAACACATTTTCCCCTACATAGTGTCATGCCTAACTAAAAAAAAACGAAAACTGTACTTATAGCACTTGTGCTTTCCACGGCTTATATATAGGAAGGGGCGAAAAAAATAGCTATCTCTAAAACCCCAATTACATAAAACTTTGCGGGTTCCACTTTCATACAAAGTTTGTGGAACGTAAAGCGAAGCGAGATTTTGGCAAATGCTCAAATTATAGGCGCGCATTTGTGAAAGTTTCATAAAGTTTTATGTAATTGGGGCTTATTTTCTCATCAATTGAAGCATTATCGCGAATAACGTTTTCAGTGTCAATTTTTTCAAAACCGGTTTTATTGCATATTGTTTTTGTATTGCTCTCTTGCATTGTTCAGATAACAAATTTTCTAAAATTTTGCACGCCATAACTGTAAAAATACATTTAGAAATAGTAGGGTAATGTAAAGTGACATATGTACATCATTTTGCATAGAAGCGTCGAAAGTGATTCTATCATAAGGAAGGTGTAAACATAATAATAATAATCAAATACTAACTTTTTGGGTAATGCTATGGATACACACACGGAGATTATCTCCAATCAATCTTCTTTAATCAGATCCAAATTTTACCCTACGGCTGATACATTAGCGCAAATTCCGAATTAACTCCGCTTTTGGGAGTTAGGTAGGTAGGTAGGTTCAAGTGGCTGCCGCAGAGGCACACTTAGGCCAGTTTTGAAAGGCCCGTTGTGATCCCTGAGTTGTTGGGATTTTCCACATAGCAGAATCCCAGGACTGACACCCCTAAACCGACACCGTTACTCCTCCTCGAACCACTTAGATGACTTTATGAAGCCCATCAAGTCCTTTATATCCAGTTCCGCGATCTGGCTTAGGCTATCTAGGAACGGAACTCCCAAAAAGCGCGTTCTCGCGCCGCTTAAAGCCGGACAGTTGCAGATGAGGTGCTCCACTGTTTCCTCCTCCTCATCATCTTTGCAACTCCTGCAGCATCGTCGGTAGGGCACACTTAGCCTTTCTGCATGCCTACCAATGAGGCAGTGACCGGTTAATACCCCTATCAATATGCAGATTTCTCTCCTAGTTAGGGCATAAATGCGTCTAGGCCTTTTAAGATCTCATTTTGGCCAGGTTTGTTTCGATATCCGACACCCTGGGGATTGCAGCCATCTTTCGTTGGCTTGACGGAGTGTGTGCTCCTTCAGCATTAGTTTGCATGAACTTGAAGAACCTGCTTGGTCGTGCCCTGCCTGGCAAGCTCGTCTGCCTTGCAGTTTCCCTCAATGTCCCGGGACCCATATGAGGTTTACTCGGTTCTGTTGGGCCATCTCCTGAAGAGATCGACGACAGCTGAGCGTCAGTTCAGAGTTGAACGTGTATGAGCCAAGGGATTTGATTGCCGCTTGGCTATCGCTGAAAATAGTGATATCTTCTCCGATAACACGTTTGCTTAACCAGGCCGCGGCGTCCAGGATTGCCGAGCCTTCCGCCTGGAAGACGCTACAATGATCAGGTAGTCTGAAGGAGAGCTCCAGGTCCAAAACCCTTGATTAAACCCCTCCTCCAACTCTGCCGTCCAACTTCGAGCCGTCGGTGTATATGGAAGTGCCACCATTTGTTTCGGTACACCAATCCGTCCTCTCCCAGTCTTCTCTGCTGGGAATATTTATTTTGAAACAGCTATCCCCGACTGTAGTGGTCGCACAACGATCTGTGCTTAGAGGGAGAAAGCTGTAAGATTCCAGAATACAGGAGTGTCCAATAGTACCCGCACCCCAACTGGAGGTTTCTCTTAGGCGCAGAGCTGATGCCGCCGCTGACCGAAACCCTTCCAGATCAAGTGGCAAGCTTCGTTGGAGGGCTTCGTTGGGCGTTGTCCTTAGCGCACCGCTTATACAGATCATATTGGATCTATGGACTTTCCGCAACAGATTCAGGTATGTTGCCTTGTTCAGCGCCGGCCACCATACGACGACTCCATACAGCATGATTGGGCGAATGATGGCCGTGTAGATCCAACTGCATACTCTAGGGCTGAGCCCCAATTTTTTGCCAATGGCTCTTTTGCATGTGTAAAGAGCGATGCAAGCTTTCTTCTGGCGCTGAAGAACATTCTCCTTCCAATTCAATTTCCTGTCCAGAACTATGCCTAGAAACTTGGCCTTATCCGACAAGCCCAGGCGCGTGCCATCTAGTTCTGTAGGCTTAGTGGCGGTATTTTGTACCGGTTGGTGAAGAGGACAAGTTCCACTTTCCCCGGGTTGATACTAAGTCCGCAGCGAGAGGACCACCTCGAAACCTCTCGCAGTGCTACTTGCATCAGGTCACACAGAGTTTGTGGGAACTTGCCTCTGAATGCAATAGCTAAATCGTCTGCGTATGCCACTATCTTCCCGCCCCCAGCTTGTGTCACGTAGCAACGTGTTGCTGTGAGGTTCCATAAAAGCGGGGAAAGAACACCACCCTGGGGCGTTCCCCTTGTGACATAGCGTGATAACTCAACCGTACCAAGTGAAGAAGCTATTTTCCTTCCTCTTAGAAGTTGGTCAATTAAACCAGTTAGAGGTCTATCTACACCCAGATTAGTTAGAGCGGAGTTGATCGCCTCCGGGCTTATATTGTTGAAAGCCCCCTCAATGTCTAAGAAGGCCACGAGACAGTAGTCCTTTTCACACAGCGATTTCTCAATGACAGATACTAGGCTGTACAGAGCAGTTTCTGTTGATTTACTCTTGGTGTATGCATGCTGATAGCTAGAGATAAGGTTGCTATCAATAGTCGTTGAGAGGTAGTCGCTTAGTATCCTCTCAAAGGTTTTGAGTACAAAGGACGAGAGACTGATCGGTCTGTAATCTTTTGGCTCGTAGTGGGATGCCTTCCCAGCCTTAGGGATAAACACTACCGTGGCGCTTCTCCAGGAGCCCGGAATGTGGTTGAGAGCCAGGCAGGCTGTGAAGAGAAATACCAGCCATTTAGCTGATGTCTCCAACGTGTTTATAAGTTGCGCGGGGATAATCCCATACGGCCCGACAGCCTTATACGGTTCAAAGCTCTTAACTGCCCACCTTACCCTTTCCTCAGTGATGGGTATATTTACTGCAACAAAGCAGGTGCTAGTGGTGCGTCATGCAGATTCCCCGGAAAATGTGTATTCAATAGCAGCTCAAGGGTTTCCTCTTCCGTGCTGGTCCAGGATCCGTCAGGTTTTCGCAAATAGCTGATGGCTGTTTGACTTTTCGAGAGGACTCGTCTAAGTCTCGCTGTGTTGTCGACCTTTTCGACGCCAGTGCAGAAATTTCTCCACGAGGTCCTCTTCGCCTGTCTCAGAGCTTTTTTGTAGGCCCTTAGTTTAGCTTTATATTCGTACCAGTGAGGCTCAGAGCCGAGGCTCTTGGCCTTGTTAAATTGTTTCCGGCATGATTTGCGGAGCGAGTCCAAATCGTAGGACCACCAATGTGGCCTGTGTTTACCGCGTGGTTTTGGCACTGGACAAGCCTGTCCTAGAGCATTTGAAAGCGCCGATGTAAATGTAGTAACAAGATCCTCCAGCTCCTCTGAGGGAAGTACTGGCAGGTCTCTGTCTAATATTTCATTGTGTAACTGCCAATTAGTGTTACGTGGATTGCGCTTCATGATTGGTTGTTCTACAATAAAGTCTAGAACCATTTCTATGTAACGGTGGTCGGAGAATGAACGTTCTTCCAGAACCCGCCATTTTCTGACCCACTCATAAGCGCCTTCACTACAGATAGTGAGGTCTATGACCTCCCTGCGGGTCTTAGTGATAAAAGTAGGCTCATTACCCACGTTGCAAATTACCAGGTTAGTTGTTAAGAGGTAATCAAAAAGAGACTCGCCCCTGGCATTGATATCGGAGCTCCCCCATTGGACATGGTGAGCATTAGCGTCCGCTCCAATAATAAGATTACCCGTGCAGAAATTTGAAACCAGGTCTTTCACCTCCCTTTGTGGTGGGGGTTTTTCGGCGTCGTAGGGCATATAGACCGACGCCACCGTCATGCGGGTGCTGTCGACCGTTAGACTGATAGCGGTAATATCACCATTGGTGTAATTAGGTAGGAGAAAAGAGCTCAACTCAGACTTGACCAAAATACACGTTCTGACTTTGCTCTCCTCGCTGGCTCGAATGAGCTTGAAGCCCTTAGTCTCCAATCCGCAGATTCTCGAGCTATTGACCCAGGGTTCTTGGATGAGGACCACATCCACGTCGCCTTTAGAAAGACGACTACTTAAAGCAGTCGAAGCCACTTTAGATTTGTGCAGATTTATCTGAAGCACCACCAACATGAGAGCGCACAGACTTCCCTGCCGTCCCCATATCGTCGAGGTTTGCTCCATCCCGGAGGTTGCCTATCAACGACGAGTTGTTCCGATTAACTGCCCGATATGGCGTTGCAGGAGTCCTGCTGCCTGTAGCGTTGGCTGCTACCACCGTGACGTCGAGGACTTCCTCGTCCTGCAGGCTGTCCTCCATCTCCGAGTTGTTCACAGCACTATCGCCAAGGGACATGGCGGATAACATGCTTTCCGCATCGGAATCCTCCGCTTCCTCTTCTGGTAATTCGTTTTCCGGTTCCCCCGGAGCAGCCGAGAAGGCAGCGCGCTGAGCATCACCACGATATACGTGGATAACGATTTGGGAGTTAACTTGAGCATAATCTTCATTATTAACTCCCAAAAATTAAGATTTGAGCAGTTTTAAAAATTTTGCACTGGCAACGCTGTGCAGATAAATAAACAACTACAGCAAGAAACACTAGGAAATTGAGGGTAGCTGACTGATAGGTGTCGCGCTGGTTTGTAAAATCCGACTCTCGACAGCTAGACGTCGCAGAGGTAGGTAAAAATATGGTGCAATAACAACCAAAGTTGTAATCCTCAATGCTGTTAATCTTCAATTTTGTGTGTGTCAGGGTAAAATTTGGATTATTGATTAAAGAAGATTTTTTGGAGATAATCGCCGTGTGTGTATCCATAGCATTACGTGTAGTATAAATACGGAAACGGTCAAAATTCTAAAATCAAAATTCTCAAGTCAAAATTCCGGAATCAAAATTCTGGGTCGACAAAATTCTAGAAATCGGAATTCCGCACTTCCTTCGCCTTTTTTGGCTGTATTTCAAAATTCTGGTTTTTCATAATTCCGGAATTTACGTTTTCCAGAATTAATTCTGGAAAATTTTTCCCCAAAATTTGAGCAAAATCTTGTATTTTAATAAATTTGCTTATATTCTTATGTTGCCTTTTTATATTTCCTTCAAACCATCTCACCGCACTCTTCCTTACATTGCCTTCCACACTTGCCATATTGCCTCCACCGCGAATCGAACTAACCACATATTGAATGCTGAACACATTAATAAGTCAAATCTTCTTGTTAGGAACCCTAAGATCGTCTTATTAACACATACAATTATGCGGAAATCTGTTAATAAGTCAAATCTTCTTGTTAGGAACCCTAAGATCGTCTTATTAACACATAAAATTATGCGGAAATATGTTTTCCCTTTGAAAACATTAATAAGTCAAATCTTCTTGTTAGGAACCCTAAGATCGTCTTATTAACACATAAAATTATGCGGAAATATGTTTTCCCTTTGAAAACATTAATAAGTCAAATCTTCTTGTTAGGAACCCTAAGATCGTCTTATTAACACATTCAATTATGCGGAAATCTGTTAATAAGTCAAATCTTCTTGTTAGGAACCCTAAGATCGTCTTATTAACACATACAATTATGCGGAAATATGTTTTCCCTTTGAAAACATTAATAAGTCAAATCTTCTTGTTAGGAACCCTAAGATCGTCTTATTAACACATACAATTATGCGGAAATCTGTTAATAAGTCAAATCTTCTTGTTAGGAACCCTAAGATCGTCTTATTAACACATACAATTATGCGGAAATATGTTTTCCCTTTGAAAACATTAATAAGTCAAATCTTCTTGTTAGGAACCCTAAGATCGTCTTATTAACACATACAATTATGCGGAAATCTGTTAATAAGTCAAATCTTCTTGTTAGGAACCCTAAGATCATCTTATTAAAATAAGAAGTTTTTCTCTTTCAGCTTTTTTTCAATATTTTGACAGAAATTTCGAGAAGATTTTCTTATTAATAACACATATAAAAAGAAATCGCAAAGAAAAAAGAAGAAATTGCACTTGATAATATCAATAAGAATTTCCTCATTAAACCAAATAGATTTGCGTATGGTTTTTTTTTCGTTTCCGCCGTCTTGACTACCCATGAGCCTGAAAACCGTTCATAAAGACAATCTTATTAATTTTATTAGGCATTTTTGGCTCTGTGAGTATGAGAATTGCTTAAAAATGTCATTAGTGTCATTAACGGTTTTACCTGTAGTATTTATACCATGGTGGAAACAGTTTACAACTATTTCAAACCCAAAGCCTACAAACACGGTGTTTATTTTTGGTGGAAACAACATATTAATATAATTTTCCAAAAATCACAATTCTTTTATGCTTTAAAAATATTTTGGTGAAAATCTAATCACAAAAAAATAACTCCTCCCTTCACGAAAGTCACTGCACGAATGGTAAATTACTCTAATGTACCACTCGTGCTGTCAACAAATATGGAAAGCGTTGACTAAACAAGTTAATTTTTGCGTTTTACGAGGTTGCTATGAGATCTAGGAAATATCCCGATAACGTGTTATATAGAACACATTTTCCCCTACATAGTGTCATGCCTCACTAAAAAAAAACGAAAACTGTACTTATAGCACTTGTGCTTTCCACGGCTTATATATAGGAAGGGGCGAAAAAAATAGCTATCTCTAAAACCCCAATTACATAAAACTTTGCGGGTTCCACTTTCATACAAAGTTTGTGGAACGTAAAGCGAAGCGAGATTTTGGCAAATGCTCAAATTATAGGCGCGCATTTGTGAAAGTTTCATAAAGTTTTATGTAATTGGGGCTTAAGAGTTAAGTTACAGCGCAAAATTTTTGCAAGGCTTATTTTCTCATCAATTGAAGCATTATCGCGAATAACGTTTTCAGTGTCAATTTTTTCAAAACCGGTTTTATTGCATATTGTTTTTGTATTGCTCTCTTGCATTGTTCAGATAACAAATTTTCTAAAATTTTGCACGCCATAACTGTAAAAATACATTTAGAAATAGTAGGGTAATGTAAAGTGACATATGTACATCATTTTGCATAGAAGCGTCGAAAGTGATTCTATCATAAGGAAGGTGTAAACCTAATAATAATAATCAAATACTAACTTTTTGGGTAATGCTATGGATACACACACGGAGATTATCTCCAATCAATCTTCTTTAATCAGATCCAAATTTTACCCTACGGCTGATACATTAGCGCAAATTCCGAATTAACTCCGCTTTTGGGAGTTAGGTAGGTAGGTAGGTTCAAGTGGCTGCCGCAGAGGCACACTTAGGCCAGTTTTGAAAGGCCCGTTGTGATCCCTGAGTTGTTGGGATTTTCCACATAGCAGAATCCCAGGACTGACACCCCTAAACCGACACCGTTACTCCTCCTCGAACCACTTAGATGACTTTATGAAGCCCATCAAGTCCTTTATATCCAGTTCCGCGATCTGGCTTAGGCTATCTAGGAACGGAACTCCCAAAAAGCGCGTTCTCGCGCCGCTTAAAGCCGGACAGTTGCAGATGAGGTGCTCCACTGTTTCCTCCTCCTCATCATCTTTGCAACTCCTGCAGCATCGTCGGTAGGGCACACTTAGCCTTTCTGCATGCCTACCAATGAGGCAGTGACCGGTTAATACCCCTATCAATATGCAGATTTCTCTCCTAGTTAGGGCATAAATGCGTCTAGGCCTTTTAAGATCTCATTTTGGCCAGGTTTGTTTCGATATCCGACACCCTGGGGATTGCAGCCATCTTTCGTTGGCTTGACGGAGTGTGTGCTCCTTCAGCATTAGTTTGCATGAACTTGAAGAACCTGCTTGGTCGTGCCCTGCCTGGCAAGCTCGTCTGCCTTGCAGTTTCCCTCAATGTCCCGGGACCCATATGAGGTTTACTCGGTTCTGTTGGGCCATCTCCTGAAGAGATCGACGACAGCTGAGCGTCAGTTCAGAGTTGAACGTGTATGAGCCAAGGGATTTGATTGCCGCTTGGCTATCGCTGAAAATAGTGATATCTTCTCCGATAACACGTTTGCTTAACCAGGCCGCGGCGTCCAGGATTGCCGAGCCTTCCGCCTGGAAGACGCTACAATGATCAGGTAGTCTGAAGGAGAGCTCCAGGTCCAAAACCCTTGATTAAACCCCTCCTCCAACTCTGCCGTCCAACTTCGAGCCGTCGGTGTATATGGAAGTGCCACCATTTGTTTCGGTACACCAATCCGTCCTCTCCCAGTCTTCTCTGCTGGGAATATTTATTTTGAAACAGCTATCCCCGACTGTAGTGGTCGCACAACGATCTGTGCTTAGAGGGAGAAAGCTGTAAGATTCCAGAATACAGGAGTGTCCAATAGTACCCGCACCCCAACTGGAGGTTTCTCTTAGGCGCAGAGCTGATGCCGCCGCTGACCGAAACCCTTCCAGATCAAGTGGCAAGCTTCGTTGGAGGGCTTCGTTGGGCGTTGTCCTTAGCGCACCGCTTATACAGATCATATTGGATCTATGGACTTTCCGCAACAGATTCAGGTATGTTGCCTTGTTCAGCGCCGGCCACCATACGACGACTCCATACAGCATGATTGGGCGAATGATGGCCGTGTAGATCCAACTGCATACTCTAGGGCTGAGCCCCAATTTTTTGCCAATGGCTCTTTTGCATGTGTAAAGAGCGATGCAAGCTTTCTTCTGGCGCTGAAGAACATTCTCCTTCCAATTCAATTTCCTGTCCAGAACTATGCCTAGAAACTTGGCCTTATCCGACAAGCCCAGGCGCGTGCCATCTAGTTCTGTAGGCTTAGTGGCGGTATTTTGTACCGGTTGGTGAAGAGGACAAGTTCCACTTTCCCCGGGTTGATACTAAGTCCGCAGCGAGAGGACCACCTCGAAACCTCTCGCAGTGCTACTTGCATCAGGTCACACAGAGTTTGTGGGAACTTGCCTCTGAATGCAATAGCTAAATCGTCTGCGTATGCCACTATCTTCCCGCCCCCAGCTTGTGTCACGTAGCAACGTGTTGCTGTGAGGTTCCATAAAAGCGGGGAAAGAACACCACCCTGGGGCGTTCCCCTTGTGACATAGCGTGATAACTCAACCGTACCAAGTGAAGAAGCTATTTTCCTTCCTCTTAGAAGTTGGTCAATTAAACCAGTTAGAGGTCTATCTACACCCAGATTAGTTAGAGCGGAGTTGATCGCCTCCGGGCTTATATTGTTGAAAGCCCCCTCAATGTCTAAGAAGGCCACGAGACAGTAGTCCTTTTCACACAGCGATTTCTCAATGACAGATACTAGGCTGTACAGAGCAGTTTCTGTTGATTTACTCTTGGTGTATGCATGCTGATAGCTAGAGATAAGGTTGCTATCAATAGTCGTTGAGAGGTAGTCGCTTAGTATCCTCTCAAAGGTTTTGAGTACAAAGGACGAGAGACTGATCGGTCTGTAATCTTTTGGCTCGTAGTGGGATGCCTTCCCAGCCTTAGGGATAAACACTACCGTGGCGCTTCTCCAGGAGCCCGGAATGTGGTTGAGAGCCAGGCAGGCTGTGAAGAGAAATACCAGCCATTTAGCTGATGTCTCCAACGTGTTTATAAGTTGCGCGGGGATAATCCCATACGGCCCGACAGCCTTATACGGTTCAAAGCTCTTAACTGCCCACCTTACCCTTTCCTCAGTGATGGGTATATTTACTGCAACAAAGCAGGTGCTAGTGGTGCGTCATGCAGATTCCCCGGAAAATGTGTATTCAATAGCAGCTCAAGGGTTTCCTCTTCCGTGCTGGTCCAGGATCCGTCAGGTTTTCGCAAATAGCTGATGGCTGTTTGACTTTTCGAGAGGACTCGTCTAAGTCTCGCTGTGTTGTCGACCTTTTCGACGCCAGTGCAGAAATTTCTCCACGAGGTCCTCTTCGCCTGTCTCAGAGCTTTTTTGTAGGCCCTTAGTTTAGCTTTATATTCGTACCAGTGAGGCTCAGAGCCGAGGCTCTTGGCCTTGTTAAATTGTTTCCGGCATGATTTGCGGAGCGAGTCCAAATCGTAGGACCACCAATGTGGCCTGTGTTTACCGCGTGGTTTTGGCACTGGACAAGCCTGTCCTAGAGCATTTGAAAGCGCCGATGTAAATGTAGTAACAAGATCCTCCAGCTCCTCTGAGGGAAGTACTGGCAGGTCTCTGTCTAATATTTCATTGTGTAACTGCCAATTAGTGTTACGTGGATTGCGCTTCATGATTGGTTGTTCTACAATAAAGTCTAGAACCATTTCTATGTAACGGTGGTCGGAGAATGAACGTTCTTCCAGAACCCGCCATTTTCTGACCCACTCATAAGCGCCTTCACTACAGATAGTGAGGTCTATGACCTCCCTGCGGGTCTTAGTGATAAAAGTAGGCTCATTACCCACGTTGCAAATTACCAGGTTAGTTGTTAAGAGGTAATCAAAAAGAGACTCGCCCCTGGCATTGATATCGGAGCTCCCCCATTGGACATGGTGAGCATTAGCGTCCGCTCCAATAATAAGATTACCCGTGCAGAAATTTGAAACCAGGTCTTTCACCTCCCTTTGTGGTGGGGGTTTTTCGGCGTCGTAGGGCATATAGACCGACGCCACCGTCATGCGGGTGCTGTCGACCGTTAGACTGATAGCGGTAATATCACCATTGGTGTAATTAGGTAGGAGAAAAGAGCTCAACTCAGACTTGACCAAAATACACGTTCTGACTTTGCTCTCCTCGCTGGCTCGAATGAGCTTGAAGCCCTTAGTCTCCAATCCGCAGATTCTCGAGCTATTGACCCAGGGTTCTTGGATGAGGACCACATCCACGTCGCCTTTAGAAAGACGACTACTTAAAGCAGTCGAAGCCACTTTAGATTTGTGCAGATTTATCTGAAGCACCACCAACATGAGAGCGCACAGACTTCCCTGCCGTCCCCATATCGTCGAGGTTTGCTCCATCCCGGAGGTTGCCTATCAACGACGAGTTGTTCCGATTAACTGCCCGATATGGCGTTGCAGGAGTCCTGCTGCCTGTAGCGTTGGCTGCTACCACCGTGACGTCGAGGACTTCCTCGTCCTGCAGGCTGTCCTCCATCTCCGAGTTGTTCACAGCACTATCGCCAAGGGACATGGCGGATAACATGCTTTCCGCATCGGAATCCTCCGCTTCCTCTTCTGGTAATTCGTTTTCCGGTTCCCCCGGAGCAGCCGAGAAGGCAGCGCGCTGAGCATCACCACGATATACGTGGATAACGATTTGGGAGTTAACTTGAGCATAATCTTCATTATTAACTCCCAAAAATTAAGATTTGAGCAGTTTTAAAAATTTTGCACTGGCAACGCTGTGCAGATAAATAAACAACTACAGCAAGAAACACTAGGAAATTGAGGGTAGCTGACTGATAGGTGTCGCGCTGGTTTGTAAAATCCGACTCTCGACAGCTAGACGTCGCAGAGGTAGGTAAAAATATGGTGCAATAACAACCAAAGTTGTAATCCTCAATGCTGTTAATCTTCAATTTTGTGTGTGTCAGGGTAAAATTTGGATTATTGATTAAAGAAGATTTTTTGGAGATAATCGCCGTGTGTGTATCCATAGCATTACGTGTAGTATAAATACGGAAACGGTCAAAATTCTAAAATCAAAATTCTCAAGTCAAAATTCCGGAATCAAAATTCTGGGTCGACAAAATTCTAGAAATCGGAATTCCGCACTTCCTTCGCCTTTTTTGGCTGTATTTCAAAATTCTGGTTTTTCATAATTCCGGAATTTACGTTTTCCAGAATTAATTCTGGAAAATTTTTCCCCAAAATTTGAGCAAAATCTTGTATTTTAATAAATTTGCTTATATTCAAGAAATATACATTGACTTTAATTTTTTGGTCATAAAGCGGGCTACCCACCTGCCAAGAAATGCCTCAAGAAAAAAGTGAGCATATATTTCTTGTGCCTGGTCAAGAAATTTTGACGTTTACCAAATTTTCCATTTTTTTTTTTGCAAATGACTCCTATAAAAATGTACAAAATATTTTTAGCGAAATATGTACTGACCTTTGCTGAGTTTTGGCTCAAGAAAATCTGACGTGTGAAAACAGTTCTTGACCATTTCTTGAGCGTTTTTTTATATGGAGTTTGACATTTCTTGGCAGGTGAGTAGCCCGCTTAAGACAGAAAACCAGCGGAACAATTTGTCTTTCTACTCTTCCGTGTATGCCTCGTCATTGTTGGAACAACGTCAAATGTACCGTCCGTAATCTAGCAGTCGCTCTCATTTAATAACTGCAGCGAAGATTTTGTTCCAAAAATAAGAATGCATTCGCCATAACTTCTCACTTAAAATAACAAAACATAAAGTGATAATAAAGGAATGTCTATTTTTTCAATACAAGTTGGCTCTTTTCTTCTAATTTTTAACTTAAGGGCATTTCTTGATGGCAGATAATGTCCAATGTGTTTTTCTGTCATAGATACCGAACGCTGAATTATTTGGCTAGGCTGCAGAAAACTCGAGCGAACCATATTTTTAACCAGATTATTTGTTTCTGCAACCAATTTTTTATGCGCACATGGATCATGAGAATGTTCATTTTTTTATTCGTATAACATTTCACAGCCATGAAATTGTGTGTCAATACGCACGGTACATTTGTTTTTAATTCCTTCAGAACAAGTCCAGTTAAATGTTAAAGGCAAAATTCTGTAATTAATTATTAAAAATGCGTGTTGATAACAAAAAAAGTGCGCACTTTTTTTGTTATCAACACGCATTTTTAATCATTAATTACAGAATTTTGAATTTCAGAATTTTGGTTTCCAGAATTTTGCAATTTAGAATTTCGTTATCCAGAATTTTGGATTCCAGAATATTGACTTCCATAATTTTGATTTCCAGTGTTTCGACTTCCGGAATTATGAATGCAGAATTTCCAAAAAAGCAGAATTTTGACCCCAACCCGTATAAATATCCAGACTCAAGGCATAACAGCACTCTTTTATCACATTTACATGCACAAATTTGGCAAAATTGGCGCTTTTTTTCATACAAATCTCATTTTCCAAATTTGGAACTTCATCACATTTGACTGAATTTTCCGAATAATACAATCCACAGTTCATCCAAAAAGCAACCCTGGTGTTCCACATTTAGAATCGCACAGCAAGAACCTTAAAAAAACCGTAAAATGTCCCTAAAATATGGGTATCAAACGAAAGGTGAAGGCCCCAGGTTTCATTTGGACTTCGATATATTTCGATAAATTTATCGATAACTGAGTTATCGGTCAAAATGTGGTTGCCCGAAAACCTAAAAAAATTCCTACAATATGGGTATCAAACGAAAGATGAAGGCCCCAGCTTTCACTTGGACATCGACATATTTCGATAAATTTATCGATAACTGAGTTATCGGTCAAAATGTGGTTCCCCGAAAACCTTAAAATTTCCCTACAATATGGGTATCAAACGAAAGGTGAAGGACCCAGGCTTCACTTGTACATCGACATAATTCGATAAATTTATCGATAACTGAATTATCGGTAAAAATGTGGTTGCCCGAAAACCTTAAAATTTCCCCACAATATGGGTATCAAACGAAAGGGAAAGACCCCAGGTTTCATTTGGACATCGACATATTTCGATAAATTTATCGATAACTGAGTTATCGGTCAAAATGTGGTTGCCCGAAAACCTAAAAAAATCCCTACAATATGGGTATCAAACGAAAGGTGAAAGCCCCAGGTTTCACTTGGACATCGACATATTTCGATAAATTTATCGATAACTGAGTTATCGGTCAAAATGTGGTTGCCCGAAAACCTTAAAATTTCCCTAGAATATGGGTATCAAACGAAAGGTGAAGGCCCCAGGTTTCATTTGGACATCGACATATTTCGATAAATTTATCGATAAATGAGTTATCGCTCAAAATATGATTGCCCAAAAACCTAAAAAATTCCATACAATATGGGTATCAAACGAAAGGTGAAGGCCCCAGGTTTCATTTGGACTTCGATATATTTCGATAAATTTATCGATAACTGAGTTATCGGTCAAAATATGATTGCCCAAAAACCTAAAAACTTCCCTACTATATGGGTATCAAACGAAAGGTGAAGGCCCCAGGTTTCATTTGGACTTCGATATATTTCGATAAATTTATCGATAACTGAGTTATCGGTCAAAATGTGGTTGCCCAAAAACCTTAAAATTTCCCTACGATATGGGTATCAAACGAAAGGTGAAGGCCCCAGGTTTCATTTGGACATCGACATATTTCGATAAATTTATCGATAAATGAGTTATCGGTCAAAATATGATTGCCCAAAAACCTAAAAAATTCCATACAATATGGGTATCAAACGAAAGGTGAAGGCCCCAGGTTTCATTTGGACTTCGATATATTTCGATAAATTTATCGATAACTGGGTTATCGGTCAAAATATGATTGCCCAAAAACCTAAAAACTTCCCTACTATATGGGTATCAAACGAAAGGTGAAGGCCCCAGGTTTCATTTGGACTTCGATATATTTCGATAACTGAGTTATCGGTCAAAATGTGGTTGCCCGAAAACCTAAAATTTCCCTACAATATGGGTATCAAACGAAAGGTGAAGGCCCCAGGTTTCATTTGGACATCGACATATTTCGATAAATTTATCGATAACTGAGTTATCGGTCAAAATGTGGTTGCCCGAAAGCCTTAAAATTTCCCTACAATATGGGTATCAAACGAAAGGTGAAGGCCCCAGGTTTCATTTGGACATCGACATATTTCGATAAATTTATCGATAAATGAGTTATCGGTCAAAATGTGGTTGCCCGAAAACCTAAAAAACTCCCTACAATATGGGTATCAAACGAAAGGGGAAGGCCCCAGGTTTCACTTGGACATCGACATATTTCGATAAATTTATCGATAACTGAGTTATCGGTCAAAATGTGGTTGCCCGAAAACCTAAAAAAATCCCTACAATATGGGTATCAAACGAAAGGGGAAGGCCCCAGGTTTCACTTGGACATCGACATATTTCGATAAATTTATCGATAACTGAGTTATCGGTCAAAATGTGGTTGCCCGAAAACCTTAAAATTTCCCTGCAATATGGGTATCAAACGAAAGGTGAAGGCCCCAGGTTTCATTTGGACACCGACATATTTCGATAAATTTATCGATAACTGAGTTATCGGTCAAAATGTGGTTGCCCGAAAACCTTAAAATTTCGCTACAATATGGGTATCAAACGAAAGGGGAAGGCTCCAGGTTTCATTTGGACTTCGATATATTTCGATAAATTTATCGATAACTGAGTTATCGGTCAAAATATGATTGCCCAAAAACCTAAAAACTTCCCTACTATATGGGAATCAAACGAAAGGTGAAGGCCCCAGGTTTCATTTGGACTTCGATATATTTCGCTAAATTTATCGATAACTGAGTTATCGGTCAAAATGTGGTTGCCCGAAAACCTTAAAATTTCCCTACAATATGGGTATCAAACGAAAGGTGAAGGCCCCAGGTTTCATTTGGACATCGACATATTTCGATAAATTTATCGATAAATGAGTTATCGGTCCAAATATGATTGCCCAAAAACCTAAAAAAATCCATACAATATGGGTATCAAACGAAAGGTGAAGGCCCCAGGTTTCATTTGGACTTCGATATATTTCGATAAATTTATCGATAACTGAGTTATCGGTCAAAATATGATTGCCCAAAAACCTAAAAACTTCCGTACTATATGGGTATAAAACGAAAGGTGAAGGCCCCAGGTTTCATTTGGACTTCGATATATTTCGATAAATTTATCGATAACTGAGTTATCGGTCAAAATATGATTGCCCAAAAACCTAAAAAATTCCCTACAATATGGGTATCAAACGAAAGGTGAAGGCCCCAGGTCTCTTTTGGACATCGACATATTTCGATAAATTTATCGATAACTGAGTTATCGGCCAAAATATGATTGCCCAAAAACATAAAAATTCCCTACAATATAGGTATCAAACGAAAGCTGAAGGCCCCAGGTCTCTTTTGGAAATTGACATATTTCGATAAATTTATCGATAACTGAGTTATCGGTCAAAATGTGGTTGCCCGAAAACCTTAAAATTTCCCTACAATATGGGTATCAAACGAAAGGTGAAGGCCCCAGGTCTCTTTGGACATCGACATATTTCGATAAATTTATCGATAACTGAGTTAACGGTCAATATGTGGTTGCCCGAAAACCTTAAAATTTCCCTACAATATGGGTATTAAACGAAAGGTGAAGGCCCCAGGTCTCTTTGGACATCGACATATTTCGATAAATTTATCGATAACTGAGTTATCGGCCAAAATGTGGTTGCCCGAAAATTCCCTACAGTATGGGTATCAAACGAAAGGGCAAGGCCCCAGGTTTCATTTGGACGTCGATATATTTCGATAAATTTATCGATAATTTCATAGGACATTTGACTAAAAAGTAAAAAATAAATATAGTTTAAAAAAACTAAAACTCACGCTTTTAGAGTGTATTGAACTAAAAAGTTGAAAATAATTTTAAAACCCCTACACAGTAGTATTGTGGAAAAAGCGTGGCCCGCTTTGTCCCATAATTTTGGTATATCGAGCGCAAGACGCTTTTCCCACATAATGCTAGTTTTTCTACTACGCTTTCATTAGCTTTACTTGTACATATGTACATTCATGCTTGCTTGTATGTAGCTCCACTTCAGTCTGTCATTTGGACTTCAGACTGTCCGAAAAACCTTGAAATATGCCTTCAATATGTGTATCAAACGAAAGGGAAGGTCCACAGGTTTCTATTGGACTTTGGAATATTTCGATATATTTATCGATAACTGAGTTATCGGGCAAAATGAGGTTGTACAATAGTATTGAAAATTGCCTACAATATGGGTATCAAACGCAAGTGGAGGCCCAGAGGTTTCGTTTTGACTGCGGTATACTTCGATATATTTATCGATTACTTCATAACACATTTAACTAAAAAGTAAAATATAAATATAGGTTAAAAAGCGAAAACACACGCTTTTAAAGAATATAGCACTAAAAAGGTAAAAATAAATTAAATAAAAAACGAAGATTATGGAACAAAGCGGACCACGCTTTTTCCACAATACTACTGTGTAGGGGTTTTAAAATTATTTTCAACTTTTTAGTTCAATACACTCTAAAAGCGTGAGTTTTAGTTTTTTTAAACTATATTTATTACTTAAGGCTTGGTATTGCCTTCACGTGAAAATTTCGCTACCCGGCTATAAACTATTTGGGGTTACACTCTCAATATTTGGAATAAAAAAGTGTTTTTCATGGCGTAATCATCTCTTTGCAGTAAAAAATGTTGCCAACGTCTTAGAAACATTGAAATTGCAATCTCAAATAATTTCAACCAAAGTACATCAATTGAAAGTCATTTTTTAAGTATATTTTTCCTTTTTGTGAATAGTATTTCTTTATGGTGAGAGACATTTCCTTGTTAATTTAAAACCTACCATAACCACGGTTGCCGTTTTGGCCGAAATGTACCATTTTTGGTACGAATTTTTTTCCGGGTACGGAACCTCCAAATTTGGTACGTTTTTGCATTTAAACGTACTCAATTTTTGATATCGCTGAAGCACTTGATCGCGTTAAACATAAACTAAATTATTTTTAAAATATTTTGAAAGATTTTAAAATTTTCATAAAGTTTTGGTATTATTGAGCAAACCAACTTTACAGAGCTACTCATTACATTTCGTCGCCCGGATAAATGATTGTCGTATGTTACATTTGACGACTTTTGGGAAATGAGAATTGAAGTTTGGAGTTCAATTTCTCAAAAACTCTTCATTGCATTTAGTCCAAAGTTTGGGAGAATTTTATTGGTCCAAGAAATTATATAATTAATTACTTTTTAACGGGTTTTGTTAATTATTTTAGAATTTATAAACGATTTCCTTCCGTAAAGTTTTGTCGTGTGTTACATTTGGCAACAGTTTTGCAGGAACAATGTATGACGTACGACAAATAATTATCGGATTTTGGTCTAAATTTAAGATGTTTGAAATTAGTTAAATATGTCATTTTGTTTTTTATAAAAATAAAATAAATAGTTATTCACTTATAAGCACATTGTGCTTATAACCAAACCAAAAATGTATCAAAAATATAAAAAATTAAAAAATTTCACTCAATATCTCGGAAACTAAAAGAGATATCAAAACCCCGTTGGCTCCATTCGAAAGATCGCGATCAGTTTAGTATAACTGCATTTATAACTCAATTCGACCAAATTTTCAGATACGACAATCATTTATCCGGGCGACGATTTGTTAAAAAAGGTTGCCGGCACAAAAATGCAGAACAAAAACAGAATATTTGCTCAAAAATAGAACATTTCTGTTATTATCCTTAGAAAAAAAAACGCAGAACAAGCTCCTTAATAAATATAGTTTAAAACAAGTAAGGAAGTCTAAGTTCGGGTGAAACCGAACATTACATACCCAGCTGTGCACATAAAGTGGGCGTGATCGTTCACCGATTTTTCTTATTTTCTGTGGTAGTACTCTACATAAACATAACATGCCTGGTACCTAGTTTCGTAAATCTATCTCACACCGTTCTGAAGTTGTTAGCAGTCGAATTTAAAAATTGCTTGACTCATAAGTGGGCGGTGCCACGCCCACTTTCCAAAATTTTGAAAAAATTATGTAAAGAATATGAAAGTTGATGTATGTACCAAATTATATTATTATAGCGAAATCAGTTAGTTAGATATGGACTTTTCAATATTTCCACCTCCTTTCAATATAACTTTTATGAAAAAGTAGGCGTGGTCGCGAAGCGATTTCGTTTATTTTCTATAGCTGAATTTACCACAACAATAGTATGTCCTCTACGAAATTTCGTTATACTAGCATAAACTGTTCTGAAGTTATTAAGAGTCAAAATTTTAAAATTTCTTCAAATATACGTGGGCGGTACCACGCCCCCTTTTCAAAAATGTTTATAAAATCGGCCTTAGAACATCTAAATCAATACATATTGCAAATTTTATCATTGTAGCTGCTTCTAATATTGAATTAACCCATTTTATACGTTTTTCGAAATTTTCGATATCGAAAAGGGGCGTGGTTATGGTCCGATTTTACCCATTTTCAATAGCAATCTATTCTGAACCCAAATAAGTACGCATGCCAAATTTGGTGAAGATATCTCATTATTTGCTCAAGTTATCGTGTTAAAGGACAGACGGACGGACGGACGGACGGACAGACGGACAGACGGACGGACATGGCTCAATCAAATTTTTTTTCGATCCTGATCATATTGATATATGGAAGTCTATATCTATCTCGATTCCTTTATACCTGTACAACCAACCGTTATCCTAACAAAGTTATAATATAATACCCTGTGTACAAGTACAGCTGGGTATAAAAACAAAAACTCACGCTTTTATAGAGTATTGAAAAAAAAAGTTGAAAATAATTTTAAAAACCCTACACAGTAGTATTGTGGAAAAAGCGTGGTCCCTTTGTTCCATAATCTTCGTTTTTTATTTAAATTATTTTTACCTTTTTAGTGCAATATTCTTTAAAACACACGCATTTAAACTATATTTATAGTTTACTTTTTAGTTAAATGTGTTATGTAGTAATCGATAAATGTATCGAAGTATACCGCAGGGCAAACGAAACCTCTGGGCCTCCACTTTCGTTTGATACCCATATTGTAGGGAAATTTTAAAGTTTTCGGGCAACCACATTTTGACCGATTACTCATTTGTCGATTAAATTATCGAAATATATCGATGTCCAAATGAAACCTGGGGACTTCCCCTTTCGTTTGATACCCATATTGTAAGGAAATTTTAAGGTTTTTGGGCATTCACATTTTGACCGATAACTCAGTTATCGATAAATTTATCGAAATATGTCGATGTTCAAATGAAACTGATAACTCAGTTATCGATAAATTTATCGAAATATGTCGATGTCCAAATGAAACCTGGGGTCTTCCCCTTTAGTTTCATACCCATACTGTAGGGAAATTTTTAGGGTTTTGTGCAATCACATTTTGATCGATAACTCAGTTGTCGATAAATTTATCGAAATATATCGAAGTCCAAATGAAACTTGGGGCCTTCCCCTTTCGCTTAATACCCATGTTGTAGGGAAATTTTTCGACTGTTGGGCAACCACATTTTGACCGATAACTCAGTTATCGATAAATTTATCGAAATATATCGATGTCCAAATGAAACCTGGGGACTTCCCCTTTCGTTTGATACCCATACTGTAGGGAAATTTTTAGGGTTTTGTGCAACCACATGTTGACCGATAACTCAGTTATCGTTAAATTTATCGAAATATGTCGATGTCCAAATGAAACCTGGGGCCTTCCCCTTTCGTTTAATACCCATACTGTAGGGAAATTTTTAGGGTTTTGTGCAATCACATTTTGACCGATAACTCAGTTGTCGATATATTTATCGAAATATATCGAAGTCCAAATGAAACTTGTTGCCTTCCCCTTTCGTTTAATACCCAAGTTATACGGAAATTTTTCGAGTGTTGGGCAATCTCATTTTGACCGATAACCCAGTTATCGATAAATTTATCGAAATATGTCGATGTCCAAATGAATCCTGGGACCTTCCCCTTTCGTTTGGTACCCATATTGTAGGGAAATGTTAAGGTTTTTGGGCATTCACATTTTGACCGATAACTCAGTTATCGATAAATTGATCGAAATATATCGATGTCCAAATGAAACCTGGGGCCTTCCCCTTTCGTTTGATACCCATATTGTAGGGACATTTTACGATTTTTGGCCACTGGGTCTTAGACCGAACGAGAGTCACATACATACAAGCAAGCAAACAAACAAACAAATAAGCAAACATACAAGTGAAGCTAATGAAAGCGTGGTAAAAACAGAACTGTTCTGCCAAAAACAGAACGGATGGTCACCGTACTTATGAACTACCCAGCAAAACCGTGCTAAGGGATTCATAAATATATCGATACATTTCCACAATAATCCGATAAATTTGCGGATTAGCGCGACCACCTCTAGCTAGCGTCTTTTCCTTTAAAAAGTAAAAAGTTTTCGTGGCGGCAAGACAGCATTTAAACTGGAAATTAAAAGGCGAGTGAAATTTGAGTAAAATAAATATGTACTAGAGTTCGCCCAGTGGTTGAAATTCAACCACAAAACCTTATTTTATTTTCCTACCTTTTTCTATTTCTCAAATTTTCCTTTCTTTACCATATTTTGTATATTTTTGGTTTCTATACATTCCTATTCATTTTGCCTTTTCCTCCCTCTTTACACCATTCAGTAATATAGTTTCAATGTTGATAATTATTTATTCTTCTTAGGTCGTCTTCATACGTATTTCTTTCCGTTCCTTTCCTTAGCATTCATTTGCTTTTATTTCCCTTCCTTTCCTCTCCTTTCATCTGAATTTATTTCTTTTGCTTTTCTTTCCTTCTTTTCCCTTTTATTTCCTTTCTTTATCTTCTCCGTTCTTTTCCTTTTCTCTTCTTTCCTTTTCTTTCCTTTTCTCTTCTTTCATTTCATTTTATTTCCCTTCTTTTTTTCTTTCTTTTCTGTTCTTCTCTGTTCTTTTCTTTTATTTTTCTTTCTTTTCTTTTATATTCTTACCTGATCCTTCTTTCCATTTCCATTACATTCCTTTTTTCCTTTTATTTTCTTTTTCTTTCCTTTCCTTTCGTTTCCGTTGCTTTAGTTCCCTTTCATTTTATTCATTTTTTTTTTCATTTCACTTCCTTTGTTTTATTTTTTTCTTACCTTTATTTTCTTTCACTTTTTTTCTTAAATTTCCCTTTCTTTCCTACCGTTTCCTTATTTTCTTTTGTTCCTTTCCGCAACTCCTTTGCTTTTCTTTTTCTTTGATTCATTTCCTTAACTTATTGTTTTTTAGCTTTTCATTATCTTTCTTTCCTTTATTTTTCTTTCTTTTTATTTTCATTTATTTTCCATACCTTCTTCCTCGCTACATTTTCTTTCCCTTCTTTTTTTTCTTCTTTCCTTTCTTTGTCTTTCTCCTTTTGCTTCTCTTTTCCACTGCTTTACCTAAATTACATTTTCTTTCTTCCCTTCATTTTTTCTTTTCCATTCCTTTCCTTTCCCTTTGATTTTTCTGTCATATTTTCGGTTCCTTACTTTAACTTACCTTTATTTTCCTTTTATCCATCCCTTTTCTTTCCTATTATTTTCTTAATTTAATAATTTTATTTATTTCATTTTGTTTCATTTTTATTTATTTTATATTATTCCCTTTCCTTTCATTTCGAACAAATTTTATTTTTTTACTTTCAACCACTTTTCTATTTCTGATTTTATTTATTTTTTTTAATTTTATCAATTTTCCATTTTATTTTATTTCACTAAGTGTAGCCACGAAGGGCCTTGTGCATGATCTAGCTTATTTGTGCTTTTTTTTTTAAAGCATTTGCTTCTCTGAATCCCCACGCACAGATTTTGTTTTTGTAAACACTGTTTGTACCTAAGCTCAATAAAGTTGACGCGCTGGCTCATGTTATCTTATTGCTGCCAACAAAACAACTCACCCTACTGCAATGAATGCAAACACAACAATGCAAGTGGTCATACCTACATACACCCATAACAGCGGCTCTATAAAGCGAATGCGTGTATAGCACTTGTAGTGGTGTGATTTTCAAATCATATTATAATAAATTTTTTTAAAATTTTTGGTTTGTTGTCGCACACCCTGCTCGGCGAGACATATCGATACATACCAAATTTTATATACCTTAGAATTGTGGTTATTGCAAAAAAGGGAGAAGGCTGTTATGTTTGCGCATTTATATATAATAGATAATAAAAGCATTCAAAACGCTTTAAGTGTGGAAAAATCGCGCCTTGTAAAATCTATAGAAAAATATAGAAATATAGATAGTTTTGCGCGTACTGAAAGTGAAGTGGACAAAAATGTCGTCAGCAGTGAAATTATTCAAAATGGCGGTGATGAAATTACTTTTAGTGCTTTTGAAACTCCCATGGATTTGGATGAAGTGATGCAAGTGAACCCAATCCATGATAAAGTGTGCGAAATTAAAGCATTGGCCATTCGTAATAATATGCCCATAACGATGGTCACTGATATGTTGCACACTTTAAAAAGAATTGGTGTTGATGATTTGCCTCTTTGTGCAAAAAGCCTTTTGGGAACCCAAAAAGAAAGGGTTGAAGTACAGCATATTCCAGATGGAGAATTCTTATATTTTGGAATTCAGTCCCATTTTTTAAGAAAACCATTTGAGTTCCTTGACGATAGCACCGAAATCCATATCGATGTTGGAATTGATGGGCTTAAGTTATTTAAAAGTTCCAACCAAGTTTTATGGCCAATATTGGGTTTAATTGATGGACAGTCTCATGAATGCCCGTTTGTTATTGCCTGTTTTTCAGGATATAAAAAACCTTGTAACATTGATGATTTTATGAAAGAGTTTTGTGAGGAAGTTTCAACCCTCAAAAGAATCGATCTGAAAGTCGGCTCTTGCGACTCTTGTGACTCGCCAGCTCGTGCATTTGTTAGCAATGTTGTTTCACATACTGGGAAAAGAAGTTGTCCTATGTGTAATCAAATTGGACAGTATAAAAGAAACCGTATGTTTCTCTGCAAAGGTAGATGCACCGCAATCTGATCTATCGTTTAAAAATAGGGTTGATAGACTTCATCAAAATTTTCCATCTAGACGGCAAAACAGTATGTTAGAAGTTCATAAATTTAGAATGGTGTCACAATTTCCTTTAGACCCTATGCATCTTGTTGACCTGGGCGTTACCAAAAAGTTACTCAATTTGATATTAAAAGATGTAGATAAGACTGAAATGAACAAAAGATTAGATTCTCTTAAGAACTTTGTTCCCTCGAAATTTCGCCGCGTCTGTCGAAACTTTGATTCAATTAAAATTTGGAAGTCGACGGAATTTAGGCAGATTTTATTGTACTCTGGTATATTTGTTTTAAAAGATTGCATTGATGATGAATCATATAACCCTTTTCTCTTGTTACACGCCGGGATAAGACTACTTTCCTGTGAAGCAACATTTTTGTCCAAGTCAAACACTGCTGAAGGCCTTTTAGAAGAATTTGTTAAGAAATTTGCTCGTACTCAGGGGGACTTTCTAGTAAGTTTTAATATACATGGCTTACTTCATTTGCCTAGTATTTCACGGCAATTGGGACAATTTTGCTGCTTATAAATTCGAAAATTATATGCAGCATTTAAAAAAATTAATAAAAAAGCTAAACAAAATCTTGCAACAACTATACTTGCGAATTCAAGAAAGAACCGATTCAGATTTAACACATAGTACATTTTCGAAAATGGGTGCTTAAAATATTGATATTAAAAAAAATAAGGACTCATATTGTTTCAGTTCAACACACTGAAATAAAAAGGTTGAAAGTGCACATTGAAAGTAACATATCAAAACCACTTTCAAATCGATTATGGTAATACTGTAAATGTTACAGTATTTACTGTAAAATTGGCAGTAAAATCATGTGATTTTTGAAAAAAAATATCTATTAATGATATGAGTCCACTTTCAAATTTACAGTAATTCATGTCAATATGATAGTATATTCGAAGAATGATAGGGGGTCACTTTCAAAATTGATATTACCCACTGTTGGACGAAAAATGACAGGGTTTACTGTTAATTTGACGGCCGTTTCTTGTCGATTTTTTTTCTGTGCAGCCGGTCCTTTAAAAGTGACTTCTATTGAGAACGAGTCTGGGCAGCAAGTAATGTTAGGATATAACTTTAACATTATTGAAAACTACTTTCAAGATCCTGTAGAATCTTTTTCTTGCTTGGGCATTCTTAAAGCCAGCCAGTTGAATGAAAATGTAGTTAAAGTATATCGTGAAGATATAATATTTAAATACTTTTGTATACCAGTTAAAGATAAGTTCATTTTGATACCATTACTTCACAATATTTTCCACGACTTCTCACATTAGAGTATCTTCCCCATATATTTGCATTTTTTAATTTAAACAAGTCACAATATTTCCGACGACTTCTCACATTAGAGCATCTTTCCCAAATATTTAAATTTTTTAATTTAACAAAGTAATACAACTAATCTAGAACAATTTTTATTTCATGAGATGGAGAAACAATTGGACTTTTTGTTGATGAGCGATATTTCGAATACACCTACTGTATCACAAATTGATAAAAATACGCCGTACACGCCAACTACATCTCAAATGAGGGAACCGAAGGCATATACGCTCACCACATCACAAACAAAACAAAAAGCAAAAAAACAGTATACCTATGTATACATTTTTGCACTTTCTCTGATTTCGTTTTCTGCATATGTAATAATAAAATTTTATATTTCAAAGGTACAATTGTAATTAGAAAGCGATTTGCAACCGAAACAAATTTCAATGACATTGCGGTTGCACATCATTCCACCAAACCACCAGCACCAAAGGTTTCAAAAATGTTATTCAAGACCGAGATAAATACTAAAGAGACAGCTTGGGAACCCTTCATCACCAACTCGCCAAAGGCTTCTGAAACTATAGCGAATTCCGATATGAATTTCAACGAGGTGGTGGCCACACGACTCACCACCAACACACCAACCCCAAATTCTTCGCAAAATTTGGCAACCTTCTTTGAAGATATTGACCAAGCAGACAACGCAAAATTCACCACCACTCAAAAAGCTCCGCAGGCTTCAGTTAACACCAATCATAGTCTCAAAATGCTCCTCAGGCTTCAGTTAACACCAATCATAGTTTCAACAAAGTAGAAATGGGAAAACCCACCCACTTCACGCCAAAAGCTCCACAGACTTCAGATAACACGGATCTAAATTTGAGCAAAGTAGCGGTTGCACAACTCACCACCAACACACCAGCATCACAAACTTGCAGAAATTCATCTACAGGTACTTCATAAAAAAACCTCTAAGGCTCTTGGAATTTTGCAGTTTACAGTTTTCGTTC
The DNA here is from genome assembly GCA_964058755.1 of Campiglossa producta. Classification (NCBI taxonomy): domain Eukaryota; kingdom Metazoa; phylum Arthropoda; class Insecta; order Diptera; family Tephritidae; genus Campiglossa; species Campiglossa producta. The sequence goes on along the minus strand of CAXKVI010000001.1, from coordinate 56,250,785 downwards.
TTTAAGATTGATTCCCTTTGCATTCCGGTTCTGCGTTATTGTTTTTCACTTCACTTTGGTTAACGCTTTGTTATTTCGACTTAACTTTGTTTTCAATTTCTTGACACAATTGAAGAAAAATAAAAACAAACTTAACACCGAAATGAACAAAGCGTTAACCGAAGTGAAGTGAAAAAAACGCAGACCCAGAATCTACTCCGAGGGCCAGTTTATAAATTTCATATCACATGTAAAGCCGAATTACGTACTACATTAATCATTCCTTTCTTTCCACTGCTTAAATAGATTCTAAAACGATTTTTGATGAGATTTTGGAAAACCTAAAAGCTTTGATTAAACAGGTGAAAAATATTGATGAGCGCCTCAAAATTGTAGAAGAAGCTTGCGACCAGGCACAGCTAATGGCACAAAATAGGTCTATTCGCGAATTTAAGGTAGTGTTAAGCAAAGTGCTACGGTCGGTCAGTCGTCTGACAGGAGAACTGCAAGACGAGCTGGAAATAGAGATTGCTGCGACATTGCCGTTGATCAGTATTGACGCTGCTAAGGACGTCGAAGAAAAATTGGAAAAGCAAGAATACCTCGCAGCAATGGTGAACGAGATTATGTCAAACTAAAAAATATTTTCTTTTAATTCAAATACTTTTGCAGAAAGTCTATTTGGTCCAAATTAAAAGGAAATAACGGAATACTGGACGATGTTTTCCGAAGGATGATGACAGACGAACTTGCAATTTTCTTTAATTTGGAAGGAAGAAAGGACAAAAGAGCATTGACACAATTGAAGCTATTCAATACAGTTTTATACGGTAATAGATACATAGTTAGCTGTTATTTATTATGTCTACTATTTCCTTTTTTCTTATAGAGGTTTTCGCAACGGAAGGTCGTAAAAAGTTCGAGAAGGGAATAAGAAAGAGCATCGAATTAAGTCATAATCGGTTTTACCAAAAGAAACATTTGCTTTCCAAAAAATAAAAAATTTTGTGTGTCACGAAGTGTAATACTACGTTACTCCAAAAGTGGAATCCAAAAAAAATTGATTGAAAAATATTCAAAATTAATAAAAAAAAACATTTTTCATTTATGGTCTTAAAAAATTACAAAATAATCGTCGTAAAAAAATTAGCTGTGTTACTTAAAATTTTTCAAAATGTATTTTCTCATAATTTTCTCTGGACGTTTTCATTCATACATATGTATATGTATTAAACTTTTTTTAATTCTCAATCGCACGCGTAATGTCAAACTCGGCCACGTTTGTGTGTCAAATAAATATTGAATTTATATTTATTAAGGATGTGATGTGACGTTCGAGGGGGAGGGGGGTCTGGAGTTTGTGACTGGGTGTGACATGGGGGGAGGGGGGGGTCAAAAACTACCAAAAATCGCGTGACGTCATATATGCACGACCCCTTATGTAATCCTTCACACAATGCCTTTTATAATCCTTTATTTAATTGCATTTATATTCCCTTATAAAGCACCTACATAATTCATTTTACAATTCATTATACAACTCCTTATATACTACATTTAATAATTAATAGCTTATACTATTCCTGATATCTCCCTTAGGTATTATTTATTCGAGTGAGAGAGCAATATCGTGTATTGATATGAGAAGTTTATGTGAAAGAGAGAGATAGAACTTACTTGCACTTAAGCTTATCCCTCAAGTTTTTCCATTTGGCCTTTTCCATATCATGGAAAGTTATCGAAATTATGAGGGATAATTTTCTTATTGATATGGCATATATGAGGGTATATATAACATACTGTTCTAGCTGGGTATGCACAGCTGTAATAAATAATTTCAACTACCAGGAAAAGACAGAAGAGTTGAATTTTGTGAAGTGAGCCACTTTTTCTCGAAGTTGTACTATCTTCTGAAACTTTTTTGTATGGTTCACAACAACAAGAAAAAAATACGTTTGGGCTAGTTTTTCGAAATTCGAATTATTTTCAAGGTAATAGCTATCAACACTTTTCGAAATTCCTCACTTTTTGATGATTTTCTCATGATTGGTCAAACCGATTTTGCTAATTTTTTTAAATATATATAAAAGATGGTATCTTCTACCAAACAACGATTCTAATTTTTGCAAAAAAAAATTTTTTGCAAACATTTTTCGCATTTTTGAACTTCTCCATCGTGGTCAGATGGCGCTTTTGCATGATGTTGTTGGGCATTCCATTAGTAACTATTATCAAAAAAAACTTTTTTGGCACTTTAAGGGAGCGGGAGTTTTTTACATTTTTTACAGACTTGTTAATTCTACACAAACAATCTGTTAAGTCAGTGACAACTCATTGACTGGTCTGGTCTGAGCTAAACACTCACACATTGTAATGCAACCCTACACGTACACCAATGTTTGCATAAGATTCTTCACCATCGCCCTCGAAATCTTATCACAATTCTGATGCTTCATAACCTCAGACCGGAGTATCTAATGAGTGGTCACTGCACCAAATTTGGCGAATTCAAAAAAGCCAGTTCGACACCGTTTACATTCACAAATGTGCATTTAGCTTCACCTACACTATCATGATGTTTTAAACACCTGTAGAACAAAATTGCAAGTATATCTTTTGATAATATCCCTCGTTTATCACGTAAGGCCTACACACTACCGTGGCATAATCGAAATTTGAAAAAACTTAAAAATCTCCGTAATAATTTTCACCGGCTTTATAAATGTTCTGGTAATCTGCAGCATAAACTAATGTGTGAGAAGGAGTTTAATTGTCTAAATAAATTTTTATATAATAATTTTTTGTTAAGATTTGAAATGAATATTAAATCCAATCCTAAGGCATTTTGGAGCTTTATAAACTCAAAACGTTCATCGTCGTTTATACCGTCCTCGGTTTCCTACAATAGTAAGACTGCATGTACAGTTCATGAAAGTGCGAATTTATTTGCTGAATTTTTCAATTCAAATTTTGTTGATGACTGTGTACAGAGTGATTTTTCCATTGTTGGGCAAATAGCAACATCATTGGACTTTGGCTCGCTGATTCTACTGGAAGATGATATTTTTTCCGCTATAAGAGACTTAAAATGTTCTAAGCAAGTCGATGTTCATAATATTTCTGCTTTCTTTCTCAAGCAATGTATTTCATCCATTGTTGACCCTCTACTTCTTTTATTCAATTTGTCACTAAGCTCAGGTTGTTTTTTGGACGAGTGGAAAGTGACCTCTGTTACTCCAGTTTTCAAATCTGGGAGTAAAAATGAGGCATCCAATTATCGACCAATTTCTAAAATAACTAATATTGCCAAGTTGTTTGAAAAAATCATTACTTCTAAGCTTTCATTTGCAATCAAACCTTACATATCCTTATCTCAACACGGTTTTATTCCAGGTCGGTCAACGATCACCAACCTGGCCGTTTTTTCTAATTACTGCATTTCTGCCTTTGTGGATGGTTTACAGGTAGATTGTATTTATACGGATTTATCTAAAGCTTTTGATAGAGTGTCACATAGACTATTAATTTCTAAATTAAATAAATTTGGATTTCATTCATCTTTCCTATCCTGGGTTAAATCATATTTGATAAATAGAATTAATTATGTGGTTATTGACGGCGTAACCTCGGGGTTCCACAAGGAAGTATTCTGGGCCCTCTGATTTTCGTAATTTTCATCAATGATTGCACTGAGTGTTTTACTATGTGTGAACATCTACTTTACGCTGATGATTTGAAGGTTTTTAAGAAGATAAGTAGCCAATCTGATATCGAAATTCTGCAGAATGAGATAAACAAGTTTCAAGTTTGGTGTTCTAGTAATAATTTGTCCATCAATATTGGAAAATGTTGCTCGGTCACTTATAATAAAATTAGATCACCTATTTCCTCAGTTTATTCCATCTCTGGTACTGTTCTTAGCTCTAGTAATAAATTTAAAGATCTTTGGGTAGTTTTTGACTCCAATTTCTCATTTACTGAACATCGTAATTATATCATACCTAAAGCTTATTCATCTTTTGCGTTTGTTAGGCGTAACTGCTCTGGATTCAAGGACACTTATACAAAAAAATTATTGTTTAACGCGTTTGTAAGGTCTAAGCTTGAATATGCAGCCGTTATCTGGAATCCGTTCTACGATGTGCACTCCAACAGAATTGAAAGGGTACAAAAAAAGTTTCTAAAATTTGCATTAGCTAGTATTAGGTTTGAAATGCCGATTCCGTCGTATATTTCTCGATGTAGACTGATCAGTTTGCACACTCTTGCCAGTAGGAGAATGATATCTGGTTTGGTATTTATTCGTGATGTTCTTTTTGGGATTGATTTGGGATGATTGTCCCTACTTACTACATTGCATAAAACTCAATGTGCCAGTGAGGAACTTACGACATAACGATTTGTTCTCTCCTGATCTCTGCAAAACAAGGTATGCTCAAAATGAACCAATTATCAGACTATTAGCTGAATTTAATTTGTTATGTAGAGAAACAAACTTAGATATCTTTGCTAATCGTAATGAATTTAAAGAAAAGCTGTATATGTATTATTCCTAATTTTTTTCTTTTTTCTTTGTTTTAAATTTGAATTTTCGCAGTCTGTAAGGTTTGTAAATCATAGACTAAATAAATAAATAAATAAATAATGAGAACATGTAAGTTGATAATGAGAAAATATCAATATCAATATCAACTTACAATTTTCTTTATCAACTTGGGTATTCTCAATATCAACTTAAAATTCTCATTATCAACTTAGGTATTCTCAATATCAATTTACATTTCGCATTATCAACTTCTGTGTGCATAATATGTTTTTGTTTTCTCAATATGAACTTAAATTCTCATTATCAACTTTTATTTTCTCAATATAAACTTACATTTTCTCATTATAAACTTGAAAAGGTGTAGTTGAAATTGTTATTTGCAGCTGTGCATAGTGCATAAGTTATCACACGTCAATTACCCATAATGGTTCTTGCTGGGCAATTCTAAATGTGGACACTATTGTTTATCCATACTATAGTTTGGCAACTTATTTTTTTCTTCTTACGAATTAGAGTGGAAGGCAGTGGCTGAGTGACTCCAAATGAAATGTAAAGAAGGAATAGTATGAAGCCCAATACGCCATTTTGTTTGATATAAACCTAAGACGCATTTGAGATTAAACCTTCAACGTCCATTCTCACTTTTTGAAAACTTAATATCAATTAATCAATCAATTAATTATCGATTTAATGATAAACTACCAGTAGCAGATCAACTTTTTTGTTAAATGAGTATTAACTTGAGGTATAATTAAATACAAAAATTATAATATAAATGTCCGAAAGGTAAGGTATACAATGGTGGACACCCGCAGGGATTGTATTGTTCGGCAAAGAGGGTAGAAATAATTGCAAATTGCAATTTTTCGACAAATTTGGTGCAGTGTAAATGTACTATAAACGGTGTCGAGCTGGGACTGGATTCTCTAAAAGTGGTGAGATTAAAAGTGTACACTGAATCAAATCCCATTTGCAACGAAAATTTACACTTGAGATTTCCATGCGATTCTGTAAACTATTGTGTACATTTTTGTGATGAATGAGTGCTGACAAACACAAAAAGGGTGTTTCCATTGGGGTGAATAAGTGGTGACGGTCAATACCATATAAATTTTAACAGCTTTTTTGTTTACAGTAGGCAATGTATGACGTTTTGATTTCAAGTCTTTAAATGACATTTATAAACAATACTTTTAAAATTTTTTCGAATATTTCATTTTATGTCTTTTTAAAGTATTCATGCTCTTGTTGAAATACCCTTTACACCAAAACTCACTGAAAAAAAGTCAGTGAAAATTTTTGACAAGCTGTGTAAATTATTTTGATAGAAAAAACTCGCACTCATTGTTACTGAGGGTACACAATTTTCAGTGTACACTTGAAAACTCATCGTTAGGGAATCCAGGCCCTGGCTTATTTGAATTCGCCAAACTTAGTGCAGTGTAAATGTACTATTAGAAAGGCCTTTCTATTGAATGAGCTGTCATCCAAAGATTAAATTTAAACCTCATGGCAAGCAAAACTCATTCTCCGCAGTACTAAGATTCCATAGGAATTTGTAAAATATTTGTACATCGCATGCTGTTTGCTTTTGTTTACATTTATGACACATATTTTCAATTATTTCACTAGTTTAAACTTGCACGTACCTACCCATATATGACAAAAACAAAAACAATATGAATTTACATATATATGTACATATATATCAAAAGACAGCCAGACCAAACAAACTAAGAAAAATGTAAACAATTTGCGCGCGTATTTTGACTTAAGCGTTTAGCAGAATCAGTACATCAGTACGTTGAAACCATTGTATACGTTATAGTAGGAATAAACAATGGTTGAAACAACTGACAGCATAGTAGACTGCGGGTGTTTGTAGGCGTAACGCCAGATACGACGGATACGTCAAAGTAGAATTTGCTCTAAAATTGACGTACGTCACGTAACTGACGTATTGGCGGACTGATTCTGTTTCCCGCTTTATTCCGGTCTTGTCTATTCCAATCAGACGAGCTGCCATTTAGCCAAGTCTATTTTTGGAAGACGACAACAAATCGATCGTTGTAAATTGTGTAATGGGTTTTTAAATATGCATACATACATAAATAAGAAATTATTAGAGTACGAACTAATACGGGTAAACGATTAGCCGAGTTATTCGAGTAGTCGTAAACAATTAGCGCGCCTGAATAAAAAAAAACTCCCTTTGACCTCCCAAAAAACAATAAAGCCACATCTTTTTGAGCGTGAACGCGGGTGAGCGTGAATAATTTTCTTTTGTGTAATATGTTAATAGAACTCCACTTTTCAAAAAAAAACATGCGTAAGTGGATAAACAACTAAAATATCTTTGATATTAGTGCATTTAAAATTAAATGAAATTGTTTAATATGCTTTGAAATGCTTATTTTACTATCTCACAGTGAATTGTGTCCGAACACAAAGTGGCAATTACCACGGATTTTTTTTACATTTTTTGGAGAATTGAACTCATTTGATGTGCGTGAATTGATTTGGAATTATTTTCCTTTTCACGCTCACGTTCACGTATTTCCACACAATTTATAAGCATTATATCACGACTGATGTTCTGACAGGGAAGGTACCCTACCATATCAGTGATGGGACAATGCGGTTTTCGATAATTATAGATAAATTTTAGAGCCGACACTGGTTGTGAGATGTTTTCGTTGGTATTTTCGGGCAAAACATGTGGTGTTCGACATGTTTTCTGTGACAGTTTTATATGGCGAAAACATCAAGTTTCAGCATGTTTTGCCTCGAAAACAAGAATGCGCTCCAAAACACGCTAGTGTGTACATGGTATAAAAGCAAAAATGTATTAAGTTTTCGTTTGATAGGTCGATTTAGTCAACATTTTTAATAGGGCATTATTGAAAAAAATGTGAGCTAAAGGATGATTTACACGGGTCGATTTTTCTAACCTTTTTTTCAATCGACCGTGTAAACAGCAATTCGATCGATCTTCACCTTGTATTTAAGGGTTGAACACAAGTGGTTCGATAAAAATCGACCCGTGTAAATGAGCCTTAAAGGCTGCTTTATGCGAGTCGATTTTTTTACACTCAGCGCCCTTGTGATTGGCCTTTTGACGGGTCATTGTCTAATCACAACGCAACGTTTCTCTGACTAGCTACAGCTGATGTGATCCTTTTTTGTATGAAGATTTTCAATAGGTCACAACAGTTATAATTCCTCTTTTCTCAACGTGTCATTAAGTTACTCATACGCCACGGTATACCGTATTTTGTTTTAATTCTAATTTTTTTTTTTTTCATTTAGCCCAGTTTGAAAACATTAGGAATCAATATATTTTATAACCAATTTTAATTCCGTGTCATACCTATATTCTAATTCATTTTCTTTCATTCGGAACTTACCATCGACGATACGCTCCTTAGTCTTTGTATATTTGCTCTCGGGTGTAGGTGGTGTTTGTTTTTCTTGCCGTTTAGGTGTTTCGGATGCTGCTGTTTCTTTTGTCTCTGCCGTTGAAAAGCTCTTTTTCTTAATTGAATTTCTGGGCGACGACATTTTTAAGTATTTTATTCAGGTTCTTCTTAAGGCTATTTTATTTACTTATGCAGTATTTTCTTAAATGTTTCGTTTGTTTAATTTTGTTGTTTTTTTCACATTTATTGGGTTATTTATTTGCAAGTTTCATAATTTTAAAGACACAAGCATTTTATTTTTAGTATATTTATAGATCACTTTTTGTATCTTTGTTAAAAATTGTATATGCATACAAACAGGCATACATAGATATTTAAATACATATATACATGTGTTGTCAGGTTAATACACATATTTTATGGGTTTTTTTGTTTTTTGTCCTTTAATAATATGTTATTATAAACACATACATAAGTATACTGTTATATACAATACAAATATGCAAGTTCAAATACTCGACAATATGCCTATACAGACAATTCCACAGAAATTTCTACCCAGACCGAAAACCAAATCATTTTAACAAAAAATTGCTCAAAAAGGCTCAAAAACTATTTTTTTTCTCAAGAGCTTTACTTAGAAAAAAATATAATTAAAAAAAAAATAAAAGTGCGCCAGTTTAGTACAAAAAGTGAAAAAAGTTGATCGTGTTTTTCCATGCGTGCTTTTTTTTTTGTTTTCGGGCTCAACACGATCACGCACGCGCACAATCGGATTTTGAAACACGAGCATATGAACACACGCGCGCGTGTTTCGTGTCACGGTCAAAAACATGCACGACGCCCACCTCTAATACTAATACGCAGAGTATCATGATTTGTCCATGTACATATATGGCTTTATAACGGCATAAAGGAGTCGCGAAAGAGTTTCATACATCAAAGTTCTAAGGATTAATAGAGAAGTCGTTTGAGCCATGTGACTCTCTGTCTGTGCTTCCGCAAAAATTTAGATATTTGAGTAAAATATGGTATAAACATTACTTTCCGGCCAAAAAGTTTGCTAGTGGAAAATTGATGAGATATATTGATAACCATACCGCTTTTTCAGAAAAAGTCGAGAAAAAATCCAAAAACCCTTAAATATGGATTTTTGACACCGTATAATATTTTTAGCACACTTGGCATCGATGGGGACTTTTGCAGTTTTATTTCTGAGGCTGAACCAAAGCTCCCTAGAAAAATTTGGCTCTGTCGGATTATTGGTTATATCAAATATCGAAATTTACCGGACTAGTACACGGTTAAAAATGTGAGACTAAATTTTAAACCCGTCTAAAGTTTAGCGATTTTCTAAATTATTTTTGAAATATTTTAACCCTTCCAAAAGTTTAAAAAGAATTTAATTTTTTTTTGGTTTCGATTTAAGATCTAAATGGAAAAGCAGTCTAAATTTTGTCTTTGGTTTGTGTGAATGTAATTGAATTTTGCCCACTTTATGTGCGGCATAGTTTAGCGGTAGAGCAGTCGGCTGTCACTCCTGAGCGCTTTCGTTCGAATCCTGCCAAGTGGACATTTTTTTAATATTTTATTCTGAAAACTTTTCGGTTTAAAATTAAAACTTTTTGGTTTGAAAATTATAACTTTTCGGTTTCAAATTAAAACGTTTCGGTTTAAAATTAAAACTTTTCGGTTTCAAATTAAAACGTTTTGGTTTGAAAATTAAAACTTTTCGGTTTAAAATTAAAACTTTTCGGTTTCAAATTAAAACGTTTTGGTTTGAAAATTAAAACTGTTCGGTTTAAAAATAAAACTTTTCGGTTGAAAATTAAAACTTTTTGGTTTGAAAATTAAAACTTTTCGGTTTAAACCGTTTCGGTCCACAATTTTTGTTTTGTTTTCATTTATATTTGAAATTTGCCAACAACATTTATGTATGTGCGATGTAGCTCAGTGGTAGAGCAGACGAGCATGATGCGGGGAGTCTTGGTTCGAGTCCCAGCCAACGGACAAAATATTATTTTTTCTTTAGAAAACTGTTAAAACATTTGTGGGTTTGGTCATATATGTAGTCCAAAAAAGTTTAAAATGTAGGTTCAAGTTATTGCAGGGAGAAAAGGTGGCTCTAGCTCGGGAAATATAGGCGTTACAAAAATAACTATTTTCACTGTCGATGGGGAGCCTCCAGACAAATAAACGGCAAAAGAAAATTTGCTTCTTCTTTCGAGAAAAATAATGAAAAGTCCATGCGTGCATATAATGCATAGACCTAATTTTACAATCGCGATGTCTCAGAACTGGTGACTCTTAGAGAAAAAATGTAGCGAATTTTCAGGTCTACAACTTGGTCTCAGATAATTTTTCAGAGAAACTTACCGTTTTCGAGAAAAATCTTTAGAACCTCAATTTTGACCTTTGACCCCGAATAACGTTTTTTGCACACATGGGATCGATGGCGAATTTTGAAGTTTTCTTTTCGACGGCGAACCTAAGCCCTCTACAAAAATTTGGCTCTGTCGAACTTTTGTTATTAATGTTAATGTCTAATTTCGCCGGAATATAAATTGAGCAAAGGAGCAGAAAGAAGGTCAAAATCGCCTAGGCGGTTAAAGGCTATTTTAAGTAAGTAAGTAAGCAGAAGGAAGGTACTCATTTCACGATTTTCTTCCATAAATCAGTGAGCCTATATGACAGACCGTCCATAAAAGAAAAACTAATCGGCTTTTATTTTCTGTTACTTCGGAAGAACGTCAGTGACGAATTTTATGTAAAGTCCTAAATACAAAGATTGTAATAAAGACTTCATTCAATTTCTAATAATCTCCCAAACATTGAAATTTAATTCTGTCAGGGGGTTTCGCAGAAATTTGGATAAATCACCGGCGCCCTTGTCCTGAAAGTGTAACCTCAGTGACGACTGAATTTTAGTCCGTATTTAGTATGTTTTTAGAATTTAAATGAAAAGTTTAGCCAAACAGCTTTGAGTAGATAAAAACTAGCGGCGGCGATATACCAACAGGTTATCATAACCTCTAACGAGATTTTTAGCCGAGCTTCTCTTTCCAACAAGTGGTGTGTTGCTTTTTAGTTTTCCTACAAGTTGGCGGGACCTACAGTTTTTTGCCGACTCCGAACGGCACTTGCAAAGCAAATGAATTTTTTGCTAATTCTAAATAATTTTTGATGGTACTTTTGCCGGGCATCGAACCGCCACGACTTGGTGTAGAAGGCCGAACACTTAACCGCTACACCACGGCGGCCGCCATAAAATAAATAAATAGATAACCTCCAAGAAATATACCAGTTTTCGTGAGCTAAAACGTGCAAATGGTAATGCAATTAGAATTTGAATCATAAAATTTTACTTGCGATGTAACGTAAGTGACGGTGGAATCTCCCATGTATGCCCTTTAATTAGTACTAGAGTTCGCCCAGTGGTTGAAATTCAACCACAAAACCTTATTTTATTTTCCTACCTTTTTGCTATTTCTTAAATTTTCCTTTCTTTTCCATATTTTGTATATTTTTGGTTTCTATACATTCCTATTCATTTTGCCTTTTCCTTCGTCTTTACATCATTCAGTAATATAGTTTCAGTGTTGATAATTATTTATTCTTCTTAGGTCGTCTTCATACGTATTTCTTTCCTTTCCTTTCCTTAGCATTAATTTGCTTTTATTTCCTTTCCTTTCCTCTCCTTTCATCTCAATTTATTCTCTTTGCTTTTCTTTCCTTCTCTTCCTTTTTATTTCCTTTCCTTATCTTCTCCTTTCTTTTCCTTTTCTTTCCTTTTCTCTTCTTTCCTTTTCTCTTCTTTCATTTCATTTTATTTCCCTTCTTTCTTTCTTTCTTTTTTGTTCTTTTATGTTCTTCTCTGTTCTTTTTCTTTCTTTTCGTTTCTTTTATATTCTTACCTGATCCTTCTTTCCATTTCCATTACATTCCTTTTATCCTTTTATTTTCTTTTTCTTCCCTTTCCTTTCGTTTCCGTTGCTTTAGTTTCCTTTCATTTTATTCACTTTTTTTCATTTCTTTTCTTTTCTTTTATTTTTTTCTTACCTTTATTTTCTTTCACTTTTTTCTTAAATTTCCCTTCCTGTCATTTCGTTTCCTTACCTTTCCTTTCCTACCGTTTCCTTATTTTCTTTTGTTCCTTTCCGCAACTCCTTTGCTTTTCTTTTTCTTTCATTCATTTCCTTAACTTATTTTTTTAGCTTTTCATTACTTTTCTTTCCTTTATTTTTCTTTCTTTTTATTTTCATTTATTTTCCATACCTTCTTCCTCGCTACCTTTTCTTTCCCTTCTTTTTTCTTCTTTCCTTTCTTTGTCTTTCTCCTTTTGCTTCTCTTTTCCACTGCATTACCTACATTACATTTCCTTTCTTCCCTTCCTTTTTTCTTCTCCATTCCTTTCCTTTCCCTTTGATTTTTCTGTCATATTTTCCGTTCCTTACCTTAACTTACCTTAATTTTCCTTTTATCCATCCCTTTCCTTTCCTATTATTTTCTTAATTTAATATTTTATTTATTTCATTTTGTTTCATTTTTATTTATTTTATATTATTCCCTTTCCTTTCATTTCCAACAAATTTTATTTTTTTACTTTCAATCACTTTTCTATTTCTGATTTTACTTTTTTTTTTAATTTTATCAAATTTCCATTTTATTTTATTTCACTAAGTCTAGCCACGAAGGGCCTTGTGCATGATCTAGCTTATTTGTGCTTTTTTTTTAAAAGCATTTGCTTCTCTGAATCCCCACGCACAGATTTTGTTTTTGTAAACACTGTTTGTACCTAAGCTCAATAAAGTTGACGCGCTGGCTCATGTTATCTTATTGCTGCCAACAAAACAACTCACCCTACTGCAATAAATGCAAACACAACAATGCAAGTGGTCATACCTACATACATACACCCATAACAGCGGCTCTATAAAGCGAATGCGTGTATATCACATGTAGTGGTGTGATTTTCAAATCATATTATAATTAATTTTTTTAAATTTTTGGTTTGTTGTCGAACACCCTGCTCGGCGAGACATATCGATGCATACCAAATTTTATATACCTTAGAATTGTGGTTATTGCAAAAAAGGGAGGAACCTGTTATGTTTGCGCATTTATATATAATAGATATGCTACACACAGAAAAATTTCTTACATTTTTAGTTAACATGATTCATGTTAAATCAACATGAACACCTCTTGTACGTAAAACAAAAACAATTTCGGAAAATCAACACGAACATTTTAACACGAAGCGTATGGTTAAAATAACATGAAGTACTTCTGCATAAGAATTACATAGTGTGCATCCCTTACACTATATTCGGTTTGTTTTAACATGAACAAGTGTTGTTTTCGACTGCCATCTGTTCCCCAACATTTTAACATGAAGCGTATGGTTAGAATAACATGAAATATTTCTGTATTCGAATTACATTAGTGTGTATCCCTTACACTATATTCGGTTTGTTTTAACATGAACAAGTGTTGTTTTCGACTGCCATCTGTTCCCCAACATTTTAACATGAAGCGTATGGTTAGAATAACATGAAATATTTCTGTATTCGAATTACATTAGTGTGTATCCCTTACACTATATTCGGTTTGTTTTAACATGAACAAGTGTTGTTTTCGACTGCCATCTGTTCCCCAACATTTTAACATGAAGCGTATGGTTAGAATAACATGAAATATTTCTGTATTCGAATTACATTAGTGTGTATCCCTTACACTATATTCAGTTTGTTTTAACATGAACAAGTGTTGTTTTCGAGCATCATCTGTTCCCCATCAAAGCTTGTGAACAGAATTGTTCTCAAAAGAACAGAATTTAAGTCAGTGTGTAGATACCGACTTGATGAAAAGTTGTAGATATAATAAATAATTAATATATTGTGAAATTTATAGTTTCTTAACTTGCGAATAAGTTGTGAAGTTTTGCAAAAAGTTTTGGGTAAGTAATTTGTGTTGTTTTTCATATTTTGTAAACGTTTCCTGCTAAAACAGGTCCAAAAATGTCGGGGTAGGTTAAAAACAACGCGCACTATACATAAATACCATGGAAACGCTTTAGGATTAGGGATACCCGGTAGAAAAGGCGTCGTTTGATACTTATCCCTACATTAATTGGACGTGTGCTACCAGTTTTACAATCGCTTGGATAATTTAAAGAGCTTTCAATGAAACAATTTTTATTTAATTTTCAGATTGGGGCTTGTTGTTGCTGTTTTCGATGCAGAAGTTGCCAATGATTGCATTAAAATAAGAATATGTATATGTATGTACATATGTGTACTTTTATTATTTAACATGCTGATCGTGTTAATTTAACATGATGATCGCGTTAATTTAACATGATGATCGTGTTAATTTAACATGATAGATCGTGTTGATTTAACAATAAAAACATGTTGAATTAACATGACAGATCGTGTTAATAAATTATACAAGCATTATATTCTTTCATACCTGAAAATAAGTATGTTAAAGGTTTTCGATAAATGAATTAACTAAATAAAAATTATTAAAAAAATCAAAAACAAGGTGTTTTATTTTAAGGGTTAATTTAACAATAAAAACCTGTTAAATTAACATGATAGATCGTGTTAATTTAACAATAAAATCCTGTTAAATTAACATGATAGATAGTGTTGATTTAACATAACATATCGTGTCAATTTCACATGATAGATCGTGTAAATTTAACAGGACGAAATTGTTATTTCAACATAGTATATTGTTAATTTAACATGTCTGATCGTGTTGATTTAACAAGAAAAATAATGTGGATTCAAACCTTTGTGATCATGTTAAATTCACACTGTTCCTTCATGTTGATTTAACATGTAGGAACAGTGAAACAATAGCTTCATGTTAGAACAACATGAGCGATAGTGTTGAAAAATTATAACCTGAAAAAGTGTTAAAAAAGTGTTGATTCAACATGAAAATTATTCTGTGTGTATGTCCTATTTAAAAACTTTTATGTGTTTTTGGAAGGCCTGAGTGACCATTTCTCTAAACACACTCATTCTTCCCTGGATGGAACGTTAAAAGAGACTCTCCGAAACTCTCCCAATGCTCCGCTGTGATCAATGAAAAAACATCCCTTATTGTTTTTGTGGGAAGTCAAGGGGATTACTAGCCTGCCTAGGAGATACAATGTTAAAGGGGAGTATAGAAATTGTATGCACTCAAAAAATTGTTTGTCCTAAAGTTAAGGGATTTCGTTACTTGGCACACAAGTTAGGAAATTTTCCTATTTTGTAGGAAAAACCTATGGTTTTAACGAAGTTCGTTCTTAAAATGTACGAAAGAAGGCACTTAAAACAAGTAAGTATATTTCCTTGACCTGATATCTGATGTAAAAATTTAGTCCAATGAAAAATAAATTAAAGCCTCGGATGAGAACCCCCTTTAATGTTGACGACCCGGCAAAACGAATAAGGCATAATGATTTGGATATTAGGGCATGTACCGGGAATGTCCGGACCCTTTCAAGGGACGGTACCGCTGCCCGACTGGTTGATGTCCTTGTTAACGCAAAGGCTGACATCACCGCCCTGCAGGAAATGCGATGGACGGGACAAGGAAAGACGACCATCGGACCTTGTGACGTATACTACAGTGGCCAGACACGCGGCAAAGCGCGTGGTGTAGGATTCGTGGTGGGAAAGAGACTTCGCCGCCAAGTACTAGCGTTCACCCCCGTGGACGAGCGTCTCGCTGCGATCCGCATCAAAGCGAAATTTTTCAACATAACATTTATCTGCGCCTATGCGCCGACTGAGGAGACGGACGACGCAGAGAAGGACTCCTTCTACGATAAACTTGAACAGACTTATGATCGCTGCCCCCAACATGATATCAAAATCGTGCTCGGCGACTTTAATGCGAAGGTGGGCAAGGAAGGAGTCTTTGGTCCAACAGTTGGAAAATTTAGTCTCCATGATATAACATCCCCCAACGGCACTAGGTTGATTGATTTCGCTGCTGCTCGCAATATGGTCATCAGTAGTACCAGGTTCCAGCATAAACGAATACACCAAGCCACATGGCTGTCTCCTGATCAAAGAACAAGAAACCAGATTGATCATGTCATGATCGACGGCAGACATAGCTCCACCGTTCTGGACGTGCGTACCCTTCGTGGTCCCAATATCGACTCGGACCATTATCTTGTTGCAGCCAAGATACGCACACGCCTCTGTGTAGCAAAGAAAGTGCGCACAGTAACGGAAGGAAAGTTTGACGTCGAGAAGCTGCGCACGACACAGACAGCTGACAATTTCTCCACTCGACTCTCACACCTGCTATCGGAGAGCAATCCTCGACCTAACGATGCAACCGAGCAATGGAAGCATATCTCTCACTCATTACGTACCGCCGCTGAGGCCACTATAGGGTTCCAGCGAGCCCGCAAAAACAACTGGTACGATGAGGAATGCAGCACTGCCTCGGACAAAAAGGACGCTGCCTACAGGGAGACGTTGCGAACGGGCGCAACCCGCAGTGTATGGCAACGCTATCGTGAGGCAAAGAAGGAAGAGAGACGCCTTTTCAGAAAAAAGAAACGTGAGGCCGAAAGGCGCGAGTGTGAGGAGCTTGAGATGCTGGCTGACAGGAATGATGCCCGAAAATTCTATGAAAAGATCTGGCGGATGACGGAAGGTTTTAAGACCGGGGCAAGTTCCTGTAAGGACAATAATGGCGACCTGGTAACCGACGTACAGAGTGTACTTAAATTATGGAGGGAGCACTTCTCCTCACTGCTAAATTGCGAGGGAGACGTCGAACCCGATACCCCAATCCCTGACGATGGAAAAGTCGTCCCACCACCTGACTATGATGAAGTGAGGATAGCTATATCCCGGCTGAAAAACAACAAAGCGCCTGGAAAAGACGGACTGCCCGCCGAGCTGTTCAAACACGGAGGCGAAGAGCTGGTAAAAAGCATGCATCAGCTCTTATGCAGAATATGGTCAGACGAGTGCATGCCTCCAGATTGGAATTTAAGTGTGCTCTGCCCAATCCACAAGAAAGGCGATCCCGCTAACCGCACCAACTACCGCGGAATCAGCCTTCTTAATATCGCGTATAAGGTTCTTTCTAGCGTATTGTGTGAAAGACTGAAGCCCATCGTAGACAAGCTGATTGGACCTTATCAGTGTGGCTTTAGACCTGGTAAGTCTACCATCGACCAGATTTTCACGATACGCCAAATCCTGGAGAAGACGCATGATAAAAGAATCGACACACACCATCTCTTTGTCGATTTCAAAGCCGCTTTTGACAGCGCAAAAAGGAGTTGCCTGTATGCCGCCATGTCTGAATTTGACTTCCCTGCAAAGCTTATACGGCTTTGCCAAATGACGTTGAGCAATACTAACAGCTCCGTCAGAGTCGGGAAGGACCTCTCTGAGCCATTTGAAACCAAACGAGGCTTCAGACAGGGCGACTCCCTTTCGTGCGATTTCTTCAACCTGATGCTGGAGAAGATAATTCGAGCAGCAGAGCTAAACCGCAATGGTACAATCTTTTACAAGAGCGTGCAATTGCTGGCGTATGCCGATGATATTGATATCATTGGCCTTAACAACCGCGCCGTAAGCGCTGCCTTCTCTGGACTGGATAAAGAAGCGAAAAAAGTGGGTCTTGCGGTCAACGAGGACAAGACGAAGTATTTGCTGTCATCAAAGAAAGAATCGGCGCACCTGCGCCTTGGCAGCCACGTCACTGTTGATAGTTACAAATTTGAAACTGTGAGGGACTTCGTCTATTTGGGAACCAGCATTAACACCGAAAATAATATCAGTCTAGAAATCCAACGGAGAATCACTCTTGCGAACAAGTGCTACTTTGGACTGAGTAGGCAATTGAGAAGTAAAGTCCTCTCTCGAAGAACAAAGATCGCGCTCTATAAGTCTCTCATCATACCTGTCCTGATGTATGGCTCAGACTCATGGACAATGTCAAGAGAAGATGAGATGGCCCTTGGAGTATTTGAGAGAAAAGTTCTCCGGAAGATTTATGGTCCTTCCCGTGATGCCGACGGCGAGTATCGAAGGAGATTTAACGATGAGCTGTACGAGCTTTACGCAGATCTGACCATAGTCCAGCGAATTAAAGCCCAAAGGCTCCGCTGGCTGGGTCACGTCATGCGAATGGACAAAGAAGCTCCAGCCCAGAAGGTTTTCCAATCGTCACCCGAATTCGGCAGCAGAGGAAGGGGGAGGCCTCGACTGAGATGGAAACAACAGGTGGAGGATGACTTGAACTCCCTTGGGGTTTCCAATTGGCGTCAGTTATCGCTAAAAAGGAATGACTGGCGTGCTTTGATAGGCGACGGCCAAAATCGCTTAGGCGGTTAAGCGCCAATAAATGATGATGATGATGATATCTGATGTAATTTTACTAATTTTTAGTAAATTGTTGCGATTTCAAGTAACAAATTGCCTAAAATCAGAAATGAGTCTATATTTTACTGAAGTTTAAGTTAATGTTGTCCTTAACTTCCTCAATACAAGTAATAATTGTCTTCCAACAGCGGAGGTACTGTCACTGGTATCATAGAACAAAGCTGCAATTCGACGACATCAAGCGATGGCCTGTTGGTTAACATCTCCGTTCAGCAGTCAAAGCAGTGTGAGCTCGATTCTCGGTGGAGGCAACAAAGCAACGTGGGAAACTGTCATTTAGAACAAAGCTGTAATTTGACGCTGGCAAGCATAAGTATACTATGGCGTCATCTTAGACACCTGGGTTAAGCATTCAAGATAACTGAGTTCAATTCTCGGTGAAGTCAACATAAGAACTCTGAAAAATATTTTTTTAATAACACTTCTTTTAGTTATATACAAGTATAAAAAAATGATATTGCTTCACCGAGAATCGAACTCAGAACACTTTATTTTCCTCAATACAAGTACACTTTTCCTTAGAACGAAGAAATTTGTACTTGAATTGAGGAAAAATACTTCTTTTTTAAAGTACAGTTTGATCTATGATTATTTAGTTTAAGTAAATCATTTCCTTTACTTAAGGACGATTACGCTTTAGTACAATTTTGTTCCCTTCTTGTCCTTAAATTTATATGGCGCTCCCTAATATTTAGGAAAACCCTTTTTTGAATGTGCTTATACACAGAAGTATGGGAGTAATCCGATTCTCGTAAGGGAGTGCTTTGTAAGCTTTGACATAATCCCGATATACATTTCTATTCCTGTAAATGTTTTAATTGTCCTCTACGAATTCTGAAAAATTGCATTTGCAAGAAGACAAGACAATGGTATTTGTGATGTTGCTGGAAACGATAGATATAAACCCGGCTGTAAACGCACGGTCAGAATTGCAAGCCTGATAAAGAGAGGATAAGACAAAATTATGCAATTTCTACATGGAGAGTGACTAAGGACCTCAATACTAGCCGCAAATCCATCAAAAACGTTATGAGCTTAAAAATCAAGACTTCAGAGACAAACAGAATTCATGGTCTCGCGAAACGATAAAATCATATAAGGACAGAACGAAACCATTACATAATTCAAAAATAGTGATTCTACATCGATAAATCTGATATGGTGAAGCTTGAGCTTTCAATATTAAAATATTAAAATATCCTAGAGACATTGCAAACCTAGTCAGTGAAGTGAACAGCTTCAGATACTTTATACATTGATTGCATAAACAAAGGAAATACGCATTTTTTTAACTATATTTTTACTATCACACTAAAAAAGTGGAACACGAAGGACATAATCGTCAAAAAGGAGGACACTAATTTTTCGGAGGACAAACACACTCCTCCTCAAAGGAGGACGTTTGGTCAGCTTAATAAATGGTACAAAAAATGGTGAAGTTTTTCGAGTTTAGATTTTCCCCATTGTTGCTATTGAGGATCCTAAAGGGCCGATTATACCCTTTTTTAAAGCCAGGAATCTGGCGAGCTCAAATCAGCCAATTCGACACCGTTTACATTGGAAAATTTGCATTTGGCTTCACCTTCCCTGCAAGAATTCCCCACCAGGACAAAAAGCCACCGAAAGAAAACGCACTACCGTGATGCTTTTAACACCTGTATAGTAATGCTTCTATTAGCAAGAAGACTTCTGTATTTTTCTGATAGAATTGGCTCTGTTTCTTCCTAGTAAGCTAGGGACTTGAAAATTTTGCCACATGTTTCGGAACCTGGTGTCAATACAATATTCAATAAAAAAACTGCACTAGGTTTTTGAAAATTCGTTTGATGTAGGGAATCTTGGGATGGACTCTTCTTTTATTTCCTGCCGTTCTTGAAGCTTCACATTAAAGCCCTTCATCATGGGCGTAGCCAGCTAGGGGCGGGTAGGGGCAAATGCCCCAACCTAAGCCAAATGTGTTTTTTTTTTTTGGAGAAAATGCTGAAACAACGAGGACTTTTCAAGGAGTATTCTCGTAAAAAGCGAGGAAAATTTGGGAAAAAATGAGTATCAATAAAAATTATAATAAAATTAAAGGAAACAACTTTTTTAAAAATAAGCTTTTATTATTTTTTAATGCAGCATGAACCCCAAATGAGGCTATTAACAGCGCTCTAACTAATCTGGGCATATATGTATAAGCAGATTTCTAATTAGACTAATCGACCTACTAAAGGAAAAAAAAATAGCTTCAGCACTTCTTGGTACGTTTCACTTCTCACGCTTTGTCACAAGGGGAACGCCTCAGAGTGGTGTTCTCTCCCCGCTTTTATGGAACCTCACAGTCAACTCGTTTCTACGTGACACAAGCTGGGGGGCTTGCATTCACGCTCAAATTCCTACAAACTCTGTGTGAATTGATGCAAGTAGCACTGCGAGAAGTTTCGTCATAGTCCTCTCGCTGCGGACTTAGTATCAACCCTAGAAAAGTAGAACTTGTCCTCTAAACCAAACGGTACAAAATGGCATGCGCCTAAGCTTGCCTGATAAATCCAAGATCCTAGGCACAGTTCTGGGCAGAAAATTAAATTGGAACCAATCATGCTGTATGGAACCTGAATCTGTTGCGTAAAGTCCACAGCTAAAGTATGATCTCTCCAGGCCATTCTTGGCATTTTGACACTTGATCTGGAAGAGTACCGGGCAGCAACAAGCGCAAGCACTATTGGTACGGTGCCCATAAATGTTTTTACAAAAAACAGAACTCTTTTTACTTAAGGCTTGGTCTTGCCTTCACGTGAAAATTTCGGTACCCGGCTATAAACTATTTGGGGTTACACTCTCAATATTTGGAATAAAATAGTGTTTTTCATGGCGTAATCATCTCTTTGCAGTAAAAAATGTTGCCAACGTCTTCGAAACATTAAAATTGCAATCTTAAATAATTTCAACCAAAGTGCATCAATTGAAAGTCATTTTTTTAAGTATACTTTTCATTTTTGTGAATAGTATTTCTTGATAGTGAGAGACATTTCCTTGTTAATTTAAAACCTACCATAACCACGGTTGCCGTTTTGGCCGAAATGTACCATTTTTGGTACGAATTTTTTCCGGGAACGAAACTTCCAAATTTGGTACGTTTTTGCATTTTAACGTACTCAATTTTTGATTTCACTGAAGCACTTGACCGCGTTAAACATGAACTAAATTAATTTTAAAATATTTTGAAAGATTTTAAATTTTCCATAAAGTTTTGAAATTATTGAGCAAACTAACTAAGGGCCACTCATTACATTTGTTAAAAGAGGTTGCCGGCACAAAAAAGCAGAACAAAAACAGAACATTTGCTTAAAAACAGAACATTTCTGTTATTTTCCTTAGAAAAAAAATACGCAGAACAAGCTCCTTAAAAACAGAACTGTTCTGCCAAAAACAGAACGGATGGTCACCGTAACTATTGGACACCGCAGTATTCTGGAATCTTACAGTTTTCTCCTTCTGCACTGATCGTTGTGCGACCACAACAGTCAGGGATAGCTGCTTCAAAATGAACATTCCCAGCAGAAAAGACTGAGAGAGGAGATCGGCTTCCCGCTACTAATGGCGGCAGTTGTATATACACCGACGGCTCGAAGTTAGACGGCAGAGTTGGAGGAGGGATTTATTCAATGAATTTAGACCTTGAGCTCTCATTCAGACCATTGCAGCGTCTGCCAGGCTGAAGTCTCAGAAATCCTGGACAAGCAAGCGCGCTATCGTATAGGATATCGTTATTTTCAGCGACAGCCAAGCGGCCATCAAATCTAGTGTTGGGCACTATCGAATGATTACAACTATCGATAGTTAGTTACTGAATGATTTTGACTATGGAATGATTTTTTTCATTCATTCATTCATTCAAATTTAGTAACAACGCCAAAGCAAATGTAGTTGTTGGAGAATGAAAACCGATGATTATGAATATGTAAAATTACTTGATTTTAATAAAGTACCTGGGTGACCGAGCTTGCTCGGTGCTATCAATTTAGTGCTAACTTTACTTACCAAACTTGTGAGGATGTGTTACACTGTCCTTTATATGTGGGCAAATTATTAAAATTTTGTAATTTTCGTAGCCGTAACCCTACTTCCCTACTTCAAAACATTTTAGTTGGTATGTCAGCGAAAATACCTTTCATTTGATACCCATATTGGCATATCTAGCTCCATAAATAAAAAAATTAAATAGGTGGCAACCCTGTAATACAAATATACTGCGATAAGGTGACAACCCTAGATGGCAACTGTACTTAGAAATATTTTAGTTGATATGTCGCCGGAAATACCTCTAATTTGATACCGATATTCGCATATTTTACTCAATATTAAAAAAAAAAAAAAATGAGATGTTGCCACCCTTAAAAGCCCTCCAAGTGGCAACACCTAAGTGGATAGTCTTAGAATCAGGCATGCTATCACTGTGCCAAATTTCATCCAAATCGGTCAAGTGGTTCTCGAGATAGTACCGGATATAGAAATATAGTGCGGGCAACCCTAGGTGACAAACTTACTTGGAAGTATTTTAGTTGATATGTCGCCGAAAATACCTATCATATGATACCCATATTGTCATATCTTGCTCCATAATTAAAAAAATGGGATAGGTGGCAACCCTGTAAACTACTCGAAATGTCAACCCTAAAGTAGATAGCCTTGGAATCCTTCATACTGTCACCATACCAAATTTCATCCAAATCGGTCAACCGGTTCTCGAGATAGTACTGCGGTAAGGTGGCAACCCTAGGTCGCAACCCTACTTGAAAATACTTAAGTTGGTATCTCGCCGAAAGTACCTTTCATATGATACCCATATTGGCATATCTTGCTGCATAATTAAAAAAAAAAATGGGATAGGTGGCAACCCTGTAAACCGCCTCAAGTGGCAACCCTAAAGTGCATAGTCTTAAAATCGATCATACTATCACCATTCCAAATTTCAGCCAATTCGGTCAAGCGATTCTCGAGATAGTAACGGATATACAAATATATTGTGGTAAGGTGGCAACCCTACTTGAAAATATTTTAGTTGATATCTCGCCGAAAATACCTTTCATATGATACCCATATTGGCATATCTTGTTCCATAATTAAAAAAAGGGCAACCCTGTAAACCGCCCCAAGTGGCAACCCTAAAGTGGGTAGTCTTAAAAACGATCATACTATCACCATGCCAAATTTCAGCCAATTCGGTCAAGCGATTCTCGAGATAGTACCGGATATACAAATATATTGTGGTAAGGTGGCAACCCTAGGTGGCAACTCTACTTGAAAATATTTTAGTTGGTATCTCGCCGAAAATACCTTTCATATGATACCCATATTGGCATATCTTGCTCCATAATTAAAAAAAGGGATAGGTGGCAACCCTGTAAACCGCCCCAAGTGGCAACCCTAAAGTGGGTAGTCTTAGAATCCATCATACTATCTTTGTGCCAAATTTCATCCCAATCGGTCAAGCGGTTCTCGAGATAGTCCGAACATACAAAAATACAAATATACAAGATTAACTCGTTTAAAGATATTAGATATATTTACTAATATATGAATGAAAATGTTCTAATTGTTTCAGGGGTACAACAATCACTCGTAAAAACATTCATTTGCCAACTTGTACAAAAACCATTCAGTTGTGAAATCATTCGTGTGTGAAAAATTAGTAACGAATGAGAATTTACTAAATTCATTAATTCATTCGCTAACTATCGAATGAATGAATATTTTTGAACTATCGAATAACATCATAAGTTGTATTCGATAGTTCCCATCACTAATCAAATCTGTTGATACCTACTCGTTTGACTCTGAACTAACGCTCAGCTGTCGTCGATCTCTTCAAGAGATGGCCCAACAGAACGGCGTGAAACATGGGTCCCTGGATATCGGGGGGCAACTGTAAGACAAACGAACTTGCCAGGAAGGGCACGGCCAAGCAGTTTCTTCGCATTAAAGAGCGGTTAGGTATGTCCTTTGCCACATGCAAACAAATGCTGAAGGAGCACACACTCCGTCAAGCCAACAATAGATGGCTACAATCCCCAGGGTGCCAGATATCCAAACAAACTTAGCCAAAATGGGAGGGAAATCTCCAATTCAGTATGGGTATTAATCCCGCACTGCCTCATTGGAAGGCACGCAGCAAGGCTAGGTGTGCCCTACATACGATGCTGTAGGAGTTGTAAAGATGATGAGAAGGTGGAAACAGTAGAGTACCTCATCTGCAACTGCCCGGCTTTAAGCGGGGCAAGAATGCGGTTTTTAGGAGTTCTCTTCCTGGATAGCCTACGCCAAGTCGCGGAGCTGGACATAGAGGACTTGATTGCCTTCATCAAGCTATCTAAGTGCTTCGAGGGGAGCAACGATGTCGGTTTCGTAGTTCAGTACGCTCAGGGATATTCCATATGCCGAATCCCGGGACTGAACTTCAAAACTGGCCTAAGTTTGCCTCTGCGGCAGCCATTTGAACCTAACCTTATTATTAGATGCTTGAGCACTTTTTGGCGATTATGGCTCTCTCATAGGCCCTTCATGACTATGAAGAAATATTGTCTTTCTTAGCATTTAAAGTAACACTATTTATTCGTCAATTCGCCACATAATCACCGACTTACAATTGAAGCATCATCGCGAATAACGCTTTAAGTTACAAAATCAGAATTTGTCAGGAAAGCAAAAAACGCTAAAATTTTAGAAAATTTATTATCTGGACAATGTAATATATATTAGGGTGATTAAAAAAAATTTCGACTTGGTCTTACCCCCTAAAAAGTTAGGTATTGATGAGAAAATAAGCCTTGCAAAATATTAGCGCTCTAACTTAACCCTTAGGGGTGGCTATTTTTTTTCGCGCTTTCCCATACATTTTGTATGGGGAAAAAGGCATTTTTTCAAAGTGAATTTTCTTTTAATTTTTGAAACTTTTTTGAAAATATTTTTACATAGATGAAGCTTCGAAACTTCCAAAATGATATGCCATGTGCGATTATCTTAACTATTAAGATATTTACAGCCATTTGAAATGACTGAGTTTTGTACTATTGCACACACATATACAGTAACACGTATAAAATCTCGTAAATTTTAAATGGCTGTAATTATTTTAATAGTTAAGATGGCATACCATTTTGGAAGCTTCAAAGCTTCAACTTTAAGAATATGCAAAAATATTTTGAAAAAAGTTTCAAAAATTGAAAGAAAAATCACTTTGAAAAAAAATGCCATTTTTCTCCATACAAAATGTATGGGAAAGGGCGAAAAAATAGCCACCTCTAAGGGTTAAGTTAGAGCGCTAATTTTTTGCAAGGCTTATTTTCTCATCAATACCTATAGTTTCAGGGGGTAAGACCGAAAAAAGAACCAAATTTTTTTTATTTGAATCACCCTAATATATATATTTCAATATTACCTAACTCTTCACGCAAACTCAAAGAAACGTTTCGTACTTCCAGAAAAAAAACATACAAAGCTTCTAAAACATTAAAAAATTCTTTAATCAAACAGCTTGCATTGCATGAAGCTTCAACAAATATGTTGATTCTATGAGCATGACATGGAATATAGGGAATATATATATGCAATAAAACCGGGTTTGGAAAAAATAAATTACACTTAGGTAGAACGTTATTCGCGATGATGCTTCAATTATAGAATTCGAAGCAAGAGTTATCAGTAAACCAAATTTTAACGGTTAAACGCTGATTTCGCACAATAAGTAATTTTGTATCGAATAGGCAGTAGTCACTTATCTACTTGGAAGTAAATAAAAAAAACTATATATTTCACAGTAGAAATATTTGTTGTTGTTTTTGTGTTGTTGTATATTATTTGGCTGTTTTGATTTGAACTTGAACCGCTCGCCTTCAGATATTTCAACGCCTTGCCAAGAATTCATTCACTTAAACAAAAAAAGTATATTTATAAATAACTTAACATACATATTTTCTCATCAAATATGTATAAATTTAATCGAAACGTTTCGTTTTCACACCTTGCACACTACACTTTTTAAGTGATTTCCAAATATAATGTATAAGGAAATGTGATATGTGTCTTTAAATATTGATTTCACTCATTCTTTCTGTTATCTTTAAAACACTTTATTCCTGAAATTTTTTTTTTTAATTTCAAGGATCGACATAAGTAATTATTTTTTTTTTGTATCCCTAAAATATTGCAATTTTTTTTCAATTCAGTGCACAAAAAAATATATTCAAATATTTTTAGAAACACCACTAATTATATACTTGTTAAGTTGACCGCAATTAAAGCACTTTTTTCACGGGCGCGTGACTTGTTCGTTAGCAACGGACGGTTTTAATGCGAATTAACGAATTAGCGAATTTTCATGCGTTTTCCGTTTTTCGCGATCGAGCATCGGACATCGACAGATTTTCAGTTTTTCTAATACTGCCCTTGATTGTACGATATACAGATTGTTGTAAATAAAATACAAGTCTCTCAAAATTCTCACACTCTCTCATTCTTAGCAAACTATATTCAACAATACTACATATACATAATTATGTATGAAAATATCTGCAGCAGTTGTGAACGTTTGGCATTTAATTTTTTTTGTTTTTCTTGCAAATTGATGACGTAGCAAAGGAGTGCGAAGAAACGAAAGTGTCTGGCACCCAAAAGAAAATAAGACTCTTTGTTTTACATAGTGTTGTTTTTTAATGATAAATATTCTCACAAAGATTGCAGTTACAAGATGGTATATGGCATATCGACACCTGAGTGGAAGATCGTTTAGAAATATGTAGACATAAATATGGTTCAAGAACGCCCTATCTCAGAATGAGTTTCAAAAGCGATCGTACTTAAGCCCTATCGGTAGGAGCTTTCTTTCCAATTTTAGCAATAAATAGAAAAAATACAAGGAAAATCAGAGAAAATACCGTCGCTCCCAACCAAAACTAGCACGGTTCGTTGTTCGCGTGGAAGACTAACATACTTTGTTCTCTGCGTGGAAAACTAGTAAAAACGTTGGAGTACCCATACTACTCCAAGAAAAATCCAATTCCATAAAAAAAAGGTGCTAAAATTAACATGGCGATGTCCTAGGATTGGACCACCTAATCCAACCAGGAGTACTCCATGGAACACCCACACAAGTGTATTTTCCCAAAAAGGTCCAACTAGACTACTCCAGTTGGAGTAGAAAGCGTAACGAGAGAGGAACACCTACTCCAACTCTCGCCTTACATTGGAGTACTCTATGGGTTACTAATTGTATACAGGTGGTTCAATCCTAGGACATCGCCATGTTAATTTGAGCACCTTTTTTGCATGAAATTGGACTACTATTGGATAATCCGGTATTGTAATACTCTACAGAGTATTGATTAGAGTACTTTGCCATTTTTGCAGGGTAGTTCGCATAGAACTGGTACGTAAAAAATTAGTATTTTTCATTTTTTCGGTTTAAACTGTTGAATTATACATTGTACTAATTCCCATGAACATTTTTTGCCTTGATCTCTATAAGTATCTTCAGTAGTTTGGCCGCTATTGTTATGTTGTAGGATATTCAATAACGAAAATGGTAAGCATACCAGTACAAAATTGTGATGTACTCGTACGAAGTCCCTGTTATATTGAAATTTTCCGAAATTCCCATATCCTCGATATTTGATACATAATTTCTATGTATAATTATCTGCTGATTCCAAAAATGTAATCATCTGGTTTAAAAGAAGAATAGTTTTCGAGATATTTTGAAATTTAAATTTTTCAGATAAGTTAAAATTATGTGTATAAAAAGATTTCACCTTTTTGTTACATTTCATGCTTCCCAAATAAGCAACCAAAGTCGATAGCTTGTTCCCGAAGTCCTTGGTATACCAGTTGATCGAAAAAGAATTGAAAATTTGGATAAAGAAATAAAAAAATTGTTTCGTAATAACTCAATCACCTTAATGTCGATTTCAATTATTTTCGCATTGGCTAAAAGGGTATTTCATCTTCTCAAAACGAAATCAAATGTCATAAAAATCGAGAAGATAATAGCGAAAATATTAACAGGTCAGTAAACCCAATTTCCCCCTATCTCAAAGACTGAAATTTCAAAATATCTTGAAAACTGTTCCAACAAAATGATTACATGTTCGGAATAAGCAGAAAATTCTACATAGCGATCATCTATCAAATGCCCTGTATATGGAAATTTTCGAAAACTTGTCGGGTAATAATATAAAATTTTAGATTGAGGACTTTCAATAAAACGTGGCTTGTAAAGTCAAGGGCACATCACATGCTTAACATTTTCGTAATTAAATTACATACAACATAGGAAGGCTAACTTTTTTTCGTCCATAGAATTTTTCTGATCTTAAAGTGGCTAAATCTGAAATTTTGTAAAAAATTTCGTTTAATTTTGAAAATTTGTTGAACGTTTTTTGGCATAATGGCCAAACAACTGAAGATACTTAGGCCCAGGTTAACTTGAGTTGTTGGTAGACATCCTTCTGATATCTGACGAGAGGAAAACCACCAATGTTGGGCAGTTAACCTTTGGTTTGGAAGTCTAAGCTTGGGTAAACCGAACATTAAATACCCTGCTAGACAGATGCCGATTATTTGACCCGTTATGTAATCGACTTGCCTAATGTGACTTTTCGGTAGGTTTCTTAGTTATTTTCTTAAGTCAAGTGTGCAAAAAATAACCATGAATTTGCTGTGCGTTTGGGCTATGTGTGACGCAAACGTGTGTTAGCTGTAATGGTTATGAATAACGCAAAACCAGCTGCAGGCGAATTCCAGAAATCTCCATCCATCTCCATCTCGTAAATGCTAAAATATGCTAAAATGCTTAAGCAAATGAACTCTCAGAATTTTAGGAGTTGACGCTTATTTGCGATTCTGATCCACAAGCCGCCTAGCTATGATAATAGTGCGTTATCTGCACTATAGATGGCGCGCAGGCATCACTGCAAGATGTCCATTTAGTTGTGATCCTTTTCAACTTAGAAAAAGCCAGAAGTAAACCGAAACGCCCGAAGTTACTAGCTACTTATCCCTTACTTTTCAGCGTTACTCTACTTTTTTAATTACAAAATAAATTCCATTTTCGGTAAAAAGATTTGTGTTTGTTTATTAAAGTCGGTTAAGAACAGATTTTAAATTGTTATATACACCTTAATTTAATTATTTATTGAGTTTTTCTCTATAAAATTGTTATACGGAAACAAAAAATGTTTTTTAGTTATAACTTTTAAATGATAAATAATATTACTTTTGTGACTCCGGATTATGATTTCTGGGACTGAAACTCGACTTTTGATTCCTCTCCCGACTTTTTGCGACGTAGTTTTTGCAGTTTTAGTAGGAAAGAAAAAAATACAATTTCCAAAATTATGGGCAAATACATAATTAAATATCCATTTTTCTTATAAATTACACATATTTATTGTTTTTGAGTAATTTTAGGAATCGCAAAAGTAGCTAAAATTTAGCAAAATGAATTTAGAGATTTTTGGAGATGGAAATTAAGCATTAGCGAAAACTGGAATTCATGTACAGATAAGCAATTGTTAGTCAAGAAAAAATACATTTTTGAAAACTTCAAAAAAAAATAGCTTGCAAGAAAAGCAATGTTTTAGTATAGGTGCATTTGCATTAATTTTGAGGATTGCAACAAAAAAACCAAATAAATAAAAGCCATCGATATTCAAGTGTTTCATAGCATTTCTGCTCTGAGTTGCTCTATTTTTATTTTGACAGCTGCCCTTCTCTGCTCTGAACTTTTTTTTTGTTCAGTAAACAGATCTAATAAAACTCGTGTTTTTGTTTTGTGCGGTTTGTAAATATTTTTCATGTAACAAAAATTTAAAATATTTGGTGAATAACACTGGTCAACAACATTTTTGTACATGGGTCGTGCGTATATTTTTTTATTGCTCTTGCACCCAGAAATAAGAATATGAAAATAAAAAAGTTTTTGATTTGGTTTTGTTCGAAAAAAATGAGAAAAACGAAAAACATGAAAATTCATCAAAATTTGTCATAGATTTGATTTATTCTGGTATAGTAAAAATCAATTTAAGATTTATTCTTATAAATTTAGTTTTAGAATACAGTTTAAATGTTTAAAAATTTAAATGTTAAAAAAGTTATGCAACGGAAGCTATGCCACGGAAATGGAGTAATTTTTGCTGATTTTTTAAGTTATATGACTGGGCGCTCATAAAAACAAGCAAGCAAACGAGTATGAATGTTTGTTCGTAAGCCAGCTGACACGATGACAATGGCTGTTGCGTACATTTTCATGGGCCAAAGACGTGTGGGTTTACGCACACAATGCCACTTTTCACAAACATCACAATTTACTTTCTCAACCAAAGACTTTGCATTTTGAAGAAGCAAGATTTTGGGGTACCAGTACATGAATTCCAGTTTTCGCTAATGCTTAGTTTCCATCTCCAAAAATCTCTAAATTCATTTTGCTAAATTTTAGCGACTTTTGCGATTCCAGTGAAAGAAAATCGCTATAAATCTCCATCTTTGCTTAATTTTTTGGCATATTTAAGCGATGAACGCAAAATGAATCAGATAACGTAGATCAGCTGTTTTTGACAGCTACTAAGCTAAATTTGCGATTCTGCAATTTTAGCCATCTCGTAAGATCTCCAATTTTCTCCAAAAGCTGGCAAATTTTGGCGACGAAAAAAAGTTGTTGCTAAAACGCAAAAAAAATAGGAAAAAGGGTAGAATTATGTTGTTTTACGCCCTAAAATTACTCAAAAACAATAAATATGTGTAATTTATAAGAAAAATTGATATTTAATTATGTATTGCCCATAATTTTGGAAATTGTATTTTTTTATATCATACTAAAACTGCAAAAAACACGTAGGAAAAAGTCGGGAGAGGAATCAAAAGTCGAGTCTCAGTCCTAGAAATCATAATCCGGAGTCACAAAAGTAATATTATTTATCATTTAAAAGTTATAATTAAAAAACATTCTTTGTTTCCGTATAACAATTTTATAGAGAAAAACTCAATAAATAATTAAATTAAGGTGTATATAACAATTTAAAATCTGTTACTTTTCAGCGTTACTCTACTTTTTTAATTACAAAATAAATGGAATTTATTTTGTAATTAAAAAAGTAGAGTAACGCTGAAAAGTAAGGGATAAGTAGCTAGTAACTTCGGGCGTTTCGGTTTACTTCTGGCTTTTTCTGAGTTGTAAAGGATCACACCTAAATTGACATCTTGCAGTGATGCCTGCGTGCCATCTATAGTGCAGATAACGCACTATGTATCATAGCTAGGCGGCTTGTGGATCAGAATCGCAAATAAGCGTCATCTCCTAAAATTCTGAGAGTTCATTTGCTTAAGCATTTTAGCATTTACGAGATGGAGATTTCTAGAATTCGCCTGCAGGTTAGGTGTAATGGTTATGAATGATTCAAGCTTCTAACACAAGTCGATGTCTTTAAATTTGGTTTTTATTGTAGAAAATAGTTAAAAATAGTAAATTTTTCACATTTACAATAACATAAAAGATATATGAATGCATATATATGTCACTAAATACTTAAAACATAGTTTTAATGCGTTTTTCTCCCAGTGAATGCCTTGAGGCGTCCATCTGAAAATATGCAATTTTGTTTACATGAGTATATAAATCAACACTTTACTTGTCACAAAACAATAATTAGCACTATATACCTGCCTTATCTGTGCAAATTATTTGTAATTTCACTGCAAAACTCCTTTTTAACCTTTTTATAAAATTACTAGCGGACCCTCACCCGCTTCGCTGGGTGAAAGAAAAAGATAAATGAAAGCTGTTCTTTATTTTTTTGTTGTTTTATCATTTAACTCATGTTCGGCCATTATTTTGTGACTTATTCTAATAACAATGTTTTATTTATTTTAGTGACTTACTCTAATTATTGTAAACTAACAACTTATTCTAAAGCCTTCCGATACACAACATTTTTGGTTTTATTTTCATGCGGTGTATAAATATACAGTAACAATGGTTTCCCTACTTATATCTCTATCCTAATTTTCGGCCACCTACCTTAACCCCATTTAGAGACATTCAACCTCAAGAAATTAAGTTTGTGTGAGAGGGGCCACGCCCCCTTTTCATATAACCCCTACTTACGGTTTTGATATCGTATAGCTCTATAGCGATTTCCAGGTCCTTACCTTGAACCCTTTCACAGATATTCTGCTTGAAAAATTTAGTTTGTATGGGTGGTGCCACGCCCTCTTTTCCGAAAACCCCCTTTTTTATGTGTGAGAATGCTTTTAATATCATATAGGTCTGTACCAATTTTCAGGTCCCAACCTTCAACCCTTTCACAGATAATCTGCTTGAAAAATTTAGTATGTATGGGAGGTGCCACGCCCCTTTTATGATAACCCCCCTTTTTATGTGTGAGAATGCTTATGATATCGTATAGGCCTATACCAATTTTCAGGTCCCTACCTTG
Source organism: Campiglossa producta (assembly GCA_964058755.1). Taxonomy (NCBI): domain Eukaryota; kingdom Metazoa; phylum Arthropoda; class Insecta; order Diptera; family Tephritidae; genus Campiglossa; species Campiglossa producta. The sequence continues at coordinate 56,217,949 of CAXKVI010000001.1, read as the reverse complement.
AACCCTTTCACAGCTATTCTGCTTGAAAAATTTAGTTTGTATGGGAGGTGCCACGCGCCCTTTTCTGATAATCCCCCTTTTTATGTGTGAGAATACTTTTGATATCGTATAGGTCTATACCAATTTTCAGGTCCCTACCTTGAACCCCTTTTCCGAAAACCCCCCTTTTTATGTGTGAGAATGCTTATGATATCGTATAGGCCTACACCAATTTTCAGGTCCCTACCTTGAACCCTTTCACAGATATTCTGCTTGAAAAATTTAGTTTGTATGGGAGGTGCCACGCGCCCTTTTCTGATAATCCCCCTTTTTATGTGTGAAAATACTTTTGATATCGTATAGGTCTATACCAATTTTCAGGTCCCTACCGTGAACCCTTTTCCGAAAACCCCCATTTTTATGTGTGAGAATGCCTTTGATATCATATAGGTCTGTACCAATTTTCTGGTCCCTACCTTGAACCCTTTCACAGATATTCTGCTTGAAAAATTTAGTTTGTATGGGAGGTGTGTGTAAAAATGTTTGTATGTATTAGTGAGTATTTATAACCATGGTTAGGCCCGTCTAGTAGGGTACCCAGTGGTAGTTTTCATATGATTTTCGAAATATTCCATTTCGGAAGTGGGCGTGGTTGGGAAGCGATTTCCTCCAATTTCATCGTTCTACCGTAATAGTTTAAAAGTTACGACCAGTCGAATTTTCAAAAATACCTTCCTTAAAGTTGGGCGGTGCCAAACCTACATTTAAAAATTTATCAAAAAATCATAATAGAATGACTAGGGGGCTCATCCTACCAAACTATATTATTTAAGCCATTTCCGTTACCGAATTGTGTCAATTTAGGTGATTTTCGAAGTTTTCGATATCAAAAGTGGGCGTGGTTGGATGACGATTTTATCCAATTTTATATATATACTTGGTTGGCAAAAATCCTCGGACTGAACCCTCCAAGAGGGTGCCGACCGGTAATGGATACCACAGTTGTTCTGTTAAGTGGGTACACTAGTTCTCACAGGCGCGGAAGGTATCCAGCTGAGGTCAGGAATCACAGCTATACGTCTTAGCTCTCTCAATAGCTCTGGTGTATTGAAATGGTTTTTGACTATGGTCTGGAGGTTATGGGCCGGATCAAGGTGTCATGCGTCATGAACCGTGCCGAGGATCAGCCTGGCTGGGGGCCCTTTTAAATAGCCCGGTCTCGAACGGAGCCCTCTGGGATTATGGCCATTCCCAGTTGTAATCTTTGGCCTTACCCCGAGTATTGCGGATCTCTGCTCGGGGTGGACGACCCTTTTCTCCGCTACTCGTGGGTTTTAATATGGAAAACGTAAATCAAAATAAGGGAAAGGAGGCCGACACTCTTAAAAAGTCGGAGGGGTCATCCCCCATCTTTTACGGCGCTCTTGTGCTACAGGGCCCCTCTACCAGCCGCGCTGCGGCTGAATTTAATAATTCATGTGGTCTCCAGGTGATACCGGAGTCCACTTCTAAAAATGTATTGGAAGCAGTGAGCGTAGGGGGGTGTAGCCAAGGGAGCGGTGTCTGCTAGCGGAGGCACACTCAGTAATCGGCTCGATACTGAGAGGAATGCCGAAGCCGGTGCGCACGCCCCGAGAAACCCCTTCCCCACGCCCACTGCGCTCTCAAAGGCCAACGATAGGCCACAACCAAAGGACGCACGTGCGAAGCACAGGCGGACAGCGCTCAGGATCTTGAAGAGATCCTGGTTTACGCCCGACCTGAACTCAAAGCAGAGCTTGAGTGGGCCAAGTTAATCGTCCCGGACTTCGATGGTAGTCGTCTGGCGAGCGAAGAGGGGACCGCGAAACGCAATAGGTTCATGGAGGTCGCGGATGGTACCTCAAACCCCAAAAGGGTTAGATGCCAGGGTCCCTCGTTTGCAGAAGTTGCTAAAGGTAGCACACTTCTAGGGATCTACGATGCTAACCCCAAAGGCGAGAGGTCCCTTCGACCGAAGTGGGAATGGGTGCGAGCCGAGATGGCTTCCCACGCGGTCAGCGTCTTGAACGAGCTCCCTGGTGCCATCCCCTCCTGGAAAGAAGTGGGCTGGTTCCAGGGAACGGTGAAGATGGTGGCCTGTGAGGATTCGCGGTCTGCCGCGATGTATAAGTTGGCAATAGCCAAAATGAAGGAGGTGTATCCCGGTGCACAAATCAAGGCGGTTGATTTTTGCGATATCCCGGGTAGACCAAGGGTTTGGGCTTGGATTCCATCCAAGCCGGAGGAGCCAGAAAAGGTCCTAGACGTGTTCAGGGCCTTTAACCCAGATCTTCCAACCAGCAAATGAAGGTGCTCAGCCTGGGGGCGAGTAATAAGGCTACGCGCCAAGTAAGGCTGATGCTGAACAGGGAGTGCCTCCCCCTCCTGGAAAGGACGAAAGGGATGGTGAATTTGGGCTTCCTGAAGGTCAAAATTAAGGTCTACTCCAGTGACCTGAGGTCAGCGAACGACCTAGAGGCGGAGCTAGAGAAGGACGACAATGGGGAGGGCGATGTTGATGTCGAAACTTGCCGGGCCAATCAGTTAGATGGCCCGAAAGGGGACGACTTAGCATCGATCTCCTCATTGGGGTCCTCCTCCTCTTCGCTGGGTTTTAGCAAGTGGTGTGAGGAACACACAGGGGATGAGCCAATGTCCGATGAGGACTGTGGCAACATCACAGTGGTGGAGGGTAGTAACCATGATGGTGCGGGTTCTACAAATAAACCTCCACCACAGTAAAGCAGCGTCGGCTGCGCTGCTGCTCCTCCTAGCGTCAAAAGGAGCAGCTGACATAGTCCTGATCCAGGAGCCCTGGGTCGTAGGACACAATATATGCGGGTTAAAAGCAGCAGGGTATTCACTGGTAAGTGGGACCACTGGGGGGAAACCTAGAGCCTGTATTTTACTAAAAGCTAACATACATATTTTACTTCTTCCTCAATTCAGTGATGAGGATACCACTGCAATTCAAGTAGAGATCAGTGGAGCCGCATGTACACTGATCTCATTGTATATGGCACACGATGCACCATCCCCCGTAACGGCTGTGCGGAAGGCATTCCTAAGCAAAAACGAGCAGATCATCGTAGGGAGCGATGCTAACGCACATCACCCGGCATGGGGCAGTAGCGATACGAATGACAGAGGTGAGTTACTCTTTGATTTTATTCTAATGCACAATATCTTTATATGCAATAGGGGTGACGAGCCCACTTTTATCACTAAAAATAGAAGTGAGGTCGTGGACGTCACGTTTTGCTCTAGAAGTGCGATGGGCATGGTCGGGAACTGGAAGGTTTATGATGAGCACTCCTTCTCCGACCATCGTTATATCAGCTTTGAGTTAGTAGGCGTGCCGTCCATCTCCTCCCCCTATAGAAATCTTAGGAACGCCAACTGTCAATTGTACAATAAGGAACTGGATAGGTACCTTTCAACTAGTAGCCCCGTAATGCCTGTGGATACTAAAGAATTAGAGGAACTGGTGGATAAGTTCACCAACGCCTGTCAGGGGGCTTTAGATAAAGCTTGCCCCATTAAAAGGGTTAGGGGTAAGCAGAAACCACCCTGGTGGAACCCCGAACTAGACAGATATAGGAAGCTATGTAGAGAAGCTTTTAATAGTGCCAAAGCCTCGACGGAGGATGGGAATTGGGAAGCGTATAAGGAGCATCTTAAAGAGTACAAAAGGCAACTCAGGAAATCTAAAAGAACCTCCTGGAGAGATTTCCGCAGTGGAATGGAATCCGTATCAGAGGGATCTAGGTTACGTAAGATTTTATCTAAATCACCGCATAGTGCGCCGGGGTGTCTACTGAGACCTGATGGGTCTTGGACTAATACCGGGGAGGAAACCCTGCAACTTCTCCTTAATAAGCGGAAAGCGACAATGGGTATCAACCCTCTAGGGGTCAAGCTGTGCATGATATAGGACAGTACGTTGACCATAAAAGAATTGAATGGGCCATAGGGTCTTTCAAGCCATTCAAAGCACCGGGACTAGACGGGATTTCGCCCGTGCAACTTCAAAATTCCATGGAGTTGAGTATACCATTGTTGCTAGCAATTTATAAGGGGTTGCTTACTTTCAATTATATCCCCAGCCCTTGGAGGAACTCTAGGGTAATTTTTACACCAAAGGCAGGTAGAACGTCTCACGTTGTCCCAAAGGACTCCAGACCTATTAGTCTGGCATCCTTCCAACTTAAAATATTGGAGAGGCTAATCGAGCCCCACGTAAGAAATAAGCTAGAGAGCAAAATAATACCATCGCAACATGCGTACATGAAAGGTAGATCCACAGAAACAGCGTTACACGATATTGTTACGCACATAGAAAAATCCCTATCGAATAAGGAATTTACATTCATAGCCTTTCTGGATATAGAAGGGGCTTTCAATAACGTCACGCCAGAAGCGATAACGACAGCCCTGACGACCCTGGATATCGAGCCTCATCTAGTGTCATTCGTGCATCAACTTCTGACGTGTAGGACGGTGCACGCCGACCTAGCCGGGGCTTCGGTAAACAGGGTGGTCAACAGGGGCACGCCGCAAGGTGGGATCCTCTCGCCTCTTCTATGGGTAGCCACAGTGAACGGACTGTTGAAAACCTTGGTGGTGGAGGGGGGGGTCTAAAGTTGTAGCGTATGCTGACGACCTGGCGGTGGTCGTGAGTGGTAAATATCCACAAACGCTCTGCGATATTATGCAAAGAAATCTTAGGCTCGTTAAAGAGTGGGCTGGGAATAAGGGTCTAGGTGTTAACCCGGCCAAAACAGAGCTGGTACTGTTCACTAGGAAATACAAAATTCCAGGGTTGCGGTTACCAGTATTAGGCAATACCACCCTTAAATTGGGTGATTCCGCAAAATACCTGGGGGTAATTATTGATAAAAAGCTCACATGGAAGGAGAACATCCAAGAGCGTGCTAAAAAGGGTCTGGTGGCCCTTTACTCTTGTAGGGGGGCCATAGGGCAACGATGGGGGCTGTCCCCCAAAGTCACACTTTGGCTCTATACCGCCGTGGTTAGACCAATTCTTCTATACGGGGCCTTGGTCTGGTGGACGGGCCTGGAGAAGAGCTCCAATGTCAACATTATCCAAAGAGTGCAGAGAAGCGCGCTCATATGTGTTAGCGGGGCACTACGCACAACAGCGGCGGAGGCACTGAATGCAGTCCTCAACATTCTACCGGTTGATATATCCGGGAAACTATATGCGGCATGCTCCGCACTGCGCATAAGGAATCTACCAGGATGGAGGACCCTTGATGAAGGTCACTCTTCTATCCTCAAGAATCTCCCCACACACATCTCGGATTACTGTTTACCGAGCTACTGTTTCGAGAAGAAATATGATATAATAATACCTGAAAGAAAATTCTGGGAGAGGGGTCCCCCCGATGACAATGGTTCAATCCACATTTATACGGATGGATCGAAACTTGATGATAAAGTCGGCGGGGGGGGGGGGGGGTATATGCCGCTCAGCTGGGATTCAATTTGGGTTTCCGGCTACCTGACCACTGCAGTGTTTTTCAAGCAGAGGTGTCCGCTATACAGGAAGCGATAGATCTACTGAGGATAGCAAACATCAATAGCGGGGATGTTTACATATTCTCTGATAGCCAAGCAGCCCTCAAGGCTCTGGGGGCCTTTACATGCAATTACAGGGTTGTGGGTGCCTGGACACAGTGGCATACCGGGTAATGATATGGCAGACGAGCTAGCTAGAGGGGGCACATCCGCTCCGCTTTCACAGTCCTAGAAGGGTTAAGGTATGCCGCTCGCGACCAGCAAGCTCTTAACGAGGAACATTTTCCTCAAACAAGCAAGGGATAGATGGGAGAATATAGGTACCTGCAATTATACAAAACTGGTGTGGCCGGAGATTATACCGGGTAGGTCGGAAGACCTGCTCAAGCTAAGAAGGGAGGAGCTCTCGTTACTCATGGGACTTCTCACCGGGCATATAGGCTTAGGCAGGCATGCAGGCATGCGGAGTAGGGGGTCATTCAGATCCTTGTGGTATCACAACGGGACCTACGGGACCTATGTGTGCTAGTCTGTGTATTAGCAGCCACTGCTACCTACCTACCTACCATATATATACTTCCAACGATACTAGTACAATTCGTTCCTTCGTGAAGGGGGGACACCTTGCCGCGGTACGAGGGCTTAAGTCGATAGCCACAGGGCTACGCTGCCCTTGTGATAATAGCGCCGCCCGGTACTACATCACGAGAGAAGCCTAGACTCTATGGCGCCGACGACAAAGATCTTCCTCCTCCCAATCCAGGGTGTTATGCCACCACGTGCCCACGTGGACGTTTGCAGCAAAATCGTGGTTGTAATCGAACGGAGCCTCTATGATACCGGGTCGTCTCAGAGAGTAACTATTGCCTTACCGCGGTATGGGGCTCTGCGGCGGCGGACGACACATTCCCCTTACTCTTCTCTTGACCCAAAGCTGGCCTTGCCCGGCGAGGGGTCCAACGAACAAGATGAACAATAATAATAAAAACAAGTAAGGAAGTCTAAGTTCGGGTAAGCCGAACATTAAATACCCAGTGTATGGAAACAATAGTAGTACCTATAAGTTATATATTTTCTATATATATTATAATTGGGGAAAAACGAACTCAATAAATTTATTAGTTAGTTTATAAAATTAATATTTATTTATGCGGTACGGTATAACATATATGTACATTGTTCGTGTGCCCTCAAAATCTTACTTATAGTTGAATGCATTTCTTACTTCTAATATACTTACGCCCAATTTGTGACAAAGCTTTAAATTGAAAAAACACGTTTGGGCCAGTTTTTCGAAATTCAAATTATTTTCAAAGTTATAGCTATCACCACTTTTCGAAATTCCTTACTTTTTGATGTAAATAACTTCCGCTCCCTTAAAGTGCCAAAAAAATTTTTTTTTGCTAATAGTTACTAATGCAATGCCCAACAACATCATACAAAAGCGCCATCTCGCCACGATGGAGAAGTTAAGAATTGCGAATAATGTTTGCAAAAAAAATTTTTTTCCAAAAATTGGAAATGTCCTTTTGTAGAAGATACCATCTTTTATATATACTAGCGGCGGCGATATACCAACAGGTTATCATAACCTCTAACGAGATTTTTAGCCGAGCTTCTCTTTCCAACAAGTGGTGTGTTGCTTTTGAGTTTTTCCTACAAGTTGGCGGGACCTACAGTTTTTTGCCGACTCCGAACGGCACTTGCAAAGCAAATGAATTTTTTGCTGAGAAGCTTCTCATGGCAGAAATACACCCAGAGAGTTTGCCAAACTACTGCCGAGGGGCGACCCCGTTTAGAAAAATTCTTTTTCTAAATAATTTTTGATGGTACTTTTGCCGGGCATCGAACCGCCACGACTTGGTGTAGAAGGCCGAACACTTAACCGCTACACCACGGCGGCCGCCATAAAATAAATAAATAGATAACCTCCAAGAAATATACCAGTTTTCGTGAGCTAAAACGTGCAAATGGTAATGCAATTAGAATTTGAATCATAAAATTTTACTTGCGATGTAACGTAAGTGACGGTGGAATCTCCCATGTATGCCCTTTAATTAGTACTAGAGTTCGCCCAGTGGTTGAAATTCAACCACAAAACCTTATTTTATTTTCCTACCTTTTTGCTATTTCTTAAATTTTCCTTTCTTTTCCATATTTTGTATATTTTTGGTTTCTATACATTCCTATTCATTTTGCCTTTTCCTTCGTCTTTACATCATTCAGTAATATAGTTTCAGTGTTGATAATTATTTATTCTTCTTAGGTCGTCTTCATACGTATTTCTTTCCTTTCCTTTCCTTAGCATTAATTTGCTTTTATTTCCTTTCCTTTCCTCTCCTTTCATCTCAATTTATTCTCTTTGCTTTTCTTTCCTTTCCTTATCTTCTCCTTTCTTTTCCTTTTCTTTCCTTTTCTCTTCTTTCCTTTTCTTTCCTTTTCTCTTCTTTCATTTCATTTTATTTCCCTTCTTTCTTTCTTTCTTTTTTGTTCTTTTTTGTTCTTCTCTGTTCTTTTTCTTTCTTTTCGTTTCTTTTATATTCTTACCTGATCCTTCTTTCCATTTCCATTACATTCCTTTTATCCTTTTATTTTCTTTTTCTTCCCTTTCCTTTCTTTTTCGTTGCTTTAGTTTCCTTTCATTTTATTCACTTTTTTTTCATTTCTTTTCTTTTCTTTTATTTTTTTCTTACCTTTATTTTCTTTCACTTTTTTCTTAAATTTCCCTTCCTGTCATTTCGTTTCCTTACCTTTCCTTTCCTACCGTTTCCTTATTTTCTTTTGTTCCTTTCCGCAACTCCTTTGCTTTTCTTTTTCTTTCATTCATTTCCTTAACTTATTTTTTTAGCTTTTCATTACTTTTCTTTCCTTTATTTTTCTTTCTTTTTATTTTCATTTATTTTCCATACCTTCTTCCTCGCTACCTTTTCTTTCCCTTCTTTTTTCTTCTTTCCTTTCTTTGTCTTTCTCCTTTTGCTTCTCTTTTCCACTGCATTACCTACATTACATTTCCTTTCTTCCCTTCCTTTTTTCTTTTCCATTCCTTTCCTTTCCCTTTGATTTTTCTGTCATATTTTCCGTTCCTTACCTTAACTTACCTTAATTTTCCTTTTATCCATCCCTTTCCTTTCCTATTATTTTCTTAATTTAATATTTTATTTATTTCATTTTGTTTCATTTTTATTTATTTTATATTATTTCCTTTCCTTTCATTTCCAACAAATTTTATTTTTTTACTTTCAATCACTTTTCTATTTCTGATTTTACTTTTTTTTTAATTTTATCAATTTTCCATTTTATTTTATTTCACTAAGTCTAGCCACGAAGGGCCTTGTGCATGATCTAGCTTATTTGTGCTTTTTTTTTTAAAGCATTTGCTTCTCTGAATCCCCACGCACAGATTTTGTTTTTGTAAACACTGTTTGTACCTAAGCTCAATAAAGTTGACGCGCTGGCTCATGTTATCTTATTGCTGCCAACAAAACAACTCACCCTACTGCAATGAATGCAAACACAACAATGCAAGTGGTCATACCTACATACATACACCCATAACAGCGGCTCTATAAAGCGAATGCGTGTATATCCCATGTAGTGGTGTGATTTTCAAATCATATTATAATTAATTTTTTTAAATTTTTGGTTTGTTGTCGAACACCCTGCTCGGCGAGACATATCGATGCATACCAAATTTTATATACCTTAGAATTGTGGTTATTGCAAAAAAGGGAGGAACCTGTTATGTTTGCGCATTTATATATAATAGATTTAAAAAATTAGCAAAATCGGTTTGACCAATCGTGAGAAAATGATCAAAAAGTGAGGAATTTCGAAAACTGTTGATAGATATAACTTTCAAAATAATTCCAATTTTGAAAAATTGTATACGTATTTTTTTTTTGTTTAATCGTTCTGAGCCATACTACCCACTTTCAATAAAATACATGGCCGTCGAAAAAATTATAGGTGGCTCACTTAACAAAATTAATTCATCTTTTAGGACTCGTTAATAGTAGACAATTCCTTACAAATTTAACTACCAAATTATACTATAATTATACTATTTTAGTTATTTACCTTACCGAATTATGTCAATTTATGTGATTTTCGAAATTTTCCATATTGAAAGTGGACGTGATTGGGAAGCGATGTCGTTTAATTTCAACAGGTATACTTCCTATAACTCTAGTATACCTTGTGCCGAATTTCACGATTCTACCGTAATCAGTTTAAAACTTACGACCAGTCTTTTGGGTGATTTTCTAAATTTTCGATATCGAGAGTAGCAGTGGTTGGACGGGGATTTTATCCAATTTCATCACGTATAATCCCAACAGTACTAGTATGATTTGTGCCAAATTTCATCGTTCTACCATAATTTGTTTAAAAGTTACGGCCAGTCGAATTTTCAAAAATGCCTCCCTTGAAAGTGGGCGGTACCACGCCCACTTTTTAAAATTTAACAGAAAATCATAATAGAATGATAAGAGAGATTCACCTATGAAATTATATCATTTTATCAATTTCAGCTACCGATATATGTCAGTTTATGTGATTTTCGAAATTTTCGATACCGGCAAAAGGGACGTGGTTATAATCCGAGTAATCTGTATACCAAATTTCGTGCAAATTCCTCAATTTTTACTCAATTTATGTTAATTTGTATGATTTTCGAAATGTTCGATCTCGAAAAAGGGGGCGTGGTTATCATCCGATTTCGCCCATTTTCAATAGCAACCTACCTGGGCCAAAAAGTAACCTGTACATAAAATTTCATGCAAATATCTTAATTTTTACTCAAGTTATCGTGTACAAAGACGGACGGACTGACGGACAGACGGACGGACATGCCTGAATAGACTCCTCTTTTCAACCTAAGAACTTTCATACATGGATCTTGATTATTTTGCGCCGGTACATAGTACAGTTATGTGGACAAAATTATAATACCCCTGCACCGAAAGAAAAAAATATCAAAAACCACCGTAAAATTAACATTTTTCGTTTACCAAATGCAACTGAAAAGAAAAAAGGTCAATTTTACAATTTCGAAAATATCATTTCTACGTGAAATGGATATGCACAAAAAAAACGTAAAAACGTACAGGAAAAACGCCAAATAAACATGACCATCATGTGACTATCGAAGGCATCCTCATGTATAATTGACATGAAACGTAAAAACGTACAGGAAAAACGTGTAGTTGAAATTACCATCATGCATTATTGAAGGCATTTTAATGTACAATTGGCATGAAACGTAAAAACATACAGGAAAACGTCAAATAAACATAACCATCACGTATTATTGAGGGCATTCTCATAGTTATACATGAGACATGAAACGTAAAATGAACATGAATATCATGTATTAATGACGGCATTCTCATGTACAGTTGACATGAAACGTAAAAACGTACAGGAAAAACGTAAAGTTGACATGACCATTATGTATTATTGAAGGGATACTCATGTATAATTGACATGAAATGTATGTACCTACAGGAAAACCGTAAAATGAACATGACCATGATGTATACTTACGTGAGAATAACGTTGAAGCTACAAATAAAAGTAATGATAATCACATCGAAATGATATTATTTTTGGACAATTTATTAACTTTTTTTTAAATACATAGGTACATATTTAATGTAATAAATGTAATACATTTGATAAGGTGACAAACTTAACATTTTGAGATGCACATAAAAGAAGTTTCTTTCCAAACTGTATTTTTATTCTGCATTACACAGGAACTAAAAGTTCTTATTTATTACAGTTGCTCCTTCGTAAATGTAGCACAGATGAATTTTCTCCATTACCACCCATTCCTACCGACGATGCTTCATAAACCATATGCTGGCCGGCGGCCTTCATTTCCGGGGAAACGCTTTCCACAAATAAACAACATTCATCACCCATTTTCACTTCACGTTCAATTTTCACAGTTGGTTTTCTGCTAACTAACTTTGTTAATAAATTATTTTACAAAGACCGAACTTGATTGTCAACTGCAGCGCGATTTATTTCTTTTTAGAATGAAACAGCTACACAAATGCTAACGTGCTACGTGAAACATGTTGTCAAAATTTGTTATAAACATGAAACATGTCAATTCACGTAATTTTAACATGAGATAGTTTTGCAAATGTTAGTATTACAATTTTCATAGGATTTTTACGTGAAGCAGGTTTTCGAAATGTGTTATGAACGTGATAAATGTCAACTGCAGCGTGGTTTATGTCGTTTTAACATGAGAATGTTATACAAATGTGATATTGGCAGTTTTTATATCAATATGTTGTCGAAATGTGTATTAACATGAGAAATTGATATGATAGTGATATGACGTACTACGTTGGCTCAACAAGTTTTTTTTATCAATTTGACTTGAAACCGGTTGTTTACATCATTTTTAATGTTAAATAAAACTTTTCGAAGTAATGTATTATTAACATGAGAAATTGATATGACAATGTCATACATGCTAATGTTGATTCAGCAACTTTCGTATTAATTTAACGTGAACCCTGTTTATTTGATAATTTTCAATATTAATAAGACATTTTTTGCTGATATGTAAAATTGATAAAGCAGAAATGTTAGTTTTACAAGCGACTTTTCTTTCGGTGTGTACTAGTACGCTTGGTATAAAAATGCCTCCCTTAAAAGTGGGCGGGGCCACGCCCACTTTAGAAAATTTATCAAAAAATCATTATATAATGACCATGGGGATTCACCTAAAAAATTATATAATTTTACCCACTTCCGTTAGCGAATTATGTCAATTTATGTGATTTTCGATATCGAAAGTGGGCATGGTTGGAGGGCGATTATATCCATTTTCATCAGGTATACTCCCAACGATACTAGTATGCTTTGTACCAAATTCCATCATTCTATCGTAATCTGTTTAAGAGTTACGACCAGTCAAATTTTCAAAAACGCCTCCATTAAAAGTGGGCGGTGCCACGCCCACTATAAAAAAATTATGGAAAAATCATAAGAGAATGACCAAGGGGTTTCACCTATAAAATTATATCATTTTAGCCATTTCAGCTGCCGAGATAAGCCAATTTGTGTGATTTTCGAAATTTTCGATATCGAAAGTGGGCGTGGTTGAAGGGCGATTTTATCCAGTTTCATCAGGTATACTTCCAACGATACTAGTATGATTTGTGCCGAATTCCATCGTTCTATCGTAATCAGTTTAAAAGTTACGACCAGTCAAATTTTCAAAAATGCCGTTCTTAAAAGTGGGCGGTGCCACGCCCCCTATAAAAAATTTATGGAAAAATCATAAGAGAATTACCAGGGGATTCACCTATAAAATTATATCATTTAGCCATTATGCTTTGTGCCGAATTCCATCGTTCTATCGTAATCAGTTTAAAAGTTACGACCATTCAAATTTTCAAAAACGCCTCCCTTAAAAGTGGGCGGTGCCACGCCCACTATAAAAAATTTATGGAAAACTCATAAGAGAATGACCAGAGGGACTCACCTATAAAATTATATCATTTTAGCCATTTCAGCTGCCGAGATGAGTCAATTTGTGTGATTTTAGAAAAAGGGGGCGTGGTTATCATCCGATTTCGCCCATTTTCAATAGCAACCTACCTTGGCCAGAAAGTAACCTGTGTACAAAATTTCATGCAAATATCTCAAGTTATCGTGTACACGGACGGACAGACGGACGGACATGGCTTAATCAACTCCTCTTTTAATCCTAAGAACTTTCATATATGGAACTCTATATCTATCTCGATTATTTTGTGCCGTTACAAACAGCCGTTATGTGAACAAAGTTAATATACCCTTGTACTAGTACTAGTACACTGGGTATAATAATAAAAACATTAAAACTAAAGATACGGCAACTACGTATACGCAACGTCGGAGGACAACCTCCATTTCAATATCAGCCGAGAGATCAACAGCGATGGCAACTACGGGTCGATTAGCTCTGGATAATAAGGGGGCAATCCCCAAATCAAGTACCGGTACAAACCAAGGACTGAAACCGAAACCGAAACCGTAACCGTAACCGTAACCGATTAAAACCGATTCATTTTTCAAAACCGAAACCGAAACCGTAACCGTTATTTTGATATGGAAAAGACCGAAACCGAAACCGTTTCAAAAGCCGGAACCGGTTCCAAACGGTTTTGAATTTTTTCAATACCTTACTTATGTGAGTGGGTACTTCGTTTTACAAATAGGTACCCTGAAAGTTTTCATGGAAGATTGTGGAGCCACGTTTTGACATCAGTATCAAAATTCTGAAAGAGGAAGTTTGAATATAGTTGAATGAAGCGATCGAAAAAATTCACGAGATCCGAAAAAGAAATGTTCAGGCTTGCCTCGGAAAGTGCCACCAATTTTAATGTTTTTAACGATTTATACATTTCATTTGGCTTCCATTTTAATAAAAAAGTAGAGTTAACTTTAGGAATTTGTTGTGCAGAAATTTCATCTATGCATAGCGTTAATAAATGTATTATTATATTGGAGAAATCCCATCATGGCCGCAGAAAAACAGTTATGAAAATTCAGACCTATTTCGTAGCTACATAGGTACTTGAGTATTTTAGTAGAAAATTTTTTTTCCTGTTTTTATTTGGAAACCGAAACCGGAACGAAACCGTAACCGAAACCGAAATAAATTTTGAAGAACGAAACCGGAACCGAAACCGAAACACGTTGCAAAAACCGAAACCGGAACGTTTCACAGGAGACGCTACCGCCGAATGCCAGAAAGACGGTGGAGATAGCTGAAGCTCTGTTACCGAACTTCCAAAGCAATTATGCGCCAAAGAAGGTTAACGGAAATCACTTCAAACGCCAGAGATCGGACGTGGACTTAAAACCTCATCCGAAGCGGCAGCAGAACACCCAAGTAGTGGGTAAACTTAGCTTTGCTGAAGTGCCCATGGACAGGATCCTCATAGGCGTCATTGATCGAGGTAACGAAAGCTGGTCATCCCTAGGGACCAGTGGCGGTACGTCCGGAACGCGATCGGCAGTCAGTCGGCGATCAGTATACCTGATGAAATTGTATAAAATCGCCCTCTAATCATGCCCACTTTCGATATCGAAAATTTCTAAAACCACCTAAAATGACATAATTCTGTAACGGGAATGACTGAAATGGTATAATTTTATAAAAGAATCCCCCTGGTCATTATATAATAATTTTTTGAGAAATCTTTAAACTGATTAGGGTAGAACAATGAAATTTGACACAAAGCATACTAGTATTGTTGGGAGTATACCTGATGAAATTGGATAAGATCGCTCTCCAACCACGCCCAATTTGATATCGAAAGCATCGAAGATCACCTAAATTGATACGCGTGTGTCCATGTGGTCGTCTTGATAGGTTGTTCTTGAATCAAAATTCTTAGATAGAGCGTTGCGGGAAAAAAGTATTAAAGAGAGATATTTAAACAAATCGTCGATACATACCTTATAAGCTTTAGATGTATAAGTACATACCATGTACAAAGTACCTACAAAAAAAAAAAAAAATACCGTTTTATTTTTTTTCGTGCGTGTTTAGTGCGTGTCGTGTTTTAGTAATTTTGACTTGTGCGTGTTAGTGTGTTTTTCGAAAATCTATTTAGGAACGTTCAAGATGGATTTTAGAAAGCGTTAATTGGATTTTAGAATTGTCAATTGGATTTTAGAAAGCGTTAGCTGGATCTTAGAATTGTCAATAGGGTTTTAGAAAGCGTTAATTGGATTTTAGAAATATCAATTGTATTTTAGAGAGCGTTAATTGGATTTTAGAATTGTCAATTGGATTTCAGAAAGCGTCAATTGGATTTTAGAAAGCGTCAATTAAATTTTAGAAAACTTTAAAAAATTTCAATTTATGTCTTCTAAAATCCAAATGATGCTTTTTGAAATCCAATTTACCCCATTTGAATAGTGTAAGTTAACAGTCAATTGGATTTAACATAGAAAGCAAAAATTTAAGTATTTCTAAAATTCAATTGACGTTTTATAAAATCCAAATAACGCCATCCAAAATCCAATTGACGCTTTCTAAAATCCAATTAACTTTTCTAAAATCCAACTGACGCTTTCTTAAATCCAAATGATGCCATCCAAAATCCAATGGACGCTTTTTAAAATCCAATTGACAATTCTTAAATTCAATCGACGCCTTCCAAAATCCAACTTGAAGTGGTGTTGTATGATTTGTGCTAAATTCCGTCGTTCTATCGTAATCAGTTCAAAAGTTACGACCAGTCAAATTTTCAAAAATGCCTACCTTAAAAGTGGACGGTGCCACGCCCACTATAAACAATTTATAGAAAAATCATAAGAGAATGACCAGGGGGATTTACCTATAAAATTATATCATTTTAGCCATTTCAGCTACCGAGATATGTCAATTTATGTGATTTTCGAAATTTTCGATATCGAAAAAGGGGGCGTGATTATCATCCCATCCTCATCGCCCATTTTCAATAGCAACCTACCTTGGCCAGAAAGTAACCTGTATACAAAATTTCATGCAAATATCTCAATTTTTACTCAAGTTATCGTGTACACGGACAGACAGACAGACAGACGGACATGCCTTAATTAAAGTAGGTCACCTGGGACATAGCCCCCCATATCCCAGTAAGACTGATTACAACCAGAGGGCTATAGGTTTCTGGAGGCCACCGTTATAAGACACACTCACATAGTGCAATCGTCCCTTGGGCACGGTACGGATAACACTCCGGATAACGGGTTTTATCATATCCCGCCAAGGATTGTGCATTTCGATATCACTCCCCAAAACCTTCGGGAAGTGTTTTTGTCGCTAACAACAACAAGAACAAAAGGGTCGAGGAGAATACACCCAGTGACAATGAGCTACCCCTACTTGCCCCTTGAACTAAAGTTGGGTATTTGATGTCCGTCTCCACACAAAGTTATATCTTATGCTATGGATACACACACGGAGATTATCTACAATAAATCTTCTTTAATCTGATCCAAATTTTACCCTGATACACACAAAATTGAAGATTAACAGCATTGAGAATTACTACTTTGGTTGTTATTGCACCATATTCTTACCTACCTCGGCGGCATCTAGCTATCGAAAGTCGGATTTTACAAACCACCGCGACGCCTATCTGTCACCTTATCTTAATTTCCTAGTGTTTCTTGCTGTTGTTGTCTATTTATGTACAGAGTGTTGCCAGTGCAAATATTTTAAAACTGCTCAAATCTTCTTAATTTTTGGGAGTTTATAATGAAGATTATGCTCAAGTTAACTCCCAAAAGCGCAGTTAATTCGGAATTTGCGATAATGTATCAGCCGTATTACTTTTCTTATATATATTTATTTTTGTTATCCAGATATTTGCGACAATCATATACATCTGTACATACGTATGTATTTTCATTTGTGCATTGTTGCTATTCAAAAGATATATTGTTTGTATGTGTGTAGATATTTCTAAGAATATACGACGACAGAAAGAAAATAAAATTTTTATGTTGTTTTTCTTTTCTCTTTGTAATAATACTAAATGGCCGAATTGACGGTCAATAGCGGGTATAGGGGCGCTAAGATATTTATTTATTTTTTGGTTGCATTGTACAGTGTGGGCGCTTTCCTCTGAAAACAAACAATAAAATACAAAAAATCTCATCTCGCACATATTTTTTATATACAAAAGTCAATGTCTAGCAATGTTCTTCCTTATGCTATGGATACACACACGGAGATTATCTCCAATAAATCTTCTTTAATCAGATCCAAATTTTACCCTGATGATGAAGATTAACAGCATTGAGAATTACTACTTTGGTTGTTATCGCACTATATTCTTACCTACCTCAGCTACATCTAGTTGTCGAAAGTCGGATCTTAGAAACAAGCGCGACGCCTATCTGTCAGCTACCCTTAATTTCCTAGTGTTTCTTGGTGTTGTTGTCTATTTATGTACAGAGTGTTGCCATTGCAAATTTTTTTAAACTGCTCAAATCTTCTTAATTTTTGGGAGTTTATAATGAAGATTATGCTCAAGTTAACTCCCAAAAGCGCAGTTAATTCGTTATTTGCGCCAATGTATCAGCCGTATAAGACTACGTAAAATTTACGTACACACTTTTTTTGTAAGAACGATAAAAGCGAACCAGGAACTGACTATTGATTAATTATTCACTTTTTAATGCAACAATAAAATGAAGAAAGCACTGCCGAGTGCTCGCAGCTACCTATACGGAATTGCAATAAACTGTAACGGCACTTTTTATGAGACATACACATAAAATTTACGTATGTTTCCATTCTAGGGTTAAATTAAATTAATAAAAATACAATATCCAATTTAATTCCACTACTATTGTTTATTAAAAAAATCGAAACCTAAAACTTATATTTTGAAAAAAAAAAAACAGTCAGTGTTAAAAGAATGTGCACCCCATAAAATTAAAATTTGTGGTATTTGTTTCCTTTAGGGGTCAACTGCTAATAAATTAGCTAAAATTGTGTTATATTGGTCCAAAGACGGGATTCGGCCTCAGGATCACGAATCCGGAAGCGCTTTTTTAATATTTTGCTTCTCTGAAGAGAAATTTGCAATCAAAGTTTCAAGTTTTCATGTGGTTGTTGTAATTTTATTAGGCTGTCCCTAAAAACGTGCAAAAAAGTCGGTTATGTCACACGTCCGGACTTGGGATGGCGTAGCCCAGGGTTATTTTCTATAAGCGGGGCCGAAGGCCGCCTACTCAGAAAGGTGTTCTGCACATAAATACCATGGATTCCGCCCGAATTTTTGTATCGGACCCGGGTCATTTTTCGGTTTTTTGACAATAACTTTTCATTAAAACAAAAAACTAAAAAAGCGCTTCCGGATTCGTAATCGTGAGGCCAAGCCCAGTCTTTTGAGCTATCTCCCATAATTTTAGCAAATTTATTACTTTATTACTAAAGCAAACAAATACCAAATTTGTACTAATCATTACTTTCTTTTTTTTTTATGAAAGATTAGTAAAATTACAGTATGCGCTTTTTAAGTTAAAGTTTAAAAGTTTGTGCAAAATTCAGGAAAATTCGACAAACTTCACTGGTTTACAGCCAAAATGCACCA
Source organism: Campiglossa producta (assembly GCA_964058755.1). Lineage (NCBI taxonomy): Eukaryota > Metazoa > Arthropoda > Insecta > Diptera > Tephritidae > Campiglossa > Campiglossa producta. The sequence goes on along the minus strand of CAXKVI010000001.1, from coordinate 56,199,299 downwards.
GAGACGCCATAGTGAAATTCCTATGTAAAATCACCTCCTAATTCCGAAAATCAAGGTTATTTTTACTTGAATGGTACCGTTTTTGAGATATTTACGATTTACCGTTATTTCAAAAAACAAAAAAGATGGCTCCACTTAATCGTGTATATCTCAAGAACAAACTGAGCTCTTCCAAAACGGTTTGAAAAATTTGAAAGCTAATAAAATTTACTATAATCAGTACATACAACACTTTTTGCTAGGTCCTGCAGATTCAAACATATTGAACAATCATTACGGATTTTTTAAATTTTTTTTGTAAAAATATAAAAAAATGTGTACTTTGCGAGGTAGCATCTCGAAAACTTTTTGTTTTTTAGCACAAAGCCGTCGGCATCAAGGGAAGGACCATAAATCTTCCGGAGAACTTTTCTCTCAAATACTCCAAGGGCCATCTCATCTTCTCTTGACATTGTCCATGAATCTGAGCCATACATCAGGACAGGTATGATGAGAGACTTATAGAGCGTGATCTTTGTTCTTCGAGAGAGGACTTTACTTCTCAATTGCCTACTCAGTCCAAAGTAGCACTTGTTCGCAAGAGTGATTCTCCGTTGGATTTCTAGACTGATATTATTTTCGGTGTTAATGCTGGTTCCCAAATAGACGAAGTCCCTCACAGTTTCAAATTTGTAACTATCAACAGTGAAGTGGCTGCCAAGGCGCAGGTGCGCCGATTCTTTCTTTGATGACAGCAAATACTTCGTCTTGTCCTCGTTGACCGCAACACCCACTTTTTTCGCTTCTTTATCCAGTCCAGAGAAGGCAGCGCTTACGGCGCGGTTGTTAAGGCCAATGATATCAATATCATCGGCATACGCCAGCAATTGCACGCTCTTGTAATAGATTGTACCATTGCGGTTTAGCTCTGCTGCTCGAATTATCTTCTCCAGCATCAGGTTGAAGAAATCGCACGAAAGGGAGTCGCCCTGTCTGAAGCCTCGTTTGGTTTCAAATGGCTCAGAGAGGTCCTTCCCGACTCTGACGGAGCTGTTAGTATTGCTCAACGTCATTTGGCAAAGCCGTATAAGCTTTGCAGGGAAGTCAAATTCAGACATGGCGGCATACAGGCAACTCCTTTTTGCGCTGTCAAAAGCGGCTTTGAAATCGACAAAGAGATGGTGTGTGTCGATTCTTTTATCATGGGTCTTCTCCAGGATTTGGCGTATCGTGAAAATCTGGTCGATGGTAGACTTACCAGGTCTAAAGCCACACTGATAAGGTCCAATCAGCTTGTCTACGATGGGCTTCAGTCTTTCACACAATACGCTAGAAAGAACCTTATATTCGATATTAAGAAGGCTGATTCCGCGGTAGTTGGTGCGGTTAGCGGGATCGCCTTTCTTGTGGATTGGGCAGAGCACACTTAAATTCCAATCTGGAGGCATGCACTCGTCTGACCATATTCTGCATAAGAGCTGATGCATGCTTTTTACCAGCTCTTCGCCTCCGTGTTTGAACAGCTCGGCGGGTAGTCCGTCTTTTCCAGGTAATTCAAGTAAATATATCCATTTAATACTTAAGTACCCTACTGGTACATATGTGTTAGTATTCGTATATCAGTTAGTTAGCAGGTAGATTTTCGAAAAGTTATTAGATACAAATGCTGTTAGTGTCGTTTTCTCAAACCTAGGTACATTTTAAACAAGAGCATATTTTTGAGGCAGGTAGTGTTTTCTTTGTAGAACTAGGGAACCTTTTTGTTTAGGTAGGCTTGAATTTTTGCTGGATCTAAGTATAAATAAGGGTACATGCGCCTTGTTCCTTCATAATATCTGCAAGGCTCGCCGGATACTGTTCAGTTTATAATTGCAGTTTATAACCCGTCATTTACTTAAAAATAAAAAATGAATAAAAGGGCGCGGGAGTTTGAGTGTACAAATGATCCAGATATGTTCTGTTTCATCTGCGGTCAATTTATTGTTAAAAGTATGAGACGTGTGTTTTCAAATCCTTTGAAAGTTACATACTATAAGTGTTTTGGAATTGAGCCTAAAAACCATGGACACCGAACACTGTGTGCACCACATGCCGAGTCGAATTGATTTCTTCGGAAACCGGAACAAAAAGGTACGTTGTAAAAATTAGGAATTTGTTCCCTTTTAATGCATAGCTGACTAATTTCTGAAACTATCTATTTAGGCGACGTGTGAAATTTATTACACCAATGAAGTGGAGGAAACCAACTTGCCATTCAACGGACTGCTATATTTGTACTACAAAAGTACTTGGGGTTGGAAAGTCCAGAAAAGTAACCTATGCGAGCGTATCTAAAGTGTCATTACCAGAACTAATTTCAACAGAAGCGACATTGCCAGAATCAAATTTAACTTTAGTTCCGGCTCCAGTTTCATTGTCAACAGTAGTATCTGATTACGCGGTATCATGTTGTACTGAATTTCAAACGGAAAACGAAAGAAATTCTTTGTCACAAGCACAACTCAATGATTGGATAAGGGATTTGGAATTGTCAAAGGAAAAGGCCGAACTACACGCCTCTCGAATGCAACAATTTAAATTTGTTTCATCCGATGTTAAGGTAACATATTATAGAACTCGTCACGAAGAATTTTCCAAGTACTATACGAAGGAGGACAGTGTTTGTTACTGCAAAGACATTGCTGGTCTATTCAAACAATTTGGTGAACCATATGATTCAAAAGAGTGGCGATTGTTCATAGACGGCAATAAATTAAGTTTAAAGGCCGTATTATTGCATATTGGCAACCAAAAGCCATCTATCCCGATCGCGCATGCAGTAAATACGAAGGAAACATATGAGATAATGCAAAAATTGCTCAAGTTAATCAAATACGAAGAACATGATTGGAAAATATGTGCCGATCTTAAAGTCGTTGGAATGCTATGTGGTCTACAAAGTGGATACACAAAATACTGTTGCTTTCTATGCAAATGGGATAGCCGAGCTCGTCAAGACCACTACATCATAAAGGATTGGCCAGAACGAATCGAGTTTCAAGTTGGGGTAGATAACATAAAATACTCTCCACTTATAAAGAAGGAAAAAATAATTCTACCTCCGCTCCACATCAAGCTCGGCCTTATCAAAAACTTTGTGAAGGCTTTGGACAAAGAAGGCGAAGCTTTTCATCATTTGAAGACAATCTTCCCAGAGATTTCAGAAGCAAAAATAAAGGAAGGGATTTTTGTGGGACCGCAAATAAGGAAAATGATGACCAATACCCATTTCAAAGAACTATTGTCACCAGTGGAGGCAGCAGCGTGGGATTCTTTTGAAAAGGTCGTTACTTCTTTTTTAGGCAAACACAAAAGTCCTAACTACGAGATGATAGTGAACGACTTAATCAAAAACTATGCGGAAATGGGTAAATAAAAAAACATATTATAATAAATTATATATTACATAAATTTATATGAGAATATATAGCCATAAATCTGAATTCATTGTCCAGTTCCGAACAAACAAGAACGGGAAAAATATAAACAAAAAATTTGTTCTGAATTGAAAGATAAATCCAGCCTAAGAAAATTATATACTAATGTGTCACTTATGTATTTATCTAATTTACTTTTTTATTTTCTTTCAGGAGTAAATATGTCTTTAAAAATTCATTTCTTACACTCCCACTTAAATTTTTTCCCGCAAAATCTTGGCGACGAAAGTGACGAGCATGGCGAAAGGTTTCACCAGCAAATGAAAGTGATTGAAAGTCGGTATCAAGGATTCTGGGATGTCGCTATGATGGGCGACTACTGTTGGTTTCTCATAAACAAAAAGTTTTCGAGATGCTTCCTCGCAAAGTACAAATTTTTTTATATTTTTACAAAAAAAATTAAAAAAATCCGTAATGATTGTTCAATATGTTTGAATCTGCAGGACCTAGCAAAAAGTGTTGTATGTACTGATTATAGTAAATTTTATAAGCTTTCAAATTTTTCAAACCGTTTTCGAATAGCTCAATTTGTTCTTGAGATATACACGATTAAGTGGAGCCATCTTTTTTGTTTTTTGAAATAACGGTAAATCGTAAATATCTCAAAAACGGTAACATTCAAGTAAAAATAACTTTGATTTTCGGAATTAGGAGGTGATTTTACATAGGAATTTCACTATGGCGTCTCTGGTGCAGAAAAAAAGTTGGAATTTGTGATCCAGTGTAATCAGCGATGTCATAAACCTTCTAGATGCGAAATATATCCAAAAAACCAATGCGCAATGAGATCAGTGTAGGCGTTTTAGTTGCACCGTTTTCTATTTCGAAACATATTTTCAGGAGTTAAACCCTTTCTACTCTCCCAAGAAGGCTATTGAATTGCAGGAATATTCGCCAATGAAAACAGAAAACAACACACAAAAACCCAAATTTTTACTGCATTAAAATTGCAAGTATCTCATTAAAAAAAAAAAAACGAGTAGCGCGACCTCTAAACCACCTTTAAACCAAAAAAAAAAATAGCAGCCTGTTTTTTTGTCATAAGGAACAATAATTGCGGGTAGCGTTTTAGAATTTCCAAAAAGTCCATATTTGTGAACCACTCTAATACATATACACACCACGAACTAATTATAAGACCAACCATTTTTTATGTAGAATAAACTCAAGTTCAAGTTGTTTGTTGAAATTGATGATTCTGCTCAATACCACACAATCACCAGCATTTACTTCAATGAAAACCCGATGGCCAAAAGGCTTTTCACCACGAACGGTGAGTACCAAAACTTTTTAAGGCTGTGTCGCAAGAATACCCAACGTCTCTCAAACGTTTTGTGAAAGACTTTCAACTGCCGTAGTCAGAATACAAGAATTGGAGCGTAAAAATTGCGTCCATGCGTTTTAAATGGAGAACAACTACATACCTATCTTTATTTCTTACCTAATAAAGGAAAAACACTTGAAAATCTTAACATATGCGCGTTTTTTTTTATATATTTTGTGCTAAATATGTATTTTGATTTTCTTGGTAAAACGAAAACCTTTTAGCTATTCGCTCTACAAACAAAAGTTAATAATAACTAACTAATTTGGTGCGTGTTACAAAAGTAATATGACAAGGTAAACAGGCATGTAGTACATATTTTAGAATGACTCGGAAACTATATGTGTATCAGCCGTATTCAAAATTTTTTGCCCAAGCAACTGGAAACCATTGAAATTAAGTGGTGTTAGAGAAAATAAAAGAAATGATAATTTATTACAAACTTTCCTATCAAGAAAAAGAGAAAATATTTGAATAGAATGTCAACTCCATTTTGATATATTAAGTTTAACTGTTAATTTGATTAGAGTGTAACACATGCCATTGGTTCATTTTTAAAACTTTCTAAGAAGTGGCACTCAGTTATTTATACTTTTCTAAATTGAGATCTATTTAAAAAGTTATAGTGACCCAAGCTTTTGAACTCATAGTTTGTGAAACATATTTATTGTGAAAAGTTTAAATCTTAAAAAGTTTAAAAGTTTAAGTTCAATTGTTTCAAAAATTGCAAGGTAAGTGTAATAAATTATGTATACATATGTATATCTAAATATGTTGATGAGGCCTTACCTTCTATAAGGAATATTCAAGGGGGTTTGGAATAGGCAAATTGTAGTTCTAAATTTAATGCAATTGTGCATATAGTCGCTCGTTTCCCAGAGGCATGAATATGCAATGTGTTCACGAAAATCATTTGGCAAAACTTGCATGTTTTATATCGATGTCCAAATGATGCCCGGCAAAAGTAACATCAAAAATTATTTAGAAAAAGAATTTTTCTAAACGGGGTCGCCCCTCGGCAGTAGTTTGGCAAACTCTCCGGGTGTATTTCTGCCATGAGAAGCTTCTCAGCAAAAAATTGATTTGCTTTGCAAGTGCCGTTCGGAGTCGGCAAAAAACTGTAGGTCCCGCCAACTTGTAGGAAAACTCAAAAGCAACACACCACAAGTTGGAAAGAGAAGCTCGGCAAAAAATCTCGTTAGAGGTTATGATAACCTGTTGGTATTTCGCCGCCATTAGTTTTTTTTTTTTTAATGACACCCGGGCCTTCCCCTCTCGTTTGTTACCTATATTGTAGGGCATTTGTCGGTTTGGGGCCACTTGGGCTTAGACCGAAGTAGAGTTACATACATTTGAACATATGTTTCACACTATTTCTTTCCTCGGCTACTATATAAGAATAGGGGGATTCGCTAAGTATTGCAAACGGTGCACGGATTGTACAGATTGCACGGATTGTAAAGTCACAACAACAAAATACACGTAAAAAATTTATACAATGCAATGTATATTTTAATGCAAGAATTGTAGGAAATAAAAAGCAGCCCTGTATTTCTCTCAATCCTCTCAGTTCGCTCACAAAAAGTTAAAGTAATTGTCAGCGCCAACTTTTTTCAGAAAAAAAATTTCAGCTTAGCGTTTGTTAACGATTTGATTTAAATTCTTTAAAAAAGAAAAAAAATTTTTGCTTTTCTGAGATTCGCGGCATTTTTTCGAATTTTATTTTATTTTCTATTCACAGTTTGACAGGTAAATCTTCTGTTACATTTAAGCTTGCTACGATTATACAATGGAATGATAATAGTATTGTAAATTTCGACATAGGACTTTTAAAATCCATGCAATCCGTGCACCTTGCAAGACTTAGCGAATCCCCTATTAACAACAAGTGTTTTAATGAAACACCAGTGTTTACCTCGCCTACTAATAGTTAGTGTACAAACTATGTAACAAATGTTTTATGAGAGAGTGCGCGCCACTACTTCCAATACTCTATTATCATCCGAATGTACATATGTATTAGGGGGGTTTGATTTGTATGGAGGCAAAATAATCACCCAAGTGACAAAGAAAATGGTATTATACGGATGAAAATAAGATACTTTGTCGAAGGAAGCATACCTCTGAAACGAATTCATGAGCCGTTTAGAGCACAAGTGGCGTAAGTCCAGTTTTCGTGTTTTTTTTAGTTAGACATGATGCTAAAGGAAAATGTGTTTTATATAACACACTAACGGGCTAACTCCTAGCTACCATAGCAACCAAATAAATCACAGAACTACATAACTTGTGAAATCAAGGGTACCCCTTATTTGTTGACAACACAAAACCTTGATTAGATCAGTTCGAGAAAAGGTGGACTTTTGGTACTTGTGTTGAATGGGCTCATATGTAAATGAAAAAAAAAGAAAAATAATTTAACTTATCAATAGAAAAGAAACCAGAAAAAAATTATCGGTATGTATCCCCAAACATTAATTTTCAGAATGCCCAAGAAAAGCTGGATCTGGCAACATGCATCACTGACAATAGGCGGGCTCGTTAAGTGCAACATATGTGACGCCTCGTTGCATTATGGTGGATCAACATCAACAATGCACAAATATTTAAAAAAAGTTCACAAAATTTATGAATCTCAAAGGTGAGTAAGCGGTAGCTATAAAGTACTGTGGCTGTGATACTTTATTTATTTTTTCCCTTTTCCTCGTTTTTCTTTTTTTTGATTTCTTTTATTTCTGCCTTCTCAAATTTATTTTTATTTGCCTATTGTACGTATTTTTAATCATTTATTTCTTATAATTTAAACATTTTTTTCTTTTCACACATATAAGGTACCTTACCCGCAGGCTATACACGCATTTGGGGCTCGTGTATACGCAACTTAGGGAGAAGTTTTCGACTCATTTGGAAATAGTCCAATATGTTGCTGTAACAACGGACGAATGGTCGTCGGTTGCGAATGATGCCTATTTAAAGGCAACGATCCAGTTTATAGATTCTACCTGGACTTTACGCAGCAATGCTCTCAACACGATCGCAGTTGACGACCGTCCAAACGCCAACAATATAGCCGTTACACTACAGATGGTTTTAGAAGATTGGGCTATTTCCAATAAAGTAGTTGCTATTGTGCATGACAATGCCAATGTTATGAAAGCAGCAGTCCGCCTAGTGGGCAAACTAAGCGTAAATTGTGCTGCCCAAACGTTGCAACTGTGCGTCCAAGATGTTTTTAAAAATGTTGCATTTTCAAATATCGAAAAGAAGGCTGCAAAAATAGTAGCCCATTTCAAGCATTCCAATGTTGCTACAGCAGCATTGAAAACCAAACAACAACAGCTTGGCATGAACGCCGACCGTCTTACACAAAGTTGTCAGACTAGATGGGACTCCATCTATTTAATATGCGATGTGTTGTATCGCAATCGGGCAGCTGTTTGTGCCGTTTAGGGGATAGACAATACACAAATGCACAAACAGCACGCTGTTTGGAGATACCCGAGCTAGGATGGAGTGCGATGGAGGAGTTAATAAAATTTTTGAAGCCGTTGTACATAGCAACAAAATTGAAACTAAAGTAACGTTTTCGGCAATACGGCCAGTAATAAAATCTTTAATCACTAACCACTACGCACAGAGTTCCGAGGACGATTACACTTCAGCGATCTTCAAGTCAATTATTCTCCTTTCCTTAAAAGACCGATTTAAACTTCAAGACGAAGTAAGCGAAGATGAAGACTTCGAGGTTTTGCCAGAGCAGAAAACTGCGTTTCTCGACCCGAGATACAAAGATCTTGGTTTCGAAAGTAATGCTGTGGCAGTCAAAATTCGTGGTAGGGTGAAAAAGTTACTGTCAGGAGTGTCACCGACGGAGAACGCGGCGAGGAATTGTAACGAAGATGAAGACCAATATTTCGACTTCTTGTTTTCGAATGAAAACAATCACTCAGATGCAATGACGCAGTTCGCGCGCTATATAGCGGAGCCTCAAATAGGGAACAAGCTGGACCCACTTGTTTGATGGCGCTCCAGAGAACACAATCTTCCTGAAGTGGCGTCATTGGCTAAGCGTTACCTCTCAATTCCAGCCTCATCAGCAGGCTCAGAGAGGGTATTTTCAAGTGCAGGAAAAACAGTTACGATGAAAATGTGTACGGGTTTCGTTTGCGAATAAAAAAAGTAGGAATGTTTTTTTCTTTCGCCAAGGCAATGGTAGTAGAAAAATCGAAAAAGGAGGATATAAATTGTAATGAAAATAAAAAATTGCAAAGTAAACTGGGCAAAAAAAATTTCGATTTTTTCAAAAATTATATTGATTTTATTTTCCAGAAAGGTGAAAAAATATTAGTGTAAAAAATACAGATCTTAATATTAAATTCTAGAGGTCTATCACGACCGTACCTCATATTTGGTATAAAACCGACAAACCATTGCTGTAAAACACCATTTACCTGAACATATTTTTGTAAGAACTCGGATTCCCCACAAAAGTTGCATAGCCTAAAATTTTCTCCGACTAACCGTTTTCTAGTATTCTAGCTTCAAAATAAGTGTCGATTTCCTGGTTGATTTTTTGTCGTTCCACCGTGTTAATAGTAATTCGACCGATCGACAACTTGTATTTGATGGTTGAGTACAGTGAGTCGATTACTCATGTAAATCAGTCTTAACTTAAATTTTTACTAAAAGTTCCTTGGAAGTTTTTAAGGTCATAAAGACTATCAGACAGAGTCTGCCAAACGGATAGTATTGCCACTTTACTAACCAACTTCAACCAGATCCAATAAATTTATCTCAGATTCTTTCATGTACACTTGGCTGATGATTAAGAAGGAAAATAACATACTCGAATCACAGAAGGAAAAGCTTTAAAGTCAGGGCTGAACTGCTGAGTGTATATTAATATTGAGTGTTATTAATGATAAATTCATACTTTTTTTTTTCTAACTACTTTTTACATGATTTTGCTAAAAGGCTACCCAAAATGTGAATGACAATTTTTCGGGGAGAAAGATGGCCGCAATTGACGAAATCTGTCAGGGAAGAGCTAACCTGATATAATTGAATCATGGTGTTTCTCTACATTTTGTCTTAAACCTTTATAGACTACATTGAAGAATGATGTTAAGGGGTAACAAGTTAGAAAAGTAGCATAGGTCCTGGTAATGATATCTACATGAATACCATTAAAAGTACAATATAGAGTGCAGAGCTTTAAGATATTTTAAGCATGTCACTTCATTAGAGTCTTCTAATATTTTTGTAATTTTCATACTAATTGCAAAGTGATATTTGCTGTGATATATTCAACCCCTTTGTACTTTGAATGGTATCGTCATGAAACATACATGTTTCTTGCTCTATTTCTCAATTATCATGTTTTAGTTAAGTTTACATAAAAATTTTATAAATTCTTATATTGTGCCTAAAACTGTATAAACTAATTTTTCATTTCAGATTTTTTCATTTGCTTACATATTAATTCTGTGCGCCTGGTACACTGAATTGAATATTTGAAAGAAACCAAGCATGCTTACAGTAGAAGTTTGTCATAAGATGCCCGGGTCTTCGGGTATCATCAGCTCTAGTTAGTTTCTCAAAAGTGTTTTCGCGGCCCTCTTTTATTGTGCGGCCTGAGATTTAATTTGTTCATACTCTTTGTATGCCTCATTATGTTTTACCCGAAAATGGCGTATAAAATTAGAAGTCAGGTACATGTGTGGATCCTTTTATCTTTGTATTGTTTTATCCTATAATTAAAATAACTTTAGTTTAATCTAATATAAATTAATTTAATTTATTTTTTTATATTTCATTTTTTATTTAACTTAGTTTGGTTTAATTTAACTTATTTTAGTTTAATTTAATTTAATTTGATATAATTTAATACAAATTAAATTAAACCAAACGGTAAGTCTACCTTTAATCACTAACCTTTTTAATAATGTCGAAGAATTTTTCGTATATGCTTTGGCCTTTCACAACTGCTGGACCTTCTTCTTCTTGGTGTGCTGGAACAGTTCCGCCTGACTCACTCTTGGCTTCACTATTCGCGGATTCACTGGACACTGTTTCCGAAAATATACACACATTTTACAATTTTTTTTTTCTTTTTAAAACTGACGTATGAATACATATGACTTATAAAAACATGAATGAGCGATTTTTTTTATATTCGTAATAGTCATGTCTTAAAGTGCCGTTCGATTTACTTACATGAACGACTTTTTCCCTTCTAACCGAAACAAATGTGCGTGCGTTTGTATCTTTGGCCTTGTACAAACGGCAGAACAAAAATTTAAAATCAAGTTATAACTTATAACCTATAGGTTTTTACGCTGTGCGTTCAATTTCAGTTGCTTCCATTCAAGTTGTATGTACATGAGATATATTTGACAGACAACGCAGAGAGTGCGTTTATATTAGGTTGGGCTGTAACTTGAAGATTTTTAAAAATACTAAAAGAGATTCGAAACCTTAAATAATCGAAATTTTAAATTGTCGGAGAACATGGCACCGGCAAAATTACATGTGGCATATGCTATATAGGCGACCGCCGTGGTGTAGCGGTTAAGTGTTCGGCCTTCTACACCAAGTCGTGACGGTTCGATGCCCGGCAAAAGTAACATCAAAAATTATTTAGAAAAACAATTTTTCTAAACGGGGTCGCCCCTCGGCAGTAGTTTGGCAAACTCTCCGAGTGTATTTCTGCCATGAGAAGCTTCTTAGCAAACAATTCATTTGCTTTGCAAGTGCCGTTCGGAGTCGGCAAAAAACTGTAGGTCCCGCCAACTTGTAGGAAAACTAAAAAGCAACACACCACAATTTGGAAAGAGAAGCTCGGCTAAAAATCTCGTTAGAGGTTATGATAACCTGTTGGTATATCGCCGCCATTAGTTTTTTTTTTTTTATATGCTATATAGTGATGTAAGTGAGCATAGCTACTATATGGTCCTGCTTTAAAATTTTCTTAAAGATTTCTGGATAGATTTGACCGTTTATAAAATAAGGGCACATATTTATTTTTATTTATGACAAAAGCTAGTTTGAATAAATTTAATTCAATAATGTGCTCAGAGGGTTAATAAAATATGCCCAAAAAGCTTCATAACCACACATCAGCAACACTAATAAGGCAATTTATATGGAGACCAGTACATGAATTCCAGTTTTCGCTAATGCTTAGTTTCCATCTCCAAAAATCTCTAAATTCATTTTGCTAAATTTTAGCGACTTTTGCGATTCCAGTGAGAGAAAATCTCTATAAATCTCCATCTTTGCTTAATTTTTTGGCATATTTAAGCGATGAACGCAAAATGAATCAGATAACGTAGCTCAGCAGTTTTTGACAGCTACTAAGCTGAATTTGTGATTCTGCAATTTTAGCCATCTCGCAAAATCTCCAATTTTCTCCAAAAGCTGGCAAATTTTGGCAACGAAAAAAAGTTGTTGCTAAAACGCAAAAAAATAGGAAAAAGGCCTAGACCTATGTTATTTTATGCCCTAAAATTACTCAAAAACAATAAATATGTGTAATTTATAAGAAAAATTGATATTTAATTATGTATTTGCCCATAATTTTGGAAATTGTATTTTTTTCTTTCCTACTAAAACTGCAAAAATCACGTCGCAAAAAGTCGGGAGAGGAATCAAAAGTCGAGTTTCAGTCCTAGAAATCATAATCCGGAGTCACAAAAGTAATATTTATAATATAATATATTTTTTGTTTCCGTATAACAATTTTATAGAGAAAAACTCAATAAATAATTAAATTAAGGTGTATATAACAATTTAAAATCTGTTCTTAACCGACTTTAATAAACAAACACTAATCTTTTTACCGAAAATGGAATTTATTTTGTAATTAAAAAAGTAGAGTAACGCTGAAAAGTAAGGGATTAGTAGCTAGTAACTTCGGGTGTTTCGGTTTACTTCTGGCTTTTTCTGAGTTGTAAAGGATCACAACTAAATTGACATCTTGCAGTGATGCCTGCGCGCCATCTATAGTGCAGATAACGCACTATTATCATAGCTAGGCGGCTTGTGGATCAGAATCGAGAGTTCATTTGCTTAAGCATTTTAAAATATTTTAGCATTTACGAGATGGAGATTTCTAGAATCCGCCTCCAGGTATGTTATACCTTTCAAAATCATACTTTTTTTTATTATTAAAATGTTTTTATTAGGTCGCTTTCGTCGTTCTTGTGCCCGGATTTTTGCATTCGATTTTGAACCAACTTCCTGTTGTGCTAGGGTCTTGAAATTTTCACTACAGTTCAGGGGGTGAATTCTGGTTCTATGAAATGATAAAATGAAAAGAATTTTCATACAAAATTTGTGAAAAGAAACTTCAAATTCATACAAATTTTTTTTCACGTTATCATATCATAGAACCAGAATTCACCCTCTGGTCGCGATGACAATGCAATATTATGAAAAAAAAAATCCGATAGGTGGCGCGTGGGTCGCTATATTTTCAAAAATCGCATTTATGGTCCGATTTGGCTGAAATTCGGAACATGTATTACTACTATGAAAAGAAATATTTTCCTAAAAAAAAATTCCGCTAGGTGGAGCTGAGGTCGGGGTAATAACAGCTGAAAATCCTAATTATGGACCGATTTAGCTGATATTTAGCGTGTGTATTACTTAATCAATTTCCAAATGTTCAAAAAAAAATTGAACCCCCTAGGTGGCGCGTGTGTCGTTCTATTTAAGAAATGCGAAGGTCTGTTTTCGGTGTCGATTAATTCGTTTTTCAACGAACTTCCCGTTGAGGTAGAATCTTGAAATTTTCATCATCGTGGCCCGTCGAATGTGTTAGTTTATAGTACATTTACACAGCACCAAATTTGGTAAATTTAGCGAAAAATTGCAAATTTGGCGCTTTTTTCCATACAAATTTCATTTTCCAAATTTGGAATTCCATCGCATTTGGCCTCATTCGCTGAACAATACAATCCACAATTCCTCAAAATAGCAACCCTGCCTGTGTTCCACATTTAGAATTGCCCAGCAAGAACCTTAATGGGTAATTAACGTGTGAATCAAAATCAATCTAAATAACAATTTCAACTATTTTTTTTATGATATTGGACCAGTTCCACTAAGAAAAGAGAGAAGCCTTCTTGATTCTTCATTTATTATTACTCTACATGTGTTTAAAACTTCAAGGTGGTGCATTTTCTTTCGGTGGCTTTGTATTCTGGTAAAAGATGCTTGCAGGGAAGGTGAAACCAAATGCAAATTTGCCAGTGTAAACAGGTTCGAAATGACACATTCAAATTCGCCAAATTTGGTGCAGTATAAATGTACTATTACTTTGAAATTTTTTATTTGCATTACAATTTATATCCTCCTTTTTCAATTTTTCCACTACCATTTCCTTGACGAAAGAAAAAAACATTCCTACTTTTTTATTCGCAAACGAAACCCGTACACATTTTCATATTGGGAGTGTCAATATTAAACGTCAAGGGAGAGCACACCTTCTTATAATTGAATAATGAGAGGGAACAAAGTAATAGTGAACTTGACAGCTCTCTCTTTTCTGTAGGAGTTTTCCCGTCAAATGAAAACAAATATTAACCGTTCTGTTCAAGATTTTTAAATTTTTTTAATAGTGTGAAAAAATAGCAAATTGTTTCATTTCTATGCAATACCGCTTGCTTATTTGAGTAATCATTGGGCTTACGTCCTTTCTAATCATGGCTTCCTCAATGGCCTGATACGTCGTATTAACGAAAGCGCCTGATATATCGATAAATGCACACAGGGCTATTTTTATAGACTCTATGGTCTTTTCAATTTTTTCCGTAAGGCAATGAATAACAGTCTCTATAGATTTTCTGTGTTGGTAATCTAATAGGTTTTTACACAGAGGAAGTTTCTTTAAGTTTTCTTCTCTAAGGGGTCGTGCATATATGACGTCACGCGATTTTTGGTAGTTTTTGACCCCCCCTCCCCCCATGTCACACCCAGTCACAAACGCCAGAGCCCCCCCTCCCCCTCGAATGTCACATCACACCCTTAATAAATATAAATTCAATATTTATTTGACATAAAATCTGATACATATTTAGAATGTTTATATTAATTATTAAATAATATTTGCCAATCGAAAGAATAAAAACGTGCTAAATTTGAAAACGTCCATGGACGTTGCACGCTAGAAAACATGCAAAAAATAACGTGACATCACGTAAGTGCTACTCCCCCCCTCCCCCCATGTCACATTTCGTCACAAATCGCAGACCCCTGCCCCCCTCAAAGAGCGTGACGTCATATATGCACGACCCCTAATGTGCTGATCCAAAATTTTCTCCATTCCTTTTAGGAGAAAGGAACTGAGACTGATTGGTCAATAAGTTACTCCGGAACTGTTTGGGCTTGCATTTTTCGCGGTATTGATAATTTTTTGGGCTGAGCAAATGTTATCTAATTTTTCAGTAAAGCAATTGTATGGGACACAAAAACTGTGCTTGGATGGCAAAGGGTTAATACGCTTGTTTACATTTTTTTGAAGGAAAAACTCCTACAAAAACAAAATATTTCAGTTGTCAATTCTACCTTGCATTGTGTATCAATACCAAGTGTGAACTCTTCATTTGACAACACACATTAAAATGTCGGTTTGTTTACATCCTGCACATATTAAAATGTCGCCAGCACCGAATAACAGAAAAGCAAATGGCGTTGTTGCACACATCAACATGGCGGTCTCCTATCTTTTACCTAATGGTAGAAAGAGATGGGAAGATGGAAAGAAGTGAGACAAAGAAGGAAATTAAAAACAGGTGACTAAACTCACTTTGAAGTTTTCACGACTATGTCTATGATATCACACTTGTTATTAACCACAATCTCAAACAGGTGTTAAACTCACTTTGGAATTTTGACGTCTATGCAGAAGAGTTTACACTTGGTATTGATACACAATGCTACCTGTTGAATTTGCCTTGAGAGGGAAGATGTTATTCGTACAAAAAATCTTTCAAAAAATACTCTTTTATGCCCACTTTCAAGGCTAAAAAAGGCCTCATTTATGAATGACCACCCACCAAACCAAGACTTCCGAAATATGTAGTCGGATATCAGATTTATCTGAAGAAAATTTAAATTTCGAGTCTACTTAAATAATTCGTAATCATTTCGTTATATAAAAGTGTAAAAAAAAATGTATGTATGAGATAAACAAAAAACAAGTAAGGAAAGTTGTCTTCGGCTGTGCCGAAGGCTATATACCTTTCATGAATAAGCGTCACGATTTTCACTGTTCGATCCCCAGTACAGCCTGTTTCAATTTAACTATATTTACTATACACATTACACATCTTTGTTATAATTTAAAAAAAACTTACAAAATAATAGGATCCGAGTTATCGGAACAATCGATTGTATGGAGGCTATATATTATACGTGTTCAATTGTACTGACTTACACTATACACATTACATATGTAGAAAGTACTAAAGGTGAAATATTTTACGTTCCTAACTTTTTAAATGCGGAAGTATTGGCCAAAAAACCTTATATCGGAACAACCGGTTGTATGGGGCTAAATATATGTTATATTTACCCGATCTTCTTGATTTTCCTCTACACACTACATAAATTGAAAGTACTCAAGTTGCAAAATTTTATGTTCCTAACTTTTTAATTGCAGAAGTTTTGGCCAAAAAACCTTATATCTGAACAATCGGTTGTATGGGGGCTATATGTTACATTTGTCCGATTTTGTTGATTTTCCCTATATACACTACATAAATAGAAAGTACGCGAGTTGCAAAATTTTACGTTCCTAACTTTTTAATTGCAGAAGTTTTGACCAAAAAACCTTATATCTGAACAATCGGTTGTATGGGGGCTATATGTTACATTTGCCCGATCTTGTTGATTTTCACTATATACACTACATAAATAGAAAGTACTCGAGTCGCAAAATTTTACGTTCCTAACTTTTTAATTGCAGAAGTTTTGGCCAAAAAACCTTATATCTGAACAATCGGTTGTATGGGGACTATATGTTACATTTGCCCGATCTGGTTGATTTTCACTATATACACTACATAAATAGAAAGTACTCGAGTTGCAAAATTTTACGTTCCTAACTTTTTAATTGCAGAAGTTTTGGCCAAAAAACCTTATATCTGAACAATCGGTTGTATGGGGGCTATATGTTACATTTGCCCGATCTGGTTGATTTTCACTATATACACTACATAAATAGAAAGTACTCGAGTTGCAAAATGTTACGTTCCTAACTTTTTAATTGCAGAAGTTTTGGCCAAAAAACCTTATATCTGAACAATCGGTTGTATGGGGGCTATATGTTACATTTGCCCGATCTGGTTGATTTTCACTATATACACTACATAAATAGAAAGTACTCGAGCTGCAAAATTTTACGTTCCTAACTTTTTAATTGCAGAAGTTTTGGCCAAAAAACCTTATATCTGAACAATCGGTTGTATGGGGGCTATATGTTACATTTGCCCGATCTGGTTGATTTTCACTATATACACTACATAAATAGAAAGTACTCGAGTTGCGAAATTTTACGTTTCTAACTTTTTAATTGCGGAAGTTTTGGCCAAAAAACCTTATATCTGAACAATCGGTTGTATGGGGGCTATATGTTATACTGGTCCGATCTTGTCAGTCCCGACAAATGATTCCTATATTACAAAATGGTGGCCACATACAAAATTTCAGCCAGATATCTCAAAAATTGAGGGACTAGTTTGCGTTCAAACAGACAGACGGACAGACGGACATGGCTAAATCAACTCATCTCGTCATCCTGATCATTTCGGTATACTTATTGATGGGTCTATCTCTTCTTCTTCTCATATTTACAAACATCGGACCAAAGTTATAATACCATTTCATGTTCATGAAAGGTATAATTATGAAATGAAAGCTATTGACTATTGCCCAAAGAATTTCATTGTACTCTGTAGCTGCCCTGCAAAAATCGTTGGATCATGTGTTCTAATTTTTTGATATTGGAGTACTCCAATGGTAATCCTTTGTATACATCATCGGACCACCTTCAGCTTTTTGAAAGTCGATCATTGCTCGTGCCTTATCGACGAAAATCACGACACTATCGCTCTGATAGTATATACTCCAAGGAGTAAAGGGTCGAATACATAAAGCTTTGTTAACCTCGCCTGACATTTAGTACCTCAAAACTTTGCGTCCAACTTCAGAGGTATGCTACAATGAACGCCTTGACGCTTCTCTTTTATGCATTTATTTTCGTTATTTATTTCTTTGCATTCAGAGTGTTTTGGTTAATTTATTAATTTAATAGAGAAAAAATGAATTAATTATTATTTCCTCCAACTTTTTATTCTTTAATTAAAGCAAAGTCATCAACGTCTGATTGTCAAAGCAAGCAAAGCAAACAAAATTTGAGAGTTTGCCAAATTTTAACCTTGCTTCAACTTTGAGGTCTCCAATTTGCCATGCTTCGTTTAAATACGTATACTGAACTTTTGTGTCAAAGTCAAAGTTTGAGGTAAAGTCAAAATAAAGCTTTATGTAACTGACCCTTTACAATATTGGAGTAGATTGCAAAGTACTCTGACTGTAGGTACTCCATGGAGCAGCAGAAACAAAGCGAAGGTTGGAGTAGGTGGTCCAGTCCCAGGACATCGCAATGTTAATGGAGCGCAACTTTTATATGAAAAAGGGTTACATTTGGAGTACTCTCGATTTTTGCAGGGTGAGTGGATAGCACCTGAGTACAAGTATGCAGGCGAGTCGGTTCGATACTTGCCAAAACCTTTTCAAATTATAATTTTTTTTTTATTTTCAACTACCGATTTTGTTTCGAAAAAATCGTAACGAAGTCGCGTCAACCCTCTCATACAAATTTCTTAGCAACTTCGAAAACAAATCGGTTTCGATTTTGGAAAAATCTTTCTACGCAACGTAAAGACTTCGAAAAAGTCGAAATTAATTGTTTAGTGGGCAGTTTCATAGGAAAAGCCATTCAATTACGAATATTTTATGACTGTTTATCATTTTTTTTTCCGAGCTCATTATGAATGTGAGCTCTCAGAGGAAAAAGTCAAATATGCGCTCGTTTAGAAAACTTATGGTTTGCTGGGAAACGACAGCATTTCATTGGTGCATAGATCAATTGATGAGCGACTTTTGCTCTCTCTGAGATTGCTGTCAGAATCCACATTTTTTTTAACATTATCCTATGATGCCATACCCGATTAAGCGAAAATTGGGTATTTTAAAATTAAAACCTTTATATTAAGTCGCTTTCTTGTTTGCACCACCTTTTTCATACAAAATTTCGGAATTTTGCAGTCTTTTGCAGACATAACATGTCACTTCATTAGAGTCTTCTAATATTTTTGTAATTTTCATACTAATTGCAAAGTGATATTTGCTGTGATATATTCAACCCCTTTGTACTTTGAATGGTATCGTCATGAAACATACATGTTTCTTGCTCTATTTCTCAATTATCATGTTTTAGTTAAGAGATTTAAAAGTTTACATAAAAATTTTATAAATTCTTATATTGTGCCTAAAACTGTATAAACTAATTTTTCATTTCAGATTTTTTCATTTGCTTACATATTAATTCTGTGCGCCTGGTACACTGAATTGAATATTTGAAAGAAACCAAGCATGCTTACAGTAGAAGTTTGTCATAAGATGCCCGGGTCTTCGGGTATCATCAGCTCTAGTTAGTTTCTCAAAAGTGTTTTCGCGGCCCTCTTTTATTGTGCGGCCTGAGATTTAATTTGTTCATACTCTTTGTATGCCTCATTATGTTTTACCCGAAAATGGCGTATAAAATTAGAAGTCAGGTACATGTGTGGATCCTTTTATCTTTGTATTGTTTTATCCTATAATTAAAATAACTTTAGTTTAATCTAATATAAATTAATTTAATTTATTTTTTTATATTTCATTTTTTATTTAACTTAGTTTGGTTTAATTTAACTTATTTTAGTTTAATTTAATTTAATTTGATATAATTTAATACAAATTAAATTAAACCAAACGGTAAGTCTACCTTTAATCACTAACCTTTTTAATAATGTCGAAGAATTTTTCGTATATGCTTTGGCCTTTCACAACTGCTGGACCTTCTTCTTCTTGGTGTGCTGGAACAGTTCCGCCTGACTCACTCTTGGCTTCACTATTCGCGGATTCACTGGACACTGTTTCCGAAAATATACACACATTTTACAATTTTTTTTTTCTTTTTAAAACTGACGTATGAATACATATGACTTATAAAAACATGAATGAGCGATTTTTTTTATATTCGTAATAGTCATGTCTTAAAGTGCCGTTCGATTTACTTACATGAACGACTTTTTCCCTTCTAACCGAAACAAATGTGCGTGCGTTTGTATCTTTGGCCTTGTACAAACGGCAGAACAAAAATTTAAAATCAAGTTATAACTTATAACCTATAGGTTTTTACGCTGTGCGTTCAATTTCAGTTGCTTCCATTCAAGTTGTATGTATGTACATGAGATATATTTGACAGACAACGCAGAGAGTGCGTTTATATTAGGTTGGGCTGTAACTTGAAGATTTTTAAAAATACTAAAAGAGATTCGAAACCTTAAATAACGAAATTTTAAATTGTCGGAGAACATGGCACCGGCAAAATTACATGTGGCATATGCTATATAGGCGACCGCCGTGGTGTAGCGGTTAAGTGTTCGGCCTTCTACACCAAGTCGTGGCGGTTCGATGCCCGGCAAAAGTAACATCAAAAATTATTTAGAAAAACAATTTTTCTAAACGGGGTCGCCCCTCGGCAGTAGTTTGGCAAACTCTCCGAGTGTATTTCTGCCATGAGAAGCTTCTTAGCAAACAATTCATTTGCTTTGCAAGTGCCGTTCGGAGTCGGCAAAAAACTGTAGGTCCCGCCAACTTGTAGGAAAACTAAAAAGCAACACACCACAATTTGGAAAGAGAAGCTCGGCTAAAAATCTCGTTAGAGGTTATGATAACCTGTTGGTATATCGCCGCCATTAGTTTTTTTTTTTTTTTATGCTATATAGTGATGTAAGTGAGCATAGCTACTATATGGTCCTGCTTTAAAATTTTCTTAAAGATTTCTGGATAGATTTGACCGTTTATAAAATAAGGGCACATATTTATTTTTATTTATGACAAAAGCTAGTTTGAATAAATTTAATTCAATAATGTGCTCAGAGGGTTAATAAAATATGCCCAAAAAGCTTCATAACCACACATCAGCAACACTAATAAGGCAATTTATATGGAGACCAGTACATGAATTCCAGTTTTCGCTAATGCTTAGTTTCCATCTCCAAAAATCTCTAAATTCATTTTGCTAAATTTTAGCGACTTTTGCGATTCCAGTGAGAGAAAATCTCTATAAATCTCCATCTTTGCTTAATTTTTTGGCATATTTAAGCGATGAACGCAAAATGAATCAGATAACGTAGCTCAGCAGTTTTTGACAGCTACTAAGCTGAATTTGTGATTCTGCAATTTTAGCCATCTCGCAAAATCTCCAATTTTCTCCAAAAGCTGGCAAATTTTGGCAACGAAAAAAAGTTGTTGCTAAAACGCAAAAAAATAGGAAAAAGGCCTAGACCTATGTTATTTTATGCCCTAAAATTACTCAAAAACAATAAATATGTGTAATTTATAAGAAAAATTGATATTTAATTATGTATTTGCCCATAATTTTGGAAATTGTATTTTTTTCTTTCCTACTAAAACTGCAAAAATCACGTCGCAAAAAGTCGGGAGAGGAATCAAAAGTCGAGTTTCAGTCCTAGAAATCATAATCCGGAGTCACAAAAGTAATATTTATAATATAATATATTTTTTGTTTCCGTATAACAATTTTATAGAGAAAAACTCAATAAATAATTAAATTAAGGTGTATATAACAATTTAAAATCTGTTCTTAACCGACTTTAATAAACAAACACTAATCTTTTTACCGAAAATGGAATTTATTTTGTAATTAAAAAAGTAGAGTAACGCTGAAAAGTAAGGGATTAGTAGCTAGTAACTTCGGGTGTTTCGGTTTACTTCTGGCTTTTTCTGAGTTGTAAAGGATCACAACTAAATTGACATCTTGCAGTGATGCCTGCGCGCCATCTATAGTGCAGATAACGCACTATTATCATAGCTAGGCGGCTTGTGGATCAGAATCGAGAGTTCATTTGCTTAAGCATTTTAAAATATTTTAGCATTTACGAGATGGAGATTTCTAGAATCCGCCTCCAGGTATGTTATACCTTTCAAAATCATACTTTTTTTATTATTAAAATGTTTTTATTAGGTCGCTTTCGTCGTTCTTGTGCCCGGATTTTTGCATTCGATTTTGAACCAACTTCCTGTTGTGCTAGGGTCTTGAAATTTTCACTACAGTTCAGGTCGCGATGACAATGCAATATTATGAAAAAAAAAAATTCCGATAGGTGGCGCGTGGGTCGCTATATTTTCAAAAATCGCATTTATGGTCCGATTTGGCTGAAATTCGGAACATGTATTACTACTATGAAAAGAAATATTTTCCTAAAAAAAAATTCCGCTAGGTGGAGCTGAGGTCGGGGTAATAACAGCTGAAAATCCTAATTATGGACCGATTTAGCTGATATTTAGCGTGTGTATTACTTAATCAATTTCCAAATGTTCAAAAAAAAATTGGACCCCCTAGGTGGCGCGTGTGTCGTTCTATTTAAGAAATGCGAAGGTCTGTTTTCGGTGTCGATTAATTCGTTTTTCAACGAACTTCCCGTTGAGGTAGAATCTTGAAATTTTCATCATCGTTTAGTTTTCTGCCCATACGCAATATAACAAAAAAATAATTCCGATAGGTGGCGCACGGGTAGAGATATTTGAAAAGTTTCATTTCCAGAGATTTTGCTTTGGATTTTGAACTAACTTCCCATTGAGCTGGGGTTTTGAAATTTTCACCATCGTTCAGGTTTCGCTGACAATGCATTATACACAAAAAAAATCCAAAATATTGCTTTAATTGCAAAAGTCCCATTTATCGGCCTATCTTCCTTATTGCTATCTGAATATTTCGTACATATGCTATAATGCGCATGCTATAATGTGTTTTCAGCGCCATAAACAGCATCGAAATTTCGAATATTTCATCTGCATACATTTAGGCGCAGCCACAGTTGCACAAAGGAAAGATAATGTGCTTTATAAGACTTAAAAAAGAATAATTTTATTCATGTAAC
Source organism: Campiglossa producta (assembly GCA_964058755.1). Taxonomy (NCBI): domain Eukaryota; kingdom Metazoa; phylum Arthropoda; class Insecta; order Diptera; family Tephritidae; genus Campiglossa; species Campiglossa producta. Next base: position 56,176,287 of record CAXKVI010000001.1, on the reverse strand, counting down.
CATAGGCACACCGCGTAATGCGTGTAAACGTAGAAAATTGCCGAAGGCGTAAATGAACTGTCAAAATTTTTATGGAACGAAGTTTACACAGCTTCGGTAAACTTCCACGAGGAGTTTAGTGTGTAAACACCTCCAAAAATTACCCAATTCGATTACGCTGTTCGACATGCAGTTTTTCAAAGCAGTCAATGCACACTAGACAAAAATAGAAGAATAGCTAAAAAATGGGTCAAAAATTAAATTAATAAGAATTTCATAATAAAAAGTATTCACATAAATTTATCTATATCGTTCATCTAACTGAGCTGTTAAATGTATATATTTACGCTTTCGTTAAGTTATATGGTTACATGAGTACCACTAATATGACACAGAATATCCAATTACAATCTTAGAAATTTTCACAGACTCACAACTAAAAAGTATAAAATAAAAAATAGAATAAAAAAATATTTTTAATTTAAAATGTTTTTAAAATGAACTAAAAACTGGAAAATAATTTCCCCTCTGCCTACATAGATTCTTCACCACGTAAAGCTTATCTGGAACATTTGTGAGTGGGAATTCTTATAGGTATTAAATAGTACTTGGAGTTTGAAATGTATAAAAACATTTGGCGCTTGCTATATTGTGAAAAGATGTTTTTTTAGAAAAGCTCATATCGGTAATAAGATTGTTAGAAATTAATGCGAACCATCTTTAGCGTGCGCCAATGTTTTTATACCTTTCAAACTCCAAGTACTATGTAATACCTATAAGAATTCACACTCACAAATGTTCCAGATAAGCTTTACGTGGTGAAGAATCTATGTAGGCAGAGGGGAAATTATTTTCCAGTTTTTAGTTCATTTTAAAAACATTTTAAATTAAAAATATTTTTTTATTCTATTTTTTATTATGTTTTAACTTGAATTTTTCCAAATTCCCATATTTCTTATACGGCTGATACATTAGCGCAAATTCCGAATTATCTCCGCTTTCGGGAGTTGACTTGAGCATAATCTTCATTATAAACTCCCAAAAATTAAGAAGATTTGAGCAGATATCATAACTATTTGACCGCTACTGTCATCGATAAATAAACAAACATCGCAACGACCACTACCAAAATTACGAGTTTGCCGCTACTGGACACTAGATGTCACCAAAAAAGAGCGACATCTAATTTTAAACCGCAAGTACTACAACCAAAGCCATCTAGTGCGCTGATTGTTAATCTTCAATTTTGTGTGTATCAGCGTAAAATTTGGATCTGATTAAGGAAGATTTATTGGAGGTAATATCCGTGTGTGTATCCATAGCAAGACATCAACAGCAAGAAACCCTAGGAAATTAAGGGTAGCTGACAGATAGGCGTCGTGCTGGTTTATAAAATCCTACTTTCGACAGCTAGATGTCGCCGAGGTAGGTAAGAATATGGTGCAATAACAACCAAAGTAGTAATTCTCAATGCTGTTAATCTTCAATTTTGTGTGTATCAGGGTAAAATTTGGATCTGATTTAAGAAGATTTATTGGAGATAATCTCCGTGTGTGTATCCAAAGCATTAATATGAGGTTAAGTCTGTGAAATCTAAACTAGCGATGATAGACCTCTAGAATTTAATGTTAAGATCTGTAATTTTTACAGTATATTTTTTCACCTTTCTGAAAAATAAAATCAATATAATATTTGATAAAAAACGAACTTTTTTTTTGGCCCGTCGAATGTGTTAGTTTATAGTACATTTACACAGCACCAAATTTGGTAAATTTAGCGAAAAATTGCAAATTTGGCGCTTTTTTCCATACAAATTTCATTTTCCAAATTTGGAATTCCATCGCATTTGGCCTCATTCGCTGAACAATACAATCCACAATTCCTCAAAATAGCAACCCTGCCTGTGTTCCACATTTAGAATTGCCCAGCAAGAACCTTAATGGGTAATTAACGTGTGAATCAAAATCAATCTAAATAACAATTTCAACTATTTTTTTTATGATATTGGACCAGTTCCACTAAGAAAAGAGAGAAGCCTTCTTGATTCTTCATTTATTATTACTCTACATGTGTTTAAAACTTCAAGGTGGTGCATTTTCTTTCGGTGGCTTTGTATTCTGGTAAAAGATGCTTGCAGGGAAGGTGAAACCAAATGCAAATTTGCCAGTGTAAACAGGTTCGAAATGACACATTCAAATTCGCCAAATTTGGTGCAGTATAAATGTACTATTACTTTGAAATTTTTTATTTGCATTACAATTTATATCCTCCTTTTTCAATTTTTCCACTACCATTTCCTTGACGAAAGAAAAAAACATTCCTACTTTTTTATTCGCAAACGAAACCCGTACACATTTTCATATTGGGAGTGTCAATATTAAACGTCAAGGGAGAGCACACCTTCTTATAATTGAATAATGAGAGGGAACAAAGTAATAGTGAACTTGACAGCTCTCTCTTTTCTGTAGGAGTTTTCCCGTCAAATGAAAACAAATATTAACCGTTCTGTTCAAGATTTTTAAATTTTTTTAATAGTGTGAAAAAATAGCAAATTGTTTCATTTCTATGCAATACCGCTTGCTTATTTGAGTAATCATTGGGCTTACGTCCTTTCTAATCATGGCTTCCTCAATGGCCTGATACGTCGTATTAACGAAAGCGCCTGATATATCGATAAATGCACACAGGGCTATTTTTATAGACTCTATGGTCTTTTCAATTTTTTCCGTAAGGCAATGAATAACAGTCTCTATAGATTTTCTGTGTTGGTAATCTAATAGGTTTTTACACAGAGGAAGTTTCTTTAAGTTTTCTTCTCTAAGGGGTCGTGCATATATGACGTCACGCGATTTTTGGTAGTTTTTGACCCCCCCTCCCCCCATGTCACACCCAGTCACAAACGCCAGAGCCCCCCCCTCCCCCTCGAATGTCACATCACACCCTTAATAAATATAAATTCAATATTTATTTGACATAAAATCTGATACATATTTAGAATGTTTATATTAATTATTAAATAATATTTGCCAATCGAAAGAATAAAAACGTGCTAAATTTGAAAACGTCCATGGACGTTGCACGCTAGAAAACATGCAAAAAATAACGTGACATCACGTAAGTGCTACTCCCCCCCTCCCCCCATGTCACATTTCGTCACAAATCGCAGACCCCTCCCCCCCTCAAAGAGCGTGACGTCATATATGCACGACCCCTAATGTGCTGATCCAAAATTTTCTCCATTCCTTTTAGGAGAAAGGAACTGAGACTGATTGGTCAATAAGTTACTCCGGAACTGTTTGGGCTTGCATTTTTCGCGGTATTGATAATTTTTTGGGCTGAGCAAATGTTATCTAATTTTTCAGTAAAGCAATTGTATGGGACACAAAAACTGTGCTTGGATGGCAAAGGGTTAATACGCTTGTTTACATTTTTTTGAAGGAAAAACTCCTACAAAAACAAAATATTTCAGTTGTCAATTCTACCTTGCATTGTGTATCAATACCAAGTGTGAACTCTTCATTTGACAACACACATTAAAATGTCGGTTTGTTTACATCCTGCACATATTAAAATGTCGCCAGCACCGAATAACAGAAAAGCAAATGGCGTTGTTGCACACATCAACATGGCGGTCTCCTATCTTTTACCTAATGGTAGAAAGAGATGGGAAGATGGAAAGAAGTGAGACAAAGAAGGAAATTAAAAACAGGTGACTAAACTCACTTTGAAGTTTTCACGACTATGTCTATGATATCACACTTGTTATTAACCACAATCTCAAACAGGTGTTAAACTCACTTTGGAATTTTGACGTCTATGCAGAAGAGTTTACACTTGGTATTGATACACAATGCTACCTGTTGAATTTGCCTTGAGAGGGAAGATGTTATTCGTACAAAAAATCTTTCAAAAAATACTCTTTTATGCCCACTTTCAAGGCTAAAAAAGGCCTCATTTATGAATGACCACCCACCAAACCAAGACTTCCGAAATATGTAGTCGGATATCAGATTTATCTGAAGAAAATTTAAATTTCGAGTCTACTTAAATAATTCGTAATCATTTCGTTATATAAAAGTGTAAAAAAAAATGTATGTATGAGATAAACAAAAAACAAGTAAGGAAAGTTGTCTTCGGCTGTGCCGAAGGCTATATACCTTTCATGAATAAGCGTCACGATTTTCACTGTTCGATCCCCAGTACAGCCTGTTTCAATTTAACTATATTTACTATACACATTACACATCTTTGTTATAATTTAAAAAAAACTTACAAAATAATAGGATCCGAGTTATCGGAACAATCGATTGTATGGAGGCTATATATTATACGTGTTCAATTGTACTGACTTACACTATACACATTACATATGTAGAAAGTACTAAAGGTGAAATATTTTACGTTCCTAACTTTTTAAATGCGGAAGTATTGGCCAAAAAACCTTATATCGGAACAACCGGTTGTATGGGGCTAAATATATGTTATATTTACCCGATCTTCTTGATTTTCCTCTACACACTACATAAATTGAAAGTACTCAAGTTGCAAAATTTTATGTTCCTAACTTTTTAATTGCAGAAGTTTTGGCCAAAAAACCTTATATCTGAACAATCGGTTGTATGGGGGCTATATGTTACATTTGTCCGATTTTGTTGATTTTCCCTATATACACTACATAAATAGAAAGTACTCGAGTTGCAAAATTTTACGTTCCTAACTTTTTAATTGCAGAAGTTTTGACCAAAAAACCTTATATCTGAACAATCGGTTGTATGGGGGCTATATGTTACATTTGCCCGATCTTGTTGATTTTCACTATATACACTACATAAATAGAAAGTACTCGAGTTGCAAAATTTTACGTTCCAACTTTTTAATTGCAGAAGTTTTGGCCAAAAAACCTTATATCTGAACAATCGGTTGTATGGGGACTATATGTTACATTTGCCCGATCTGGTTGATTTTCACTATATACACTACATAAATAGAAAGTACTCGAGTTGCAAAATTTTACGTTCCTAACTTTTTAATTGCAGAAGTTTTGGCCAAAAAACCTTATATCTGAACAATCGGTTGTATGGGGGCTATATGTTACATTTGCCCGATCTGGTTGATTTTCACTATATACACTACATAAATAGAAAGTACTCGAGTTGCAAAATTTTACGTTCCTAACTTTTTAATTGCAGAAGTTTTGGCCAAAAAACCTTATATCTGAACAATCGGTTGTATGGGGGCTATATGTTACATTTGCCCGATCTTGTTGATTTTCACTATATACACTACATAAATAGAAAGTACTCGAGTTGCAAAATTTTACGTTCCTAACTTTTTAATTGCAGAAGTTTTGGCCGAAAAACCTTATATCTGAACAATCGGTTGTATGGGGGCTATATGTTACATTTGCCCGATCTGGTTGATTTTCACTATATACACTACATAAATAGAAAGTACTCGAGTTGCAAAATTTTACGGTCCTAACTTTTTAATTGCAGAAGTTTTGGCCAAAAAACCTTATATCTGAACAATCGGTTGTATGGGGGCTATATGTTACATTTGCCCGATCTTATTGATTTTCACTATATACACTACATAAATAGAAAGTACTCGAGTTGCAAAATTTTACGTTCCTAACTTTTTAATTGCAGAAGTTTTGGCCAAAAAACCTTATATCTGAACAATCGGTTGTATGGGGGCTATATGTTACATTTGCCCGATCTGGTTGATTTTCACTATATACACTACATAAATAAAAAGTACTCGAGTTGCGAAATTTTACGTTTCTAACTTTTTAATTGCGGAAGTTTTGGCCAAAAAACCTTATATCTGAACAATCGGTTGTATGGGGGCTATATGTTATACTGGTCCGATCTTGTCAGTTCCGACAAATGATTCCTATATTACAAAATGGTGGCCACATACAAAATTTCAGCCAGATATCTCAAAAATTGAGGGACTAGTTTGCGTTCAAACAGACAGACGGACAGACGTACAGACGGACATGGCTAAATCAACTCATCTCGTCATCCTGATCATTTCGGTATACTTATTGATGGGTCTATCTCTTCTTCTTCTCATATTTACAAACATCGGACCAAAGTTATAATACCATTTCATGTTCATGAAAGGTATAATTATGAAATGAAAGCTATTGACTATTGCCCAAAGAATTTCATTGTACTCTGTAGCTGCCCTGCAAAAATCGTTGGATCATGTGTTCTAATTTTTTGATATTGGAGTACTCCAATGGTAATCCTTTGTATACATCATCGGACCACCTTCAGCTTTTTGAAAGTCGATCATTGCTCGTGCCTTATCGACGAAAATCACGACACTATCGCTCTGATAGTATATACTCCAAGGAGTAAAGGGTCGAATACATAAAGCTTTGTTAACCTCGCCTGACATTTAGTACCTCAAAACTTTGCGTCCAACTTCAGAGGTATGCTACAATGAACGCCTTGACGCTTCTCTTTTATGCATTTATTTTCGTTATTTATTTCTTTGCATTCAGAGTGTTTTGGTTAATTTATTAATTTAATAGAGAAAAAATGAATTAATTATTATTTCCTCCAACTTTTTATTCTTTAATTAAAGCAAAGTCATCAACGTCTGATTGTCAAAGCAAGCAAAGCAAACAAAATTTGAGAGTTTGCCAAATTTTAACCTTGCTTCAACTTTGAGGTCTCCAATTTGCCATGCTTCGTTTAAATACGTATACTGAACTTTTGTGTCAAAGTCAAAGTTTGAGGTAAAGTCAAAATAAAGCTTTATGTAACTGACCCTTTACAATATTGGAGTAGATTGCAAAGTACTCTGACTGTAGGTACTCCATGGAGCAGCAGAAACAAAGCGAAGGTTGGAGTAGGTGGTCCAGTCCCAGGACATCGCAATGTTAATGGAGCGCAACTTTTATATGAAAAAGGGTTACATTTGGAGTACTCTCGATTTTTGCAGGGTGAGTGGATAGCACCTGAGTACAAGTATGCAGGCGAGTCGGTTCGATACTTGCCAAAACCTTTTCAAATTATAATTTTTTTTTTATTTTCAACTACCGATTTTGTTTCGAAAAAATCGTAACGAAGTCGCGTCAACCCTCTCATACAAATTTCTTAGCAACTTCGAAAACAAATCGGTTTCGATTTTGGAAAAATCTTTCTACGCAACGTAAAGACTTCGAAAAAGTCGAAATTAATTGTTTAGTGGGCAGTTTCATAGGAAAAGCCATTCAATTACGAATATTTTATGACTGTTTATCATTTTTTTTTCCGAGCTCATTATGAATGTGAGCTCTCAGAGGAAAAAGTCAAATATGCGCTCGTTTAGAAAACTTATGGTTTGCTGGGAAACGACAGCATTTCATTGGTGCATAGATCAATTGATGAGCGACTTTTGCTCTCTCTGAGATTGCTGTCAGAATCCACATTTTTTTTAACATTATCCTATGATGCCATACCCGATTAAGCGAAAATTGGGTATTTTAAAATTAAAACCTTTATATTAAGTCGCTTTCTTGTTTGCACCACCTTTTTCATACAAAATTTCGGAATTTTGCAGTCTTTTGCAGACATAACATGTCACTTCATTAGAGTCTTCTAATATTTTTGTAATTTTCATACTAATTGCAAAGTGATATTTGCTGTGATATATTCAACCCCTTTGTACTTTGAATGGTATCGTCATGAAACATACATGTTTCTTGCTCTATTTCTCAATTATCATGTTTTAGTTAAGAGATTTAAAAGTTTACATAAAAATTTTATAAATTCTTATATTGTGCCTAAAACTGTATAAACTAATTTTTCATTTCAGATTTTTTCATTTGCTTACATATTAATTCTGTGCGCCTGGTACACTGAATTGAATATTTGAAAGAAACCAAGCATGCTTACAGTAGAAGTTTGTCATAAGATGCCCGGGTCTTCGGGTATCATCAGCTCTAGTTAGTTTCTCAAAAGTGTTTTCGCGGCCCTCTTTTATTGTGCGGCCTGAGATTTAATTTGTTCATACTCTTTGTATGCCTCATTATGTTTTACCCGAAAATGGCGTATAAAATTAGAAGTCAGGTACATGTGTGGATCCTTTTATCTTTGTATTGTTTTATCCTATAATTAAAATAACTTTAGTTTAATCTAATATAAATTAATTTAATTTATTTTTTTATATTTCATTTTTTATTTAACTTAGTTTGGTTTAATTTAACTTATTTTAGTTTAATTTAATTTAATTTGATATAATTTAATACAAATTAAATTAAACCAAACGGTAAGTCTACCTTTAATCACTAACCTTTTTAATAATGTCGAAGAATTTTTCGTATATGCTTTGGCCTTTCACAACTGCTGGACCTTCTTCTTCTTGGTGTGCTGGAACAGTTCCGCCTGACTCACTCTTGGCTTCACTATTCGCGGATTCACTGGACACTGTTTCCGAAAATATACACACATTTTACAATTTTTTTTTTCTTTTTAAAACTGACGTATGAATACATATGACTTATAAAAACATGAATGAGCGATTTTTTTTATATTCGTAATAGTCATGTCTTAAAGTGCCGTTCGATTTACTTACATGAACGACTTTTTCCCTTCTAACCGAAACAAATGTGCGTGCGTTTGTATCTTTGGCCTTGTACAAACGGCAGAACAAAAATTTAAAATCAAGTTATAACTTATAACCTATAGGTTTTTACGCTGTGCGTTCAATTTCAGTTGCTTCCATTCAAGTTGTATGTATGTACATGAGATATATTTGACAGACAACGCAGAGAGTGCGTTTATATTAGGTTGGGCTGTAACTTGAAGATTTTTAAAAATACTAAAAGAGATTCGAAACCTTAAATAACGAAATTTTAAATTGTCGGAGAACATGGCACCGGCAAAATTACATGTGGCATATGCTATATAGGCGACCGCCGTGGTGTAGCGGTTAAGTGTTCGGCCTTCTACACCAAGTCGTGGCGGTTCGATGCCCGGCAAAAGTAACATCAAAAATTATTTAGAAAAACAATTTTTCTAAACGGGGTCGCCCCTCGGCAGTAGTTTGGCAAACTCTCCGAGTGTATTTCTGCCATGAGAAGCTTCTTAGCAAACAATTCATTTGCTTTGCAAGTGCCGTTCGGAGTCGGCAAAAAACTGTAGGTCCCGCCAACTTGTAGGAAAACTAAAAAGCAACACACCACAATTTGGAAAGAGAAGCTCGGCTAAAAATCTCGTTAGAGGTTATGATAACCTGTTGGTATATCGCCGCCATTAGTTTTTTTTTTTTTTTATGCTATATAGTGATGTAAGTGAGCATAGCTACTATATGGTCCTGCTTTAAAATTTTCTTAAAGATTTCTGGATAGATTTGACCGTTTATAAAATAAGGGCACATATTTATTTTTATTTATGACAAAAGCTAGTTTGAATAAATTTAATTCAATAATGTGCTCAGAGGGTTAATAAAATATGCCCAAAAAGCTTCATAACCACACATCAGCAACACTAATAAGGCAATTTATATGGAGACCAGTACATGAATTCCAGTTTTCGCTAATGCTTAGTTTCCATCTCCAAAAATCTCTAAATTCATTTTGCTAAATTTTAGCGACTTTTGCGATTCCAGTGAGAGAAAATCTCTATAAATCTCCATCTTTGCTTAATTTTTTGGCATATTTAAGCGATGAACGCAAAATGAATCAGATAACGTAGCTCAGCAGTTTTTGACAGCTACTAAGCTGAATTTGTGATTCTGCAATTTTAGCCATCTCGCAAAATCTCCAATTTTCTCCAAAAGCTGGCAAATTTTGGCAACGAAAAAAAGTTGTTGCTAAAACGCAAAAAAATAGGAAAAAGGCCTAGACCTATGTTATTTTATGCCCTAAAATTACTCAAAAACAATAAATATGTGTAATTTATAAGAAAAATTGATATTTAATTATGTATTTGCCCATAATTTTGGAAATTGTATTTTTTTCTTTCCTACTAAAACTGCAAAAATCACGTCGCAAAAAGTCGGGAGAGGAATCAAAAGTCGAGTTTCAGTCCTAGAAATCATAATCCGGAGTCACAAAAGTAATATTTATAATATAATATATTTTTTGTTTCCGTATAACAATTTTATAGAGAAAAACTCAATAAATAATTAAATTAAGGTGTATATAACAATTTAAAATCTGTTCTTAACCGACTTTAATAAACAAACACTAATCTTTTTACCGAAAATGGAATTTATTTTGTAATTAAAAAAGTAGAGTAACGCTGAAAAGTAAGGGATTAGTAGCTAGTAACTTCGGGTGTTTCGGTTTACTTCTGGCTTTTTCTGAGTTGTAAAGGATCACAACTAAATTGACATCTTGCAGTGATGCCTGCGCGCCATCTATAGTGCAGATAACGCACTATTATCATAGCTAGGCGGCTTGTGGATCAGAATCGAGAGTTCATTTGCTTAAGCATTTTAAAATATTTTAGCATTTACGAGATGGAGATTTCTAGAATCCGCCTCCAGGTATGTTATACCTTTCAAAATCATACTTTTTTTATTATTAAAATGTTTTTATTAGGTCGCTTTCGTCGTTCTTGTGCCCGGATTTTTGCATTCGATTTTGAACCAACTTCCTGTTGTGCTAGGGTCTTGAAATTTTCACTACAGTTCAGGTCGCGATGACAATGCAATATTATGAAAAAAAAAAAATTCCGATAGGTGGCGCGTGGGTCGCTATATTTTCAAAAATCGCATTTATGGTCCGATTTGGCTGAAATTCGGAACATGTATTACTACTATGAAAAGAAATATTTTCCTAAAAAAAAATTCCGCTAGGTGGAGCTGAGGTCGGGGTAATAACAGCTGAAAATCCTAATTATGGACCGATTTAGCTGATATTTAGCGTGTGTATTACTTAATCAATTTCCAAATGTTCAAAAAAAAATTGGACCCCCTAGGTGGCGCGTGTGTCGTTCTATTTAAGAAATGCGAAGGTCTGTTTTCGGTGTCGATTAATTCGTTTTTCAACGAACTTCCCGTTGAGGTAGAATCTTGAAATTTTCATCATCGTTTAGTTTTCTGCCCATACGCAATATAACAAAAAAATAATTCCGATAGGTGGCGCACGGGTAGAGATATTTGAAAAGTTTCATTTCCAGAGATTTTGCTTTGGATTTTGAACTAACTTCCCATTGAGCTGGGGTTTTGAAATTTTCACCATCGTTCAGGTTTCGCTGACAATGCATTATACACAAAAAAAATCCAAAATATTGCTTTAATTGCAAAAGTCCCATTTATCGGCCTATCTTCCTTATTGCTATCTGAATATTTCGTACATATGCTATAATGCGCATGCTATAATGTGTTTTCAGCGCCATAAACAGCATCGAAATTTCGAATATTTCATCTGCATACATTTAGGCGCAGCCACAGTTGCACAAAGGAAAGATAATGTGCTTTATAAGACTTAAAAAAGAATAATTTTATTCATGTAACCATAGGCACACCGCGTAATGCGTGTAAACGTAGAAAATTGCCGAAGGCGTAAATGAACTGTCAAAATTTTTATGGAACGAAGTTTACACAGCTTCGGTAAACTTCCACGAGGAGTTTAGTGTGTAAACACCTCCAAAAATTACCCAATTCGATTACGCTGTTCGACATGCAGTTTTTCAAAGCAGTCAATGCACACTAGACAAAAATAGAAGAATAGCTAAAAAATGGGTCAAAAATTAAATTAATAAGAATTTCATAATAAAAAGTATTCACATAAATTTATCTATATCGTTCATCTAACTGAGCTGTTAAATGTATATATTTACGCTTTCGTTAAGTTATATGGTTACATGAGTACCACTAATATGACACAGAATATCCAATTACAATCTTAGAAATTTTCACAGACTCACAACTAAAAAGTATAAAATAAAAAATAGAATAAAAAAATATTTTTAATTTAAAATGTTTTTAAAATGAACTAAAAACTGGAAAATAATTTCCCCTCTGCCTACATAGATTCTTCACCACGTAAAGCTTATCTGGAACATTTGTGAGTGGGAATTCTTATAGGTATTAAATAGTACTTGGAGTTTGAAATGTATAAAAACATTTGGCGCTTGCTATATTGTGAAAAGATGTTTTTTTAGAAAAGCTCATATCGGTAATAAGATTGTTAGAAATTAATGCGAACCATCTTTAGCGTGCGCCAATGTTTTTATACCTTTCAAACTCCAAGTACTATGTAATACCTATAAGAATTCACACTCACAAATGTTCCAGATAAGCTTTACGTGGTGAAGAATCTATGTAGGCAGAGGGGAAATTATTTTCCAGTTTTTAGTTCATTTTAAAAACATTTTAAATTAAAAATATTTTTTTATTCTATTTTTTATTATGTTTTAACTTGAATTTTTCCAAATTCCCATATTTCTTATACGGCTGATACATTAGCGCAAATTCCGAATTATCTCCGCTTTCGGGAGTTGACTTGAGCATAATCTTCATTATAAACTCCCAAAAATTAAGAAGATTTGAGCAGATATCATAACTATTTGACCGCTACTGTCATCGATAAATAAACAAACATCGCAACGACCACTACCAAAATTACGAGTTTGCCGCTACTGGACACTAGATGTCACCAAAAAAGAGCGACATCTAATTTTAAACCGCAAGTACTACAACCAAAGCCATCTAGTGCGCTGATTGTTAATCTTCAATTTTGTGTGTATCAGCGTAAAATTTGGATCTGATTAAGGAAGATTTATTGGAGGTAATATCCGTGTGTGTATCCATAGCAAGACATCAACAGCAAGAAACCCTAGGAAATTAAGGGTAGCTGACAGATAGGCGTCGTGCTGGTTTATAAAATCCGACTTTCGACAGCTAGATGTCGCCGAGGTAGGTAAGAATATGGTGCAATAACAACCAAAGTAGTAATTCTCAATGCTGTTAATCTTCAATTTTGTGTGTATCAGGGTAAAATTTGGATCTGGGGGTGAATTCTGGTTCTATGAAATGATAACGTGAAAAAAAATTTGTATGAATTTGAAGTTTCTTTTCACAAATTTTGTATGAAATTTCTTTTCATTTTATCATTTCATAGAACCCGAATTTGCCCCCTGATTTAAGAAGATTTATTGGAGATAATCTCCGTGTGTGTATCCAAAGCATTAATATGAGGTTAAGTCTGTGAAATCTAAACTAGCGATGATAGACCTCTAGAATTTAATGTTAAGATCTGTAATTTTTACAGTATATTTTTTCACCTTTCTGAAAAATAAAATCAATATAATTTTTGATAAAAAACGAACTTTTTTTTTGGCCCGTCGAATGTGTTAGTTTATAGTACATTTACACAGCACCAAATTTGGTAAATTTAGCGAAAAATTGCAAATTTGGCGCTTTTTTCCATACAAATTTCATTTTCCAAATTTGGAATTCCATCGCATTTGGCCTCATTCGCTGAACAATACAATCCACAATTCCTCAAAATAGCAACCCTGCCTGTGTTCCACATTTAGAATTGCCCAGCAAGAACCTTAATGGGTAATTAACGTGTGAATCAAAATCAATCTAAATAACAATTTCAACTATTTTTTTATGATATTGGACCAGTTCCACTAAGAAAAGAGAGAAGCCTTCTTGATTCTTCAATTATTATTACTCTACATGTGTTTAAAACTTCAAGGTGGTGCATTTTCTTTCGGTGGCTTTGTATTCTGGTAAAAGATGCTTGCAGGGAAGGTGAAACCAAATGCAAATTTGCCAGTGTAAACAGGTTCGAAATGACACATTCAAATTCGCCAAATTTGGTGCAGTATAAATGTACTATTACTTTGAAATTTTTTATTTGCATTACAATTTATATCCTCCTTTTTCAATTTTTCTACTACCATTTCCTTGACGAAAGAAAAAAACATTCCTACTTTTTTATTCGCAAACGAAACCCGTACACATTTTCATATTGGGAGTGTCAATATTAAACGTCAAGGGAGAGCACACCTTCTTATAATTGAATAATGAGAGGGAACAAAGTAATAGTGAACTTGACAGCTCTCTCTTTTCTGTAGGAGTTTTCCCGTCAAATGAAAACAAATATTAACCGTTCTGTTCAAGATTTTTAAATTTTTTTAATAGTGTGAAAAAATAGCAAATTGTTTCATTTCTATGCAATACCGCTTGCTTATTTGAGTAATCATTGGGCTTACGTCCTTTCTAATCATGGCTTCCTCAATGGCCTGATACGTCGTATTAACGAAAGCGCCTGATATATCGATAAATGCACACAGGGCTATTTTTATAGACTCTATGGTCTTTTCAATTTTTTCCGTAAGGCAATGGATAACAGTCTCTATAGATTTTCTGTGTTGGTAATCTAATAGGTTTTTACACAGAGGAAGTTTCTTTAAGTTTTCTTCTCTAATGTGCTGATCCAAAATTTTCTCCATTCCTTTTAGGAGAAAGGAACTGAGACTGATTGGTCAATAAGTTACTCCGGAACTGTTTGGGCTTGCATTTTTCGCGGTATTGATAATTTTTTGGGCTGAGCAAATGTTATCTAATTTTTCAGTAAAGCAATTGTATGGGACACAAAAACTGTGCTTGGATGGCAAAGGGTTAATACGCTTGTTTACATTTTTTTGAAGGAAAAACTCCTACAAAAACAAAATATTTCAGTTGTCAATTCTACCTTGCATTGTGTATCAATACCAAGTGTGAACTCTTCTTTTGACAACACACTTTAAAATGTCGGTTTGTTTACATCCTGCACATATTAAAATGTCGCCAGCACCGAATAACAGAAAAGCAAATGGCGTTGTTGCACACATCAACATGGCGGTCTCCTATCTTTTACCTAATGGTAGAAAGAGATGGGAAGATGGAAAGAAGTGAGACAAAGAAGGAAATTAAAAACAGGTGACTAAACTCACTTTGAAGTTTTCACGACTATGTCTATGATATCACACTTGTTATTAACCACAATCTCAAACAGGTGTTAAACTCACTTTGGAATTTTGACGTCTATGCAGAAGAGTTTACACTTGGTATTGATACACAATGCTACCTGTTGAATTTGCCTTGAGAGGGAAGATGTTATTCGTACAAAAAATCTTTCAAAAAATACTCTTTTATGCCCACTTTCAAGGCTAAAAAAGGCCTCATTTATGAATGACCACCCACCAAACCAAGACTTCCGAAATATGTAGTCGGATATCAGATTTATCTGAAGAAAATTTAAATTTCGAGTCTACTTAAATAATTCGTAATCATTTCGTTATATAAAAGTGTAAAAAAAAATGTATGTATGAGATAAACAAAAAACAAGTAAGGAAAGTTGTCTTCGGCTGTGCCGAAGGCTATATACCTTTCATGAATAAGCGTCACGATTTTCACTGTTCGATCCCCAGTACAGCCTGTTTCAATTTAACTATATTTACTATACACATTACACATCTTTGTTATAATTTAAAAAAAACTTACAAAATAATAGGATCCGAGTTATCGGAACAATCGATTGTATGGAGGCTATATATTATACGTGTTCAATTGTACTGACTTACACTATACACATTACATATGTAGAAAGTACTAAAGGTGAAATATTTTACGTTCCTAACTTTTTAAATGCGGAAGTATTGGCCAAAAAACCTTATATCGGAACAACCGGTTGTATGGGGCTAAATATATGTTATATTTACCCGATCTTCTTGATTTTCCTCTACACACTACATAAATTGAAAGT
This sequence comes from Campiglossa producta, assembly GCA_964058755.1. NCBI lineage: Eukaryota > Metazoa > Arthropoda > Insecta > Diptera > Tephritidae > Campiglossa > Campiglossa producta. Next base: position 56,160,599 of record CAXKVI010000001.1, on the reverse strand, counting down.
ACTCAAGTTGCAAAATTTTATGTTCCTAACTTTTTAATTGCAGAAGTTTTGGCCAAAAAACCTTATATCTGAACAATCGGTTGTATGGGGGCTATATGTTACATTTGTCCGATTTTGTTGATTTTCCCTATATACACTACATAAATAGAAAGTACTCGAGTTGCAAAATTTTACGTTCCTAACTTTTTAATTGCAGAAGTTTTGACCAAAAAACCTTATATCTGAACAATCGGTTGTATGGGGGCTATATGTTACATTTGCCCGATCTTGTTGATTTTCACTATATACACTACATAAATAGAAAGTACTCGAGTTGCAAAATTTTACGTTCCAACTTTTTAATTGCAGAAGTTTTGGCCAAAAAACCTTATATCTGAACAATCGGTTGTATGGGGACTATATGTTACATTTGCCCGATCTGGTTGATTTTCACTATATACACTACATAAATAGAAAGTACTCGAGTTGCAAAATTTTACGTTCCTAACTTTTTAATTGCAGAAGTTTTGGCCAAAAAACCTTATATCTGAACAATCGGTTGTATGGGGGCTATATGTTACATTTGCCCGATCTGGTTGATTTTCACTATATACACTACATAAATAGAAAGTACTCGAGTTGCAAAATTTTACGTTCCTAACTTTTTAATTGCAGAAGTTTTGGCCAAAAAACCTTATATCTGAACAATCGGTTGTATGGGGGCTATATGTTACATTTGCCCGATCTTGTTGATTTTCACTATATACACTACATAAATAGAAAGTACTCGAGTTGCAAAATTTTACGTTCCTAACTTTTTAATTGCAGAAGTTTTGGCCGAAAAACCTTATATCTGAACAATCGGTTGTATGGGGGCTATATGTTACATTTGCCCGATCTGGTTGATTTTCACTATATACACTACATAAATAGAAAGTACTCGAGTTGCAAAATTTTACGGTCCTAACTTTTTAATTGCAGAAGTTTTGGCCAAAAAACCTTATATCTGAACAATCGGTTGTATGGGGGCTATATGTTACATTTGCCCGATCTTATTGATTTTCACTATATACACTACATAAATAGAAAGTACTCGAGTTGCAAAATTTTACGTTCCTAACTTTTTAATTGCAGAAGTTTTGGCCAAAAAACCTTATATCTGAACAATCGGTTGTATGGGGGCTATATGTTACATTTGCCCGATCTGGTTGATTTTCACTATATACACTACATAAATAAAAAGTACTCGAGTTGCGAAATTTTACGTTTCTAACTTTTTAATTGCGGAAGTTTTGGCCAAAAAACCTTATATCTGAACAATCGGTTGTATGGGGGCTATATGTTATACTGGTCCGATCTTGTCAGTTCCGACAAATGATTCCTATATTACAAAATGGTGGCCACATACAAAATTTCAGCCAGATATCTCAAAAATTGAGGGACTAGTTTGCGTTCAAACAGACAGACGGACAGACGTACAGACGGACATGGCTAAATCAACTCATCTCGTCATCCTGATCATTTCGGTATACTTATTGATGGGTCTATCTCTTCTTCTTCTCATATTTACAAACATCGGACCAAAGTTATAATACCATTTCATGTTCATGAAAGGTATAATTATGAAATGAAAGCTATTGACTATTGCCCAAAGAATTTCATTGTACTCTGTAGCTGCCCTGCAAAAATCGTTGGATCATGTGTTCTAATTTTTTGATATTGGAGTACTCCAATGGTAATCCTTTGTATACATCATCGGACCACCTTCAGCTTTTTGAAAGTCGATCATTGCTCGTGCCTTATCGACGAAAATCACGACACTATCGCTCTGATAGTATATACTCCAAGGAGTAAAGGGTCGAATACATAAAGCTTTGTTAACCTCGCCTGATATTTACTACCTCAAAACTTTGCGTCCAACTTCAGAGGTATGCTACAATGAACGCCTTGACGCTTCTCTTTTATGCATTTATTTTCGTTATTTATTTCTTTGCATTCAGAGTGTTTTGGTTAATTTATTAATTTAATAGAGAAAAAATGAATTAATTATTATTTCCTCCAACTTTTTATTCTTTAATTAAAGCAAAGTCATCAACGTCTGATTGTCAAAGCAAGCAAAGCAAACAAAATTTGAGAGTTTGCCAAATTTTAACCTTGCTTCAACTTTGAGGTCTCCAATTTGCCATGCTTCGTTTAAATACGTATACTGAACTTTTGTGTCAAAGTCAAAGTTTGAGGTAAAGTCAAAATAAAGCTTTATGTAACTGACCCTTTACAATATTGGAGTAGATTGCAAAGTACTCTGACTGTAGGTACTCCATGGAGCAGCAGAAACAAAGCGAAGGTTGGAGTAGGTGGTCCAGTCCCAGGACATCGCAATGTTAATTGGAGCGCAACTTTTATATGAAAAAGGGTTACATTTGGAGTACTCTCGATTTTTGCAGGGTGAGTGGATAGCACCTGAGTACAAGTATGCAGGCGAGTCGGTTCGATACTTGCCAAAACCTTTTCAAATTATAATTTTTTTTTTATTTTCAACTACCGATTTTGTTTCGAAAAAATCGTAACGAAGTCGCGTCAACCCTCTCATACAAATTTCTTAGCAACTTCGAAAACAAATCGGTTTCGATTTTGGAAAAATCTTTCTACGCAACGTAAAGACTTCGAAAAAGTCGAAATTAATTGTTTAGTGGGCAGTTTCATAGGAAAAGCCATTCAATTACGAATATTTTATGACTGTTTATCATTTTTTTTCCGAGCTCATTATGAATGTGAGCTCTCAGAGGAAAAAGTCAAATATGCGCTCGTTTAGAAAACTTATGGTTTGCTGGGAAACGACAGCATTTCATTGGTGCATAGATCAATTGATGAGCGACTTTTGCTCTCTCTGAGATTGCTGTCAGAATCCACATTTTTTTTAACATTATCCTATGATGCCATACCCGATTAAGCGAAAATTGGGTATTTTAAAATTAAAACCTTTATATTAAGTCGCTTTCTTGTTTGCACCACCTTTTTCATACAAAATTTCGGAATTTTGCAGTCTTTTTCGGTAGCTTCCCGTTGAGCTAGACACTTGAAACTTGGAAGTTCGGAGCTCCATGGCAATGCAATGTGAACGAAAAAAGTATCCGCTAGGTGGCGCACGGATCAAGAAATACGGTAAATTCATTTAAAAATTGAAATTTTGGAACGCATATTTGAGGAACTTCCCGGCAAGCGAGATTATTGAAAATTTGCATACATATGAACAATTGCAGACAATATAAACTGTTGTACAAGAAATTCCGCTAGATGTCACACTGGTCGAGATAATTACAAAAAATATTAAAAGACTCGTGGAATTTCGCGATCGATTTTTAGTAACTTCCAGGTTAGTTAGAGACTTGAAACTTGACACATTTGTCACAGCCCGATGACAATGCAATCCCTCATCAAAACAATGAAGTTGAGAATTTTGTGATCGACTTTTGACCAACTTCCAGATAACCTAGGAACTTGAAACTTGGCATTAAATTGAGGCACTACAACACTACAAATAGTAAAAATTAAAATTCCGATAGATGACATGCTGGTCTATATAATTGCAAATCTTTAAAAAAAAAAATTAGAAGACTCCTGGACTTCTGCGATCGATTTTTAGTAACTTCCAGATTAGCTAGAGACTTGAAAGTTTACACATTTGTCACAACCCGATGACAATGCAATCCCTCATCAAAACAATTCCGGTAGGTGGCGCACGGATCGAGATATTTCGAAAACTAATTTAAATTTGGCAATTTTGCGATCGACTTTTGACCAACTTCCAGGTAACCTAGGAACTTGAAACTTAGCATTTAGTTGTGGAAACGGTGACAATGCAATTTGTTGAAATCAGAATTCCAAAAGGTGGCGTGCTTTTCGATATAATTGAAAATCTCTAAAACATAGGGGGAATCTTGCGATAGATTTTTGAGTAACTTCCCGCTAAGCTAGAGACTTGAAACTTGTCACATTTGTCAGAACCCGATGACACGGCAAAAAATTCCGGTTGCAATCAAAAAAATTCCGGTAGTTGTCGCACATATCAAGATATGTCCAAACCTATTTTGAAGTAGGGAACTTTGCGATCGACTTTTGACTAACTTTCTGGTAATCTAGGAACTTGAAACTTAGCATTTAGTTAAAGGAACCATATTTAAAAATCAAATTTCTGATAGGAATCACCAAAACTAAAAATAAAATAATAAAAAGATGATAAAAAAAATTTTAAAGACAACCTTTATATGAATGCTGTCAAAAAGCCTGAACAAATTTGTCGTTAAACAAAGACATGCCCAGCCAGCAAAATCATCGTAAACGAGCTCGTAAACTGACGTTTTCTCGAAGAAAACTCTGATAAAATATCGTTTATGATATCCGTTTACGATTCGCCTACGAATCCGGTTTCGCTCTGAAATGTTTTTTGCCTACGATTGTCATAAAAGTATCGAAAAACACTCGTATATGAATCTTTTTACGTCCGTTTTTTTATCGTAAATGTACTCGTAAACAATTAATTTTTGATAGAAAAACCGACTTTCTAGACTGCCTTACCGACTGATTTCAATGCGAAAAATAATACAAATAAACAAACCTAAATTTTAGGTATAAAGTTTTTTTATTAAATAATAAAATTGTGTACCTTTTTGCCAGCGTGTAAGTACATACTGATATTGGTTTACATGTTAGGCATCACAACATATAAATAGTGGGTCATACAACCCAGAGGGCATCCCGAGATCCCAGAATAGCAGCTACTTTCTCTGTCCCTTTTTCTTTTTCCGCAAATCCACCTTCCAGCACGCTAGTAATAATTTAAAAGATATATTTTATGTTATTTGTGTTTTTAATTAGATATTTTACAAGCATACTTACTTTTAAAATATCAGTTTGAAAATTTTCGTTCAAAATTTTTTGTTTGAAATTTTTTATTTTAATTTTTTTGTTTGACGTGACAGAAAAGCTTCTTTTGTTATTGTTTTTTTATTCGAGAATAGCTCGCAAATCGCAATGTTCGTAAAATGTACGGTACCTTGCTGGTTGGGTGGTTTCGGTGTTTTTGGTTTTGAAAGTTTAGTCATACCAATTGTAATCAATTTATGAGATTTGAAAATATAAAAAATATATTGAGCAAATGTAAGAAAGTAAAAAGAAAAATAAAATTTATTTTTTTACAACTTATAATAGTAAAGAAAGATAACAGGAAACGGTAAAGAACGACTTGGTTTTAAGTAGTTTTCTTGAGTTAATTTGGTGGAGAATAATAAACGAACAAACAAAACCCGTTTCTGACGCAATATTTGAACCGTTAAAATTAATATACAAAAAAACGAACAGTACCGCAGGTACAATAACCAAACAGGTAACAATAAACGAGCGAACACACAGAGCCAACCAAAAGACGAAAATCACAGACTTTTACCTGACTAACGAGCGTCGAAAACAACCTTTAAACACACCAATTAACTAATGTAAAAGCAAACCCTTTTTACAGGTACCCATTCCGAAACAATCGTAACACACTAACCATATACACACATACTAACATACCTGATACAGAATCCAGACTATAACCACGTGACAAGAGATAGACATAAATCAGAACGAAATCAAACACTGAAGATGGCGGATCGCCGAAACCGGTTTGTTACAAAACCAAAATTGACAAGGGATGACGAAAAATCGTTCCAATATACATACATCTAGTTTTTTTATCTATATATTAATAGGCTAACACTCTCCGCATACAAACTTTCGTAACCCAATTTCGAATAATATTTATGGATAGATCCCTATAAAATTTATATTGGAAACTTAGAATGGACTGATCTGCTGTCTCACAAAAAGAAATATTTAGAAAATTATTCTTAGTTTATTTATTATTAAACAAAAAGAGGTCTCCAAACTCTCAACCATTTTATTATCTCCACATTCTGGTATACCCGAACTATACATCACTATTCAGCACTCTTATAAAACTCACACCCACCATCCGCTCATTCCCTTACACACACACGTACGTATCTATGCAATGTTTCAGCAGCTGCCACTTGCTTTTATTTTTGTGAAAAAAAACAACAAAATTTTTGCCATTGGTAAAGTTTTTTAACGATATGATTTTGTAAGAAAATTCCACAATGTTAAGATCGAAATTTAAATATCGTACGGACTTTAACTAAAGAACAATTTTACATTACACTAATGCTGATTTCGTTGAACATGTTTACACCCTTGCACAGAATACTGTAAAAGTGTACCCGTTCTACATGAAACTGCTGTATCGATAAAACGAACAAAAAACATTGCCCGTTTGCTACGCTATGTGCATGAATAATTAGGTTTCACTTATCAACCATATTCCATTGTTATTGCAAAATCCCATTTTTTCCACCAAATTTCTGTTAAATAAAATTTTCGTTAGCTGATTTTCAGTGCAACCAACTACCCTGTCAAAGCTTCACAGGGTAAAAAGTGTGAGTTTTTAAGGAAACGAAAACATATTCTGTTTGACGTTTTACCTTCATTTTGCAAACGAAAACGGAAAATTTAAGAGTGTAAAAAATTCGAATTTTTTGATGAAACGAAATCACCATAACTCTACTTTTTTACGAAAAACACATTTTTAGGTATTTGTTTCCTTTAGGGGTCAACCTCAATAAATCTTTTAAATTTGACATATAAGTATTTGAATGGCTATATCACCACAAGACCCCTTTTCTTCGCATATGTATCCAACTCAGAGAAGAAAAAACTTACAGCGGCAGTTGTTAAGGCCAAAGCCGCACATTCTATGTTCTTTTTCCATAATTTATTGTTACAAAACATTTTTTCGTAAAACTTAATTTAAAAATGACACTTTTAGAAATCGGGTTTCATTTCGACATACCCCACCCTGCTAGACAATGCTATGACATTCAGTCAGCTTTGTAATGTTGCCTTTGGGAACGTGATAGGAAATCGTGATGTAAATATCAGCTGTTTTATATTGTGGCAAATGTTCTCAATCATCGCTCATCTCCCAACTCTAGCGTATTTCCACCACTAGCGTCACTACCACAACTACAGCTGTTTAGGTACATGACGCGAGAGCGGGAGAGTGCGAATGTGACACAAAGAGGAGATGACGATAGATAAACGCTTCGAGAACAATGTTGCACGAATAACCCAGAAATGTGTAGACATTTCTAGGTTATGAAGCCGCTGTCTGCTAGGGTATATAAACCGCGCAAAGACAACGCACTTCAATCAGTTTATTTTGAAGTGTTGTACAGTGAATTAACCCGCGATATTGTACTACGGTTTTTAGTACTGAATAAAGCGTACTACTTATTAAGCAGAATCGGAGTGTTTTATTTAACGTACAGTGATCGAACGCAGGGACAATAATCAAGGAATCATCGAATTCGTCACATTGGTGTCAGAAGCGGTATTGTTAAATAAACAAAGACATTGCAAGGATAACAAGGACATTGCAAGGATAACAAGGGCATTGTAAGCATAGCAAAGACATTGCAAGGACATGGCAAAGTTGAGTGAATTGAAGATCCAGCAACTCAAAAATGAGTTGGAACGGCGTGGACTGACAACAGCAGGCAATAAAGCAGAGCTTCAATCACGATTGCGAGAGGCTATGGAAACAGAAGGAATCAATGTTGACGATCATGTTTTTCAGCATTCGGAACAGGGAGCGACCAAAATTGAAGAGCAGAAGGATACTCCGAATTCAGTGGAAAATGTAGACACAAACTCGTTATTGGCTGCATTGGCTTAGATGTCGACGAACATAACATCTAAGTTGGAATAACAAGAAACACGCATGGCATCTCAGTTGGAACAACAATAAACACGCATGGCATCTCAGTTGGACCAACAAGAAACACGCATGGCATCTCAGTTGGAGCAACAAGAGTCACGCATGACTTCTCAGATCTCAGCTCAACTTGAGGATCAGGAGGCCCGGAGCAGGAAGAGCTTATGTCATCACAGCTAAAAATGCAGGACAAGAAAATAATGCAACTTGAGGAGAAAGTCGAGGCCGAGGTGGATGCGTTAAGAAATCGCATCAAGGAGTTGCAGCTGAATCGCACAGTGGTTTCAACAAGCGCACCCAAGGTAAAACCCCATCCTTTGACGGTTCTGTCCCTTTCCAGGTATTTAAGCTACAATTTGAGAAGACAGCAGCTGTGAATAACTGGGGCGCTGAGGACAAAGTCGCTGCTTTATTTGTGGCATTGAAAGGACCTGCAGCCGAAATCTTACAGACTATTCCGGACGCTGAAAGAAACAACTATGAAGCGTTAATGGGAGCCGTTGAAAGACGTTACGGCAGCGAGCATAGGAGGCAGATACATCAAATAGAGCTACAGAATCGCTCTCAGAAGGCTAACGAAAATTACAGGAGTTTGCATCGGACATCGAGAGGTTGGCTCATCTAGCAAACGGAGACGCACCAGTGGAATACATCGAGAGGGTGAAAATCCAAAGCTTCATAAATGGAATACGCAAATATGCAAATCCAAAGAGATCATTCGCGGAGACAGTATCACATGCTCTAACTCAAGAAACCGCATCTCTTTTGAGCCAACCATTGTACAAAGCTCACCGTGTGGAACTGGAGACGCCAGATTTGGTCAACAATATCGACAAAATTTTGGAAGCATTGAATGGGGCACAGAAGAAAATCGATGGCTCCATTAAGTGCTTTAAGTCCGGAAAATCTGGTCATATTGCACGTTATTGTGGATATGGATCCAATAATGCAGGCGAACGTAAGCGCAAGGCTGAAGGAGATGAGCAAGTCTCCCAATCCAAGCAACTGTTAAACTAAAGAGAGTCAGCCGCAAGGGGCGAAGGCTGGCTCCCGCAATTGGATGCCCCATAATCTCTGTCTCACAGATCGTAAGGAAGTCGAGTAATGTTAGTGTTGGAGGACTCGTGGACGGAAAGGAGCGTTTACTGACTGTTGATACGGGCGCATCTCATTCCATCATTCGATCTGATTTAGTCAACAAAGTAGTGAGGCCATTACATGGAGCAAAGTTGCGAACGGCGACTGTTGAGGACACCCAAGTCCAAGGAGAAGTAACATGTGAAATCGCAATTGGGAATGTCACCGTACTGCACAATTTTATAGTAGCAGTTGATGAGATCATAGTTGGTGTGGATTTCTTAAGCAACCAAGGCATCAAGATCGACATGCAAAGCAGGTCTATGAGCTATAAAAACATGGATAAAAAAAAAAAAAAAAAAACTAATGGCGGCGATATACCAACAGGTATACCTATAACGAGATTTTTAGCCGAGCTTCTCTTTCCAACTTGTGGTGTATTGCTTTTTGAGTTTTTCCTACAAGTTGGCGGGACCTACAGTTTTTTGCCGACTCCGAACGGCACTTGCAAAGCAAATGAATTTTTTGCTGAGAAGCTTCTCATGGCAGAAATACACCCGGAGAGTTTGCCAAACTACTGCCGAGGGGCGACCCCGTTTAGAAAAATTCTTTTCTAAATAATTTTTGATGTTACTTTTGCCGGGCATCGAACCGCCACGACTTGGTGTAGAAGGCCGAACACTTAACCGTTACACCACGGCGGCCACCATAAAAACATGGATGCGCCACTAAATTTTGGTTACGAGAACAAGTACATCAGTAAGCGGGTCCTCGTGGAAGAAAGCCAACAAATTCCACCGAAGTCGGAGGCGATCGTTTGGGCAAGGATTGATGGAGATTACGGGACAAACAAATTGTGGGTGGTAGAGGCAGCAAACAAATCAAAGACGGATATACTAGTAGGAAAAACACTGGCTATGACAAAACAAGATGGACGTTTACCGGTCAGAGTACTAAATGAGTTCAGATCGCCGATAAAGCTTCCCAAAGGAGCTATATTGGGACAATGTCAGGAGGTGGAGGTGGTTATAAATTGTGAACAGCTCCAGGAAAATGTTTCTACCAGCAACATTAATCTTTCAGATGATATCACGGCGTGGCCGCAAGTCGAAGAAGACCACCACAATAAGGCAAAACAACTTCTACTAAAGTACTCTAGCATATTTGACAAGGATGGTTCCAAGCCAGGTAGAACCAATGTTGTGAAGCATCAAATTGATACTGGTGATGCGAAGTGTTCCCTTGGCCAAACGCCAAGTGGTCAGAGAAATTATACAGGAAATGAGTAAGAGCGGTGTGATCGAACCTTCAGCTAGTCCATGGAGCTCACCGGTAGTGCTAGGGAAGAAAAAGGATGGAAAAATGCGGTTCTGCGTGGACTACCGGAAGCTGAACGACGTAACGAAAAAGGACGAAAAGTGACCCTGTCTAACGTGTCACGATTCCCTCACCAACAACAACAGCTATCCATTACCGAGAATTGACGATACCCTGGACTCACTATCCGGTACGAAATGATTTTCTACACTGGACTTGAGAAGCGGCTATTGGCAAGTGGAGGTTAAAGATGAGGATAAGGAAAAGGCCGCCTTCAGCGTTGGAGAGGGGCTGTGGCAATTTACGGTAATGCCCTTTGGACTATGTAACGCTCCAGCTACTTTTGAGAGACTCATGGACCAAGTATTGAAAGGACTGCATTGGAAAACATGTTTGGTGTACCTGGATGACATCATCGTGCTTGGAAAAAGCTTTGAGGAACACCTTAAAAGCCTGGAGGAAGTTTTCCAAAGGATAGGTGGTGCCGGTCTGAAATTGAGTCCCAAAAAGTGTGCATTGTCCAGGAGGGCAGTAAGTTATTTAGGTCACAAGGTAACTACGGAGGGCATCTGCACTGCTAAAGAAAAGATTGAAGCTGTGATGGATTGGCCAAGACCGAACAATTTACATGAGTTACGAAGTTTTCTTGGACTGTGCACGTATTATCGCCGATTTGTACCAAATTTCGCCAGCGTAGCCAGTAGCCTTCATGAGTTGACTAGGAAGAAGATGTCATTTGATTGGAAGAAGGAACATGAAGTGGCTTTCCAAACTTGAAGGAACGGCTGTGCACTGCCCCAATGTTAGCGTATCCAATTCCAGGCGCAACATTTATTTTGGATACAGACGCGAGCGGTTATGCGATTGGAGGAGTTTTGTCACAGATTGTCGATGGGCAGGAGAAGGTAGTGGCATACTATAGCCGCACAATTGGAAAGCCCGAAAGGAACTATTGTGTAACACGAAGAGAACAACTGGCATTGGTGGAGTGCATCAAACATTTCCACAAGTATCTCTATAGACAGCGATTCCACGTCAGGACAGACCATGCAGCATTGAAATGGCTTTTGCAGTTCCGTAATCCGGAAGGTCAATTGGCACGGTGGATAGAGCGACTACAAAGTTATGACTTTTCCATAGAGCATCGCAAAGGCAGCAACCACGGTAATGCTGATGCAATGTCCCGGCGACCATGTAACCTGGAATGCAAGCATTGTTCGAAAGCTGAGGGCAAGGAAGATGTATAGATGTACGGCTGATGACTATAACATCTACGGACGAATGGATCATGGATCAACTAAGAAAGTATCAGCTAGAGGATCCAGATCTGGTACGTGTGATGCAGGGGATCGAGCAAAATGAACGGCCAACAAGAGAGGAGATGTCAGCAGAGAGTCCTGTTGCCAAGTCATATTGGGCACAGTGGAACAGTTTGAAATTGGTATCCGGTTGCTTACATAGAGTATGGGAAAGCGAAGATGGCCAATGCGCTCGGAAGCTGGTAGTTGTCCCAAGGAAGAAAATATCTGATGTTTTGTATGAACTACATAATGGTCGAAGTGGAGGTCATCTAGGAATCACAAAAACACTGGAGAAAGTCAAGCAGAGATTCTATTGGATTGGTTGCCGGCAGTCGATCGCGGAGTGGATCGCCAACTGTGAGGTGTGCATCAAAGCAAAGGATCCGAAGCCGAGAAGCCATGGACAGATGAAGCAGTACAACACAGGTGCACCGTTTGAGAGGATTGCCATGGATGTAGCTGGTCCATTTCCTACTAGCAAACTCGGAAGCAAATACGTACTAGTTGTTATGGACTATTTCAGCAAATGGCCAGAAGTTTACCCGATTCCAAATCAAGAGGCAGAAACCATTGCAGAGGTGTTCATTAACAATTGGGTAGCGAGGTTTGGTGTACCGATGGAGTTACATTCTGACCAAGGCAGGAATTTCGAATCGGTTGTATTCCAAGAAATGTGCAAGATATTGGGTATTCGGAAAACACGTACAACTGCACTGCATCCTCAGTCAGATGGCATGGTGGAATGTTTCAATCGAACCTTGGAAGAGTACATGAGGAAAGTAGTGGATAAGTTCCAGAAAGATTGGGACACGCACATATCCTTTTTCCTGATGGCATATCGCTCGGCAAGACATGAAACAACTTGTCAAACTCCGGCAAAAGTAATTTTTGGGAATGATCTTCGGTTGCCAGCTGACTTGAAGTTTGGGATAAATGCTGATGAAGGAATAAATGCCAGGAAATCCACTAGCGTCTTGGAAGAAGAAACGAGAGAAATACACGACCTTTTAAGACAACGGGCGAAGATCATGAGTGATAAGATGAAAGCCAGATACGACAAAGCCATCAACTCGGAAGGTTTTAAAGAAGGAGATTTAGTGCTGTTATACAACCCACAACGAAAGAAAGGTTTGTCCCCAAAAATGCAATGTAACTGGGAAGGCCCATATAAAGTAATAAAGCGGATGAATGATGTTGTCTACCGCATACAAACTGTTGGAAGACCACGAAACAAAATGAAGGTGGTTTGGATCGGGAAATGTGTCTGATCGGGACGATCAGACTTAGGTGGAGGGCAGTGTGGCAAATGTTCTCAATAATCGCTCATCTCCCAACTCTAGCGTATTTCCACCACTAGCGTCACTACCACAACTACAGCTCTTTAGGTATATAACGCGAGAGCGAGAGAGTGCGAATGTGACACAAAGAGGAGATGACGATAGATAAACGCTTCGAGAACACTGTTGCACGAATAACCCAGAAATGTGTAGACATTTCTAGGTTATGAAGCCGCTGTCTGCTAGGGTATATAAACCGCGCAAAGACAACGCACTTCAATCAGTTTATTTTGAAGTGTTGTACAGTGAAGTACTGAACAGTGAATTAACCCGCGATATTGTACTACGGTTTTTAGTACTGAATAAAGCGTACTACTTATTAAGCAGAATCGGAGTATTTTATTTAACGTACAGTGATCGAACTCAGGGAAAATAATCAAGGAATCATCGAATTCGTCTCAAGGAATCATCGAATTCGTCACAATATTTACAACAGTTTGCAAAGGCAACTTTGCAAAGCTGACTGAATGTAATACCACTGTCTACTAGAGAGTGTCTAGCAGGGTAGCGATCATGGTACAATCAACAGCAGGCGAATTCTAGAAATCTCCATCTCGTAAATGCTAAAATGCTTAAGCAAATGAACTCTCAGAATTTTAGGAGATGACGCTTATTTGCGATTCTGATCCACAAGCCGCCTAGCTATGATACATAGTGCGTTATCTGCACTATAGATGGCACGCAGGCATCACTGCAAGATGTCAATTTAGGTGTGATCCTTTACAACTCAGAAAAAGCCAGAAGTAAACCGAAACGCCCGAAGTTACTAGCTACTTATCCCTTACTTTTCAGCGTTACTCTACTTTTTTAATTACAAAATAAATTCCATTTTCGGTAAAAAGATTTGTGTTTGTTTATTAAAGTCGGTTAAGAACAGATTTTAAATTGTTATATACACCTTAATTTAATTATTTATTGAGTTTTTCTCTATAAAATTGTTATACGGAAACAAAGAATGTTTTTTAATTATAACTTTTAAATGATAAATAATATTACTTTTGTGACTCCGGATTATGATTTCTAGGACTGAAACTCGACTTTTGATTCCTCTCCCGACTTTTTCCTACGTGTTTTTTGCAGTTTTAGTATGATATAAAAAAATACAATTTCCAAAATTATGGGCAATACATAATTAAATATCAATTTTTCTTATTGTGGCGAATGTTCTCAAGAATCGCTCATCTCCCAACTCTAGCGTATTTCTATCACTAGCGTCACTACCACAACTACAGCTGCGAGAGGCAGCTCGCGTGTTTGCGAATGTGGCACAAAGAGGAGATGACGATAGATAAACGCTTCGAGAACACTGTTGCACGAATAAACCAGAAAGGTGTAGACATTTCTAGGTTGTGAAGCTGCTGTCTGCTAGGGTATATAAACCGCGCAAAGACAACGCAAATCAATCAGTTTATTTTGAAGTGTTGTACAGTGAAGTACTGAACAGTAAATTAACCCGCGATATTGTACTACGGTTTTTAGTACTGAATAAAGCGTACTACTTATTAAACAGAATCGGAGTGTTTTATTTAACGTACAGTGATCGAACTCAGGGAAAATAATCAAGGAATCATCGAATTCGTCACAATTGGTGTCAGAAGCGGTATTGTTAAATAAATTCAAGGACATTGAAAAGGATAACAAGGACATTGAAAAGGATAACAAGGACATTGAAAAGGATAACAAGGACATTGAAAAGGATAACAAGGACATGGCAAAGTTGAATGAGTTGAAGATCCAGCAACTCAAAAACGAGTTGGAACGACGTGGATTGTCAACAACGGGCAATAAAGCAGAGCTACAATCACGGTTGCGAGAAGCGATGGAAGCAGAACGAATCAACGTTGACGATCATGTTTTCCAGCTTTTGGAAGAGGGAGCGACGAAAGTGGAAGAACAAAAGGATACCCCGAATCCTGTGGAAAACGTGAACACAAACTCGTTATTGGCTGCATTGGCTCAGATGTCGACGAACATAACATCTCAAATGAAAGAACAGGAGACACGTATTACATCCGGAATTTCAACACAGTTGGAGGAACAGAAGACACACATGGCATCTCAGTTGGAACAACAAGAGACACGATTGGCATCTCAGTTAGAAGAACAGAAGGCATACATGGCGTCACAGATCAAGGAAGAGTTGATGGAACAGGAAACACGCATAACGTTAAAACTAGAGGCACAAGAGCAAAGAGTCTCATCGGAGCTAGAAGTTGTCAGTGGACGACAGGATAAGATCGAAGCCGAGGTGGATGCGTTAAAATCTCGTATCCAGGAGTTGCAGCTGAATCGTCCAAATGCTGTATCAAGTTCTCCCAAGGTAAAAACCCCATCTTTTGATGGTTCTGTTCCATTCCAGGTATTTAAGCTACAGTTTGAGAAGACAGCAGCTGTGAACAATTGGGGCGCTGAAGACAAAGTCGCTGCTTTATTTGTGGCATTGAAAGGACCTACAGCCGAAATCTTACAGACTATTCCAGAAGGTGAAAGGAACAACTATGAAGCATTGATGGGAGCCGTTGAAAGACGCTATGGTAGCGAGCATCGGAAGCAGATTTACCAAATAGAGCTACAAAATCGCTGCCAGAAGCCCAATGAGACCTTACAAGAATTTGCATCGGACATCGAGAGGTTAGCGCACCTAGCAAACGCGGATGCACCTGTAGAGTACATGGAGAGGGTAAAGATACAAAGTTTCATAAATGGAATACGTGATGTGGAGACGAAGCGGGCCACCTATGCAAATCCAAAGAGATCATTTGCGGAGACGGTATCACATGCTCTAACTCAAGAAACAGCATCACTTTTGTGCAAACCAGCGTACAAAGCTCATCGTGTGGAAGTAGAACGACCAGAATGGGTGGACGCAATCCTAGAAGCAGTGAACGGAAAGCAACAGAAAAATGAAGCGTCCATTAAATGCTTCAAGTGCGGGAAATCTGGTCATATTGCACGTTATTGTGGATCTGGATCTAGTTCCAATAATGCAAGCGGACGTAAGCGCAAGGCTGAAGGAGATGAGCAAGTCTCCCAATCCAACCAACCGTTAAACTAAAGAGAGTCAGCCGCAAGGGGCGTAGGCTGGCTCCCGCAATAGGATGCCCCATAATCTCTGTCTCACAGATCGGAAGGAAGTCGAGTAATGTTACTGTTGGAGGACTCGTGGACGGAAAGGAGCGTTTACTGACTATTGATACGGGCGCATCTCATTCCATCATTCGATCTGATTTAGTCAAGAAAGGAGTGAGGCCATTACATGGAGCAAAGTTGCGTACGGCGACTGGTGAGGACACCCAAGTTCAAGGAGAAGTAACATGTGAAATCGCAATTGGAAATGTCACCGTACTGCACAATTTTATAGTGGCAGATATTGTTGATGAGATCATAGTTGGTGTGGATTTCTTAAGCAACCAAGGCATCAAGATCGACATGGAAAACAGGACTATGAGCTATAAGAACATGGATGTGCCACTCAATTTTGGTTACGAGAACAAGTACATCAGTAAGCGGGTACTCGTGGAAGATAGTCAACAAATTCCACCGAAGTCGGAGGCAGTCGTTTGGGCAAGGATTGATGGAGATTATGGGACAAACAAATTGTGGGTTGTCGAGGCAGCAAACAATTCAAAGACGGATATACTAGTAGGAAAAACACTGGCTATGACAAAGCAAGATGGACGTATACCGGTAAGAGTACTAAATGAGTTCCGATCGCCGATCAAGCTTTCCAAAGGAGCTATATTGGGACAATGTCAGGAGGTGGAGGTGATTATAAACTGTGAACAGCTCCAGGGAAATGTCTCTACCATCAACAGTAATCTATCAGATAATATCACGGCGTGGTCGCAAGAGCTCGAAGAAGACCACCAGAGTAAGGCAAACCAACTTCTACTAAAGTACTCTACCATATTTGACAAGGATGGCTCCAAACCAGGTCGGACCAACGTAGTGAAGCATCACATTGATACCGGTGACGCGAGACCAATCCGCCAAGCTCCTCGAAGTGTTCCATTGGCCAAACGCCAAGTGGTAAGAGAAATTATTCAAGAAATGAGTGACAGCGGCGTGATCGAACCATCAGCTAGTCCATGGAGCTCACCGGTAGTGCTAGTGAAGAAAAAGGATGGAAAAATGCGGTTCTGTGTGGACTACCGGAAGTTGAACGACGTAACGAAAAAGGACAGCTATCCATTACCCAGAATTGACGATACTCTGGACTCACTATCTGGTACGAAATGGTTCTCAACACTGGACTTAAAAAGCGGCTATTGGCAAGTAGAGGTGAAAGATGAGGATAAGGAAAAGACAGCCTTCAGCATTGGAGAGGGGCTGTGGCAATTTACGGTAATGCCCTTTGGACTATGTAACGCTCCAGCTACTTTTGAGAGACTCATGGATCAAGTATTGAAAGGACTGCATTGGAAAACATGTTTGGTGTACCTGGATGACATCATCGTGCTGGGAAAAAGCTTTGAGGAACACCTTAAGAACTTGGAGGAAGTTTTCCAAAGGATAGCTGGCGCCGGTCTGAAATTAAGTCCCAAAAAGTGTGCATTGTTCAAGAAGGAAGTAAGTTACTTAGGTCACAAGGTTACTACGGAGGGAATTTGCACTGCTAAAGAGAAGATCGAAGCAGTAAAGGATTGGCCAAGACCGAAAAATTTACATGAGCTACGAAGTTTCCTCGGACTGTGCACGTATTATCGTCGATTTGTACCGAATTTCGCCAGCGTAGCCAGTAGCCTTCATGAGTTGACCAGGAAGAATATGTCATTTGATTGGAAGAAGGAACATGAAGTGGCTTTCCAAACCTTGAAGGAACGGCTGTGCACTGCCCCAATGCTAGCGTATCCAATCCCAGGCTCAACATTTATTTTGGATACAGACGCGAGCGGTTACGCGATTGGAGGGGTTTTGTCACAGATTGTCGATGGGCAGGAGAAGGTAGTGGCGTACTATAGCCGCACAATTGGGAAGCCCGAAAGGAACTATTGTGTAACACGGAGAGAACTACTGGCATTGGTGGAGTGCATCAAGCATTTCCACAAGTATCTCTATGGACAGCGATTTCACGTCAGGACAGACCATGCAGCCTTGAAATGGCTCTTGCAGTTCCGTAATCCAGAAGGTCAATTGGCACGGTGGATAGAGCGACTACAAAGTTATGACTTTTCCATAGAGCATCGCAAAGGCAGCAACCACGGCAATGCTGATGCAATGTCCCGGCGACCATGTAACCTAGAATGCAAGCATTGTTCGAAAGCTGAGGCCAAGGAAGATGTTATAGATGTGCGGCTAATGACTATAACATCTACGGACGAATGGAACATGGATCAACTAAGGAAGCATCAGCTAGAGGACCCAGATCTGGTACGTGTGATGCAAGGAATCGAGCAAAACGAACGACCAACAAGAGAGGAGATGTCAGCAGAGAGTCCTGTTGCCAAGTCATATTGGGCACAGTGGAACAGTCTGAAATTGGTATCCGGTTGCTTACATAGAGTATGGGAAAGCGAAGATGGTCAATGCGCTCGGAAGCTGGTAGTTGTCCCAAGGAAGAAAATCTCTGATGTTTTGAATGAGCTACATAATGGCCCAAGTGGAGGTCATCTCGGAGTCACGAAAACGTTGGAGAAAGTCAAGCAGAGATTCTATTGGGTTGGTTGCCGGCAGTCGATCGCGGAGTGGATTGCCAACTGTGAGGTGTGCATCAAAGCAAAGGGTCCGAAGTCGAGAAGTCATGGACAGATGAAGCAGTACAACACAGGTGCACCGTTTGAGAGGATTGCCATGGATGTAGCTGGCCCATTTCCTACTAGCAAACTCGGGAACAAGTACGTATTAGTTGTTATGGACTATTTCAGCAAATGGCCAGAAGTTTACCCGATTCCAAACCAAGAGGCAGAAACCATTGCAGAGGCGTTCACTAACAATTGGATAGCGAGGTTTGGTGTACCGATGGAGTTACATTCTGACCAAGGCAGGAATTTCGAATCAGTCGTATTCCAAGAAATGTGCAAGATATTGGGTATTCGGAAAACTCGAACAACTGCATTGCATCCTCAGTCAGATGGCATGGTGGAACGTTTCAATCGAACCTTGGAAGAGCACATGAGGAAAGTAGTGGATAAGTTCCAGAAAGATTGGGATACGCACATCTCCTTGTTCCTGATGGCATATCGCTCGGCAATACATGAAACAACGGGTCAGACTCCGGCAAAAGTAATTTTTGGGAATGATCTGCGGTTGCCAGCTGACTTGAAGTTTGGGATAAATGCTGATGAAGGAATAAATGCCAGGAAATCCACTAGCATCTTGGAAGAAGAAATGAGAGAAATACACGATCTTGTAAGACAACGGACGAAGATCATGAGTGATAAGATGAAAGCCAGATACGACAAAGCCATCAACTCGGAAGGTTTTAAAGAAGGAGATTTAGTGCTGTTATACAACCCACAACGAAAGAAAGGTTTGTCCCCAAAACTGCAATGTAACTGGGAAGGCCCATATAAAGTAATAAAGCGGATAAATGATGTTGTCTACCGCATACAAACTGTTGGAAGACCACGAAACAAAATGAAGGTGGTTCACCTGGAGAGGCTAGCAACGTTTGGATCGGGAAATGTGTCTGATCGGGACGATCAGACTTAGGTGGAGGGCAGTGTGGCGAATGTTCTCAAGAATCGCTCATCTCCCAACTCTAGCGTATTTCTATCACTAGCGTCACTACCACAACTACAGCTGCGAGAGGCAGCTCGCGTGTTTGCGAATGTGGCACAAAGAGGAGATGACGATAGATAAACGCTTCGAGAACACTGTTGCACGAATAAACCAGAAAGGTGTAGACATTTCTAGGTTGTGAAGCTGCTGTCTGCTAGGGTATATAAACCGCGCAAAGACAACGCAAATCAATCAGTTTATTTTGAAGTGTTGTACAGTGAAGTACTGAACAGTAAATTAACCCGCGATATTGTACTACGGTTTTTAGTACTGAATAAAGCGTACTACTTATTAAACAGAATCGGAGTGTTTTATTTAACGTACAGTGATCGAACTCAGGGAAAATAATCAAGGAATCATCGAATTCGTCACATTATAAATTACACATATTTATTGTTTTTGAGTAATTTTAGGGCCTAAAACAACTTAATTCTACCCTTTTTCCTATTTTTTTTGCGTTTTAGCAACAACTTTTTTTCGTCGCCAAAATTTGCCAGCTTTTGGAGAAAATTGGAGATCTTACGAGATGGCTAAAATTGCAGAATCGCAAATTTAGCTTAGTAGCTGTCAAAAACAGCTGATCTACGTTATCTGATTCATTTTGCGTTCATCGCTTAAATATGCCAAAAAATTAAGCAAATATGGAGATTTATAGCGACTTTCTTTCACTGGAGTCGCAAAAGTCGCTAAAATTTAGCAAAATGAATTTAGAGATTTTTGGAGATGGAAACTAAGCATTAGCGAAAACTGGAATTCATGTACAGGTAAGCACAGAAGGGAAAATACAACTCTGAAAATAGAAGTAGATGGGAAATGCAACCCTTCTGTGCATTTTGTTGGTAGCTTTCAGCTCCGAAATGTCAGTAATTGCAAAGAGAATATATCAACAAGAGCCACCACTCGTTATGAAAACAACGAACAAGATCGATGCCGTTTTCTTTCAGGGTTTCGGTAATTTCGATATAAATATGTTATTGTCTAATCAAAACAAAATGTGTAAAAGAAAATAGACGAGAAATGAAATAACACAAGAGTCGAAACAAAAATTTACCAGCTGTCGAATTTACAAAACTGAGGAAAACAAAATTACCGAAACCCTGAAAGAAAACGGCATCCATCTTTTTCCTTGCATTTATAACGAGTGACGGCTCTTGTTGATATATTCCCTTTGGTAATTGTTTACAATTTCGTCCGTCAAATTGATGCAAAAAATACAAAATTATTTCTTTATTGGACAACTGTATGTACACAAAAACTTATTTTGTCAAGGCAAATTCATACATGGTGGTAGCACAGCGAATTGGGCAATATTCGCTTCAGTTCGCCATACGTAAAATGTCAAAGTGAAAGACGATACAAAATATCAACAATCACTCGTTTTCTTTTCAATTACAAGCAATTGCTGTTAGAAAAGTAAATTTATTGCGTGTTTCGGCAATAAATGCTATTAAATATATACCATTTACTTAAACCGTGGTCATCGCGCACATTTCGTGAGTTTTATTATGTTTTGTGTAAATAATAAGTTGTTCATTAAACAATTGTTGCAGAGCGTGCTTTGGATCATTTTAGAGAATACGAAAGTGAAATTGTTAATAAATTGGCTGTACAAGAGTCTTTTTTTATTTTTGGCACAATTAAAACACAATTTTTCTTTTTAAATTCACAAAATATACAAGAAATGAAAAATGAAAAGTTTTCAATAAACGTAAATAATGTAGGTATGCGAAAACAAGAAGAACAAGCAATCAGCTGTTCACTTGCGGGCACCAGTAATGAATTCGCCTTGGTTGCTGTAGTTGGACGAAGGATGTCTGATAATCGTTTACTGCGCAGCAAAAGAGAACAATGCTGGAGCAATCGGACAACCTCCGTTTCTTTCTTCTCTGGATATTGAGAGGACAACCCTTACACTTCGATAAAGTAAGAGAGACTTGGTGGGAGCTAGCACCACTGCGGCTGCATACACTACATCCAGCGCCGGTATGGAAACCAATATCTTAAGGTCTGTGGCAGTGGTATCACGACCTGGCGATGCAAAGGAGAAGGCAGTCGAAGCGGAGCTATCAACGAAGAGTAAATTTTTATTTTTTAAACGATTTTTTTTTTTAAATAAGCAAATCAAAAGTGTTAACACCGATTGACAGTTTGAAGCCGAAAGCATGGTTGTATCTTGTAAGTACTAAAAAATACAACACTGATGCAGTTACCTGTTGGTTGTACCATGCTGGCAACATTGCAATGTAAATACACTTTGCTTACGATAGCTCTGATCCTTTACACCAATTTGACAGTCAGAAATAGTCAGCAATGGGTCAGTTACATAGAGCTTTATTTTGACTTTACCTCAAACTGTGACTTTGACAGAAAAGTTCAGTATACGTATTTAAACGAAGCATGGCAAATTGGAGACCTCAAAGTTGAAGCAAGGTTAAAATTTGGCAAACTCTCAAATTTTGCTTGCCTTGCTTGCTTTGACAATCAGATGTTTATGAATTTGCTTTAATTAAAGAATAAAAAGTTGGAGGAAATAATAATTAATTCATTTTTTCTCTATTAAATTAATAAATTAACCAAAACACTCTGAATGCAAAGAAATAAATAACGAAAACAAATATATAAATATAGTTTAAAAAAACTAAAACTCACGCTTTTAGAGAGTATTGAACTAAAAAGTTGAAAATAATTTTAAAAACCCTACACAGTAGTTTTGTGGAAAACACGTGGTCCGCTTTGTTCCATAATCTTCGTTTTTTATTTAAATTATTTTAACCTTTTTAGTGCAATATTCTTCAAAAGCGCGTGTTTTCGCTTTTTAAACTATATTTACTTTTTATTTAAATGTGTTATGAAGTAATCGATATATATATCGAAGTATACCGCAGTGCAAACGAAACCTCTGGGCCTCCACTTTCGTTTGATACCCATATTGTAGGCAATTTTCTATATTATTGGACAACCTCATTTTAACCGATAACTCAGTTATCGATAAATATATCGAAATATTCCAAAGTTCAATAGAAACCTGTAGAACTTCCCTTTTGTTTGATACCCAGATTGTAGGCATTATGCCCGATAACTTAGTTATCGATAAATATATCGAAGTCCAAATGCAACCTCCTATCGTTTGACACCCACATTTCAAGGTTTTTGTGACAGTCATATGTCACTATCGGGTAGACTGAAGTAGAGTTACATACAAACAAGCAAACATACATATGAATGTATGTACAAGTACAGCTAATGAAAGCGTAGTAAAGAAACTAGCATTATGTGGGAAAAGCGTTGAGCGCTCGATATACGAAAATTATGGCACAAAGCGGACCACGCTTTTTCCACAATACTACTGTGTAGGGTTTTTAAAATTATTTTCAACTTTTTAGTTCAATACTCTCTAAAAGCGTGAGTTTTAGTTTTTTTAAACTATATTTATTTTTTACCTTTTAGTCAAATGTCCTATGAAATTATCGATAAATATATCGCAAAATACAGCAGTCCAAACGAAACCTCTGGACTTCCACTTTCGTTTGATACCCATGTTGTTAGGAAATTTTAAGGTATTTGGCCTCACATTTTGACAATAACTCAGTTATCGATAAATTTATCTAAAAATGTCGATGTCCAAATGAAACCTGGGCCTTCGCTTGGTACCCATATTGTAGGGAAATGTTAAGGTTTTTGAACAATCACATTTTGACTGATACCTCAGTTATCGATAAATTTATCGAAATATTTCGATGTCTAAACGAGACCTGGGGCCTTCCCCTTTCGTTTGACACCCATATTGTAGGAAAATTTTAAGGTTTTCGGGCAACCACATTTTGACCGATAACTCAGTTGTCGATAAATTTATCGAAATATGACGATGTCCAAATGAAACCTGGGCCTTTACCTTTCGTTTGATACCCATATTGTAGGGAAATTTTAAGGTTTTCGGGCATCCACATTTTGACCGATAACTCAGTTATCGACAAATTTATCGAAATATGACGATGTCCAAATGAAACCTGGGGCCTTCGCCTTTCGTTTGATACCCATATTGTAGGGAAATTTTAAGGTTTTCGGGCAACCACATTTTGACCGATAACTCAGTTATCGATAAATTTATCGAAATATGACGATGTCCAAATGAAACCTGGGGCCTTCCCCTTTCGTTTGATACCCATATTTTAGGGACATTTTACGGTTTTCGGGCCACTGGAGCTTTGACCGAACGAGAGTCACATACATACAAGCAAGCAAGCAAACAAACAAACAAGCAAACATACAAGTGAACCTAATAAAAGCGTGGTAAAAAGAGAAGCGTCAAGGCGTTCATTGTAGCATACCTCTAAAGTTGGACGCAAAGTTTTGAGGTAGAAAATGTCAGGCGAGGTTAACAAAGCTTTATGTATTCGACCCTTAACAGTCAGGAACTACAGGAAAGTGATCCCGTACGCCACTTTTCTGACTAGTGAGAGCAGAAAATTGAGCTCTCTCCAGTCAGAGAGTTGCAAGATTTAGTCAGCAGATCTTTTGCTGGTAAATTCTAACTACATGTTGTAGAACTGTCAATTTTGCGATCCCGTACTCCTTGATATTGCTCTCGCACTGAGTGCGGATTTTCCGATTTTGACAGTTCTTCTAGATTTAGTCAGAAAAGTAAGGGATCAGAGGTAATTACTTGAAAGTAGCGGAAATGTGAAAAAAGTTGGAATAAAATAGCTCTCGTTTTTTAGGATTATGGAACACTGCCGTTAGAATAAGAATTTACAAAAAACGCATTTTGAAAAAACGGTTACAACGTTATTTGAGGCGCGCATTTATATAATTGTGTACCTCGGGACTTAATGTGGTATTTGTTTCCTTAAAGAGTCTGCAAAAACACGTTAAAAAGTGCAGCGGGAGGTATCAAAAGACGCGCATCTCAATTTTTTATATCGAGGTAAAAAGGCACCTTTTGATACCTCTCCCAACATTTGTGGTCGTTTTTTAGCAGTTTTTTCCTAAGGGAAACAAATACAAATATTTGAACTATAAACGAACTACATGAACTAGCCCCAGAAGATATTCTTAACGGCACCCGCCGGTGAAATCACAGAAATCCGATGGATGCGATTCCGCGATATCTCCAACTGGCGTAAGTTGGCCCAACGAAGAAACGACTAGTGAGCTACTTATGTTGGGCGGTAAAAATCTTCCACGCGGTTACATGGCCATTTAAAGTAAAGTAAAGCATCTCGGACGATAAGTTCAATTGCAAATTAAAAAAGCCTGTGGTTTTTCTTAATATTTGTATGTAAGGACAAAATTATCACAAGCTCTTATAACCTACTAGATAACACAACAAAACATAACTAGGTATAGTACATAGATTAAAAATAAGAACATTTAGTGGATTTTCTGAAGTTTGTATGTTGGCAAAAACGGTATGTAATAAGTCCATTTCCATCTGAAAGGAAGAAAAGTATTAAATTGACTTATATTCGTTTTCTTATAAAAGTGCTTGCCTTCTTAAAGTATCCATGCCCGATGGGAAATCATAATCTGTGGCAGTGCCATCATTGATATTCGCATTGCCAAGTGGCATCTCATTTGCCCACTCCACAAGACCGCGCTCTTCATCAGAGCCTGAAAATAAGCCAAAAAAAAAATACTTGTTGGTCAACTTATAAAGCAAATAATTGAAGAAAGTAAAGTTACCTGGGATAACATTATCCAAGAAACAGCCTAACAAACCACCCACCAAAATGGTTGTACCCAACAAAACCGAAAGTGTCGAATCGATTGTTTCATTTCCCGTATTTATCGAACCAGGATGCTGCTGCATCCATTTACATAAAACCATAGGAAAGAAAATCGATAAACCGATTATATAGAGATTCCGTGCCGAACGCAAGTCCACATATTGCAATGTTGAAAGCCCAAAAGCGATGATCATGCCAAACATCACACAAAATATGCCGCCAACCACCGAGTCAGGTATCATTATAAAAATCGCACCAAATTTACCAATTACACCTTGCAGTATCATTATTAGGGCAGCCCATTGAATAACACGCCGTGAACCAACCTTTGTAAAATATTGAAGTAGATTAATATATGTATTTATTATTATACGAATTAAGTAGGTAATAGCCAACCTTAGTTACACCGATAGCACCCACATTCTCCCCAAAGGTATTCGTGCCATTACCTGCTCCCCAAATGCCAGCAAGTACTGTTCCAAGACCTTCAGTACCGATTCCCCGATTGATGGCATGCAGTGGAGGGGAATGTGCGCCTGAAAAAAAATTATGTAAAATACCATGTATGTATAACTACTTTATATTTAGAAGTGTAAAGTATTAAACTTCACCAAAGCAAAAGGTACATACCAGCCATTTGAGATACCGTCGGATAATAACTTAGTGACTCCACTGTACACGCTAAAACTCCTGCGAGCATACCCAAAACTCCTGACAGGGTTACAGTAGGTAGTCCGAACTGAAATGGATATGGCACATAGAACCATTTAGCATTGGTCAAAACTCCCAAGCGCACATCTGTACGAGATGGATGACCATCTTCAAAAACATTTGTCAGGGTCAAAATTCCACAAAGTCCCCACATAATAGCGATGGTGAGAAGAACCTGAAATGCAATTAACATACACATGTATGTAAACTAATACACATTATTATGTTATTCTGTCTCATAGCAAGTCACTAAATTTGAGATATTTCATTAGATAAAATTTTTGTGACTTGAGATGATTCCGGTATTCTATAAGAGAAAGTCACAAGAAATCTCTCTCTCGCTTATTTTAAGGTGTCGTGAATAAAAAAATTGCATAAATTTTAAGAAA
The DNA here is from genome assembly GCA_964058755.1 of Campiglossa producta. Classification (NCBI taxonomy): domain Eukaryota; kingdom Metazoa; phylum Arthropoda; class Insecta; order Diptera; family Tephritidae; genus Campiglossa; species Campiglossa producta. Next base: position 56,134,211 of record CAXKVI010000001.1, on the reverse strand, counting down.
CGCATTTGACACCCGCCCTATAGATGTAGATGTAGCCCAGGCGATAAGCGTCCGGATTATGACTCGGGAGGTCGCAGGTTCAAGTGCCGGTCCGCGAACAGTAAATTTTTATTTTTTTATTTAATTTTTCAAACTTAATTAACTTTTTTTAAACATTTAAATACTTCTAATTCGTAAATGCACTTTTTTTTAATTTTTTAACAAATTTTGTTTGTTACCTGCCTAAAAGCAGATGACAAATTAGTGACTCCTTATTGAGACTAGAGATGTGAGGTAGCTTACTGAATACCAAATTTATCAAATATGAAATAGACCACGAAATGTCTCTATTAGTGACTAGATACAGCTTACAGAATTGAGGTATAAAGAGAGCTTAAAAATTTAAAAAAATAAAATATTAAGTAAAAGGCCTTTTAAACCAGGCAATTATTGAATTCAACTCTGCTGGCGTTTTTTTTATGTGTCTTCTATTCATGTCTACACTTGTCAATTTTTCTGGAAAGCAATTGTGAAACAAAATATGGGCGTAAAAGGAGTGAAAGAGATAGCAAGCACGCTTTCAAGCATGATATAATTTTGAACCTCCAAACAAAACATAATCATTTTGAAGAGCCTTCAAACTTTTTCTTACTTTTCAAAAATCGTGTATCGTACTTACGGGAAACATCCTGAATAACTGAGAGTAACGCATTTCAATGCCATGACCCTTTCGGTATGCTGGGAACGGCACAGATACATTTGCCATTACTTGCGAGAATAATGTTAACATAGCAGTTGTGCTGAAAAGAAAAAAACAGAATATGTATTGTGGCGAATGTTCTCAAGAATCGCTCATTCCTAACTTATTCCCATCACTAGCGTCACTACAGCAACTAAGAGGACTGCAGCCACGGTTGCCGTTTAGGCCGAAATGTACCATTTTTGGTACGAATTTTTTCTCCGGGTAAGTTGATACGCAACTTTCAACTTTGGTACATTTTTGCCATTTTAACTTCAACGCAACTCCACAACAAATATCAAAACTACATTTGAATGACTACAAAAAAATTATTTAGTTGTGCCTCTTTCACTCTCCTTCTTTACCGGCTGTAAAAGTGACTTGGGAAAGGGCGGAAAAATAGCGACCCCTAAGGGTTCACAAATATTCTTATATTTGAATCACCATATGTACATTAGACTGGGCCAAAAATAAAAAATTTCGTTTTTTCAAAAATTATATTGATTTTCTTTTTAAGAAAGGTGAAAAAAATACTGTAATTTTTTCAGATTTTTAAATTGAAAACCTATATCGCTTTACCTCATATTTGGTTAAAAAACGACAAACCATTGTTGTAAAACACCATTTAGGGTAAAGGAACTAGTGGTCGGACACACCCCAGTAGTCGGACACTTTTGGTTTTGTATTCTTAAAATAAGAAAACCGTAAGATTTACTACATAAAAAAAATTACAAAATTTCATTGATATTTCAGCATTATAATCCAAAATTCAAACCAAAATTTCCTTGGAAAATGTATTTTTGAAGAATTTGAGTTTCTTTATTGGCACAGTGTTGCGCGTGTGGAGTAATTGTATGTTTTTGGTTAGTGAAGACAGTGCAGCTAAGAAAAATTGAAATATGAAATGAAAAAAAAAAAAAATTATTAGTGATTTTTTAACAAGGTAAGCTATCATTTAAGATATTTCTTTTATTTCCAGATAGAAGGTTTATTTTTTAAATGGGTGTCCGAGCACTAACTCCATATTTCCTGTTGAATTCATTAATCGGACAGCCTGTCCAAGCACTGAACACTGCATAAAGCTGGAATTATTGGTGATGTTTGTCGTAACGCTGTAGTCGTATCCCTAACGCAACCCTATGCGATACATTTTTATCGATTATTGGTGCGGTAACCGTAAACAGCTGATTGACTGCAAAAACTCAGCTATGAACACAATCTTAATTAATATTTTCTTAAAAAATGTGAAATGATAACTCACCAAATAGCAAAAACCAATAAATTCGAAAAATTAATGCAAAACAAATAAATTAAATGAACAAAAAAATGTAATCAGCTGTTTACGTTACCGCGGAAAACCAAAAACCAATTGGTTGGCTACGATCCGGTTACGACCTTAGCGTTACGATACGGCACCAATAATCGATTGCATTAAATCCCATAAGGTTGGTCGAATCAGCTGATTGGATACGACTACAGCGTTACGACAAACATCACCAATAATTCCAGCTTAAAGACGAGAATTTTAGTACTCGGACAGATAATTAAATGAGTTTTATATGTTGTTTTTATTGCTGGCATCGATAAAAACACTCACTGCAGGTTTTGGGGAAGGTTGTCGGAAGTGCCTGAGCTTCATACTAAAGGGTTTTTGATTTGGTCTTTCATAATATCAGTACGCTCCGATACTAGCACCTTGAGTTATTTGTCTGACTGTGGGGGGAGTAATTAGGTATCGCAAGTTGTACCCCTTATAGGTCATTGAAAATCCCCCTTTCTTGCCATAAAGTTTCAAGTCAAACCCCTTTGTGGCCTTTAGTCGCCTCTTAACCGAGGCATGTCTAACTGCGGGTATATTTTAAGCCACAGACCTGCTGGAGGTTTTATATTGTTCGACTTATCTGATAAATGGATGATTTACAAGTCAGAATGATGTCTGCTCCCGCAGAAGCTCAAAAATTTACTCTGTGTTTGAGGAAGACCACAATAAATAGCAATATATATACCTTATATGATCGAGTGTTGTGTAGAATCGGGGACGATTCTTTTAAGGAACAAACTCCTTAATCTCCTGCTTTTCTTATGAGAAGTTGGAGAAGTTTTTGGGTATTCTTCCTTAGGTGTTCCATTGAGTACTCAGAAGCAAAGAAATTTAATACTCCGAGATCGATTACTTTGAAGTACCGCGACTCTCCTTACGGACTATTCTTCGCACGATTGTACGTAGTCAGAGTAGTATCGTTCTCTGCAAGGGATGAGCCTGGAAGTGATGTAGGGTTTAAAAAAACATTGGTTGAATCTCGGATTTTGTTTTTCAGATGACTATCCTCTGATTAGTCCCCGAATTTCTCAAAGACTGCCCCTCCCCCCCCATTATTTCACTTACTCCTATGTATATCTTTGTTTGTTTGTTATCTTATTTTACTCCGCTTGAATTGCAGCTTTACGTATATAGTCCTGGGGGAGTGACCTCTCATTTTCCAAACCTAGATATATGCTGTATCGTAAGCAGCAAAATCCTGAATCTATTGTGAAAAATTATAGGAGATCGGTAGTGAAATTATGGTTTGGGCGTGGCATGGGTGTATGAATTAGCCCCCACTGAATTAACCCCCACCGGGCAAAATGACTTAAGCCACCAATGTCTCAGTGAATCTTTCCCCACCAAAAATGACCGAATCCCACGAAAATGATTTTATGAATTAAGCCCCACCAAACGTGGGGGTTCTTACATGGCAGAATCCCCACGAAAAAAAAAATGAATTAATCCCTACGAAAATGACTTTAGCCCCACATAGTTTACGCTCTATTATTGAATGCAAAAAAAACCCCAGCAGCAAATTCACTATCCCATGAAAAAATAGTTGTAAGAGATGGACTTTTATTATATGGCCAAAATCGTGATAAAGTAAACCAATTTTTTTTTTTACGAATACTGTGTAAAGTAGGTACTACTTGATATGAACAATTATTTCATAAAATATCTAGTAACATTTTGTGTCAGTGAATTAAAAGTGCCTAAGTTTGATATATCGCCCTTTTGAAAAATTAACTTTGAAGTGGCAAGATGGAAAAAAATTCAGCACCGGAGAAAAAGGTAAATACATTTTTTTTAAATATTTTTCGCTCGTGAAAAAGTTTAATATAAAGAAAATAGTCTAATTTATCTAATACCAACAACCAAATAATCGATGTGTCCTCGGTATGCATGTTTGGGTGCATGGATTTAGGCTGCAACTTTTATGTAGCGAGGCAGTTTCAAACCGTTTTTTTTGCCTTCGTAATGTTTATTAATATAGTTGAGGAACTTTCGGTATTTGTTTAAAATCTATTATATATATACATAAATGCGCAAACCTTAAAAGTTTTCTCCCTTTTTTGCAATAACCACAATTCTAAGGTATATAAAATTTGATATATGTATATCGATAGGTCTCGCCGAGCAGGGTGTCCGACAACAAACCAAAAACCACTACAAGTGCTAAACACGGATTCACTTTATAGACCCGCTGTTATGTGTGTATGTAGGTACACTTGCATTGTTGTGCTGGCATTCATGGCAGTTGGGGAGAGTCCGAGTTATAGTTATATAATAATTAACTATTTTAATATTTTATTTGTAATTATATTTAAAGTAATTATATGTTTACATATAGTTTGTAATATAATAATATCAAAATTTTCGAAACTTCAAAAAGAAAATTTTTAACATATTATTGAAAAGTAAAGAAAATGGAATCAAAAAATTTAAATTAATAAATGAACATCTATAAGTAGTAAATGAACAAGTATGTAGAAAAGTATCCTACATTACTCCCCCAGTTATAAAACATATTAATTAATATTAAAAGTAACCTTTTTCGATATTAATTTTGGTTCAGTTACAAAATTAGATATTAAATAATTAAAATAAAATATGAGCAGGTTTCAAATGATTAATTGATACGGTTTTAATAGTATTTGCTTTTTGAATTCTAAAAGTGTTTTTATGTTTCGATATTACTTTATAAGGTCCCTCAAAAGGTGGTTGAAGTCCCGAAGTTTGATTTACCTTTACAAAAACATATTCACATTCCATAAGAGATTTTGGAACAAAGCTCACATCCTTATTATGATGTAAAATCTTTGTTCTGACTTGTGAAAAGTGATCACGTAAACTTTTAAGTAGGGACCCCCAATAATGATTATTTTTGTATTTTTAAGGTAAAAACTCAAAGGCTTCCTCCTATCGTATAACAGTTTCAAGTACATGAATGGGCATGTCTCTTCATGCTCAACAGAAATCTACAATGATTGAAAAAAGTTTGAGTGAATCCTATATAAATTACAACTTAATCATTACTTTTGAGTTTTATTTTTTTAATTAAGCGTAATGATCACTTTTTGAGATTTATTTTTTTGATCAAACGTAAAACTTATTCTTGAGTTTTATTTTTTTTGAGAGAAAATAAAACTTACTCTTGAGTTTTATATTTTTGCTCGACAGTAAACGTTATTCTTTGAGCGATATTTTATCGTTCAAGGATAAAAATTAAGTTCCGAGTTTTAAGTTTTTTTTACGGATCAAAAAACTCAAAAGGCCGCTGCGCCTTTTTGGCAAGTATTTGGTCATTATTGAAGACATGCATGGATGAAGGGGGTATGTCGCATTCTCACTCAATTTCTGTTTTTGGCATTGGTGAATAGTTTTTATGCATATCTATATTTCTGTCTTACGAGAACCTAGCTATCGTGAAAATTGTAGAAGATAATTCATGGAAGAAGGGGGCATGTTCCGTTTTTTTCATATAAAGTACAAAACATAAACTTATGCTTTTTATTGCCTATTATACAACGTCTTTTATGGTTTTGCATAATTTTTATGTCAGTTTTCCATAAAGATTTGAAAAAACCTCAAATGTTTAAGCAAAACTTTAAAGTAAATTTTCTCGTTTCACTCAAAATGCGACATACCCTCTTCATCCATGCATGTCTTCTATTATTGGTTGGTATAATCTCGTCAACATATGTACTCAATTGAAGCATCATCGCGAATAACGTTCTATGTTACATTTTTTTCAAAACCGGTTTTATTGCATATAACATTTTGTATTGCTCTCTTGCATTGTCCAGATAAGAAATTTTCTAAAACTTGACGCACCAAAACTGTAAAAATGCATTTAAAAATGGTAGGGTAATTTAAAGTGACATACATTATTTTGCATAGAAGCGTCGAAAGTGATTCGTACCGGCACTGGAAGATCATAGGGATGGTGTAAAACTGATAATATGAAAAATATAAAAGAAAAAGTTAAGGAGACAGATGACAGAAATAAATTTAAAAAATATGACTTTAGCGTTTTTTTGCTCTCCTGACAAATTCTGATTTTGTAACTTAGAACGTTATTCGCGATGATGCTTCAATTATTTAAACATACTTTTAGGCACATTCAGATGTATATGTACATAAATAGTCATGTACGTAGTAAAGGGACATGAAATAAATATTGTCCACCATGAAAAATGCAAATTTCAGTAAGAATTACCTGTTTCACAAATTTCGCTATTTTGTTATTCAAGTATGTGTAAAAATACAATACAAGTACTGCTTGTTAAGGTTTACAACTTTGTGGAAAATTCAGGAAAATTCGGATTTTTTCATCAAAACTTAAAACTTTATACTAAATTACTTATTTCACAAATTTCGCTATCATTTTGTTCAAGTATGTGAAAAATACAATACAAGTACTGCTTATTAAGGCTTACGACTTTGTGGATAATTCAGGAAAATTCGGACAATTTTCATCAAAAATTAAAATTTTATACAAACTTTTTTAGATTTTTTTCGAGTATGTAGTTTTGTAGCTGTTGTTGTTGTTGTTATTAACAATGCATTTCCCTGCCTAGAGGGTATAATTATTCCGAAGATCTTCATCAAGCTCTTCTAACGGGAGTCCAAGGAAACGCGCAGTTTCAACAGGGTTGGACCAGAGGGACAGAGGGGTTAGAAGAGTAGGTTCAATTGGACAATTAAAGAGATTTAGGGTATCAGGGGTCCTACCACATGCAGGGCATGTGTTTGAAATTGTATCATTTAGTCTGGACAAGTAAGAGTTTAACCTGACACTGTATCCAGAACGAAGCAGTGCCACGGTCACTGTTGTCTCCATTTGTAAGGTGCGGCTTCTTCAGCAATATCGGCTGGGAGACTGTTTAGAACGGGGTTCACAGGTCGAGATCTGACAAAAGTGTCAACGGACTTGGTGTGGATGTCGGTTAGAGCCCGCTTATGATTCCGCACATCAAACGGCAAAGTAATATGATGCCGGAGCTCGTCATAATGCTTACGGAGATGATTCCTTATGTCTCTCGGGGGCGGATCTGTGTCCAAAAGATGTCAGGTTGGATGTCCCGGCTTGTGGCAGTTCAGAAGGAATTGCCTGCTGAGAATTTCCGCGTGCTCTTTTACATTGAGCAGTTTTGCCTCTTGATGGAGGTGAGACTCAGGAGGCATGAGTAGACATGCCGTAGCAGTTCTGATAGGTGTATTTTGGCAGACTTGTAACTTCGTCCAGTTGATGTTACGCACGTTAGGCGATCATATGGGTTCAGCATAGTCAAATACTGGTCGGCTAATGGCCTTATATGTAGTCAGCAACGTTTCCATGTCTTTTCCCCAAGTACTACCGGCAAGTGACTTGAGGATCTTGTTGCGACCTCGTACCTTTGAGACCATTGCAGACACATGACCAGCAAATGAGAAAGTATTATCCAATGTCACCCCCAGTAACTTTGGGTGGCTGACAGTTGGTAGCTTATTGCCATCAACTTAAATGTCTAATTAGTTTCTCACTTGGTGCGTCCATGTCGTAAAGAGTGTCACCGTAGATTTAGTCGGTGATATCGTCAGATCTCGCTCAGTGAAAAGGGTAACTAATGGACGATTTGGACTGTGAACCAACGTACATATCAGTCATAGCTGTTAAGTAATGATTACGATTAGTAATCGGTTAGATTATTTTCTAAAAAAGAATTGTAATGATTATTTAATGTGCGTTTGAAATATTGGGATTACGTAATGATTACGATTATAAAGAATCAAAAAGTAATCATGATTACTTTAGATTACTGAAAAGCATAGCTGTTAAGTAATGATTACGATTAGTAATCGGTTAGATTATTTTCTAAAAAAGAATTGTAATGATTATTTAATGTGCGTTTGAAATATTGGGATTACGTAATGATTACGATTATAAAGAATCAAAAAGTAATCATGATTACTTTAGATTACTGAAAAGAATCAAAAATAATCAAAAAGAATCGCTGAAAAGAATCAATTACTTTTTTTGATTCTTTTTGATTATTTTAAATTCTTTTCAGTAATCTAAAGTAATCATGATTACTTTTTGATTCTTTATAATCGTAATCATTACGTAATCTAGTTGGGACCAAGATAATCGTAATGTAATCAATTACTTCACTATCAAATACAAAGTAATCAGATTACTAATCATTACGATTAGTAATCAAAACTTAACAGGTATGATATCAGTGTTGCCGCTGAAAAATTTCAAAAAGGGTCCAAAAAAAGGGTCCCTTTTCCATTTTTTTTTTGATGTTGAATGACTGAGTTTTGTACTATTGCAAGTAATACATACAAAATATAAACATTTTTAAATGGTTGTAATTAGTTTAATAATAATGATAATCGCATAATGTGAAAGATTTTAAACTTAAAAACCTCCACTTTAAGGATATGTTTTTGCAAAAGGTTTCAAATAATAAGAAAACTCACTTTAACAAGAATTCCATTTTTCCCGCAAAAAATATGGGAAAGGGCGAAAAAGCGACCGCTAAGGGACGGCCAAAATTGCCTAAGCGGTTAAAGGCTATTTTAAGTAGGTAAGGGGTAAGTTATAGAGCTAACTTTTTGCGAGGCTAATTTTCTCATCATTTACTAACTTTGTAGGGGGTAAGACCCAAAAAACTAAAACATTTTTATTTGAATCACCCCAATGTATACATACATACATATGACGGAGTTTTCACATTATACAGCGTTGCCAGAAGTAAGAATTCAGTTAGGAAAGACATTTGGAAATCGGCAAGAGTTCCCGATATACATAAGAGTAAAAAACGGAACAAGGAGATTTTTTTGGGTTGCAACAATAAAACGACAAAAATGAAGTTTGAAAGTGAAAAGGGGTCAAAAAGGGCTCCTGGCTATAAAAAAGGGTCAACTTGACCCTTTAGGGTCCCCAACGGCAAGACTGGTACATATAGTGTACTAATTTCATGTCCCTTTACAACGTACATGCCAATTTATGTATATTAGAGCGTCTCGGGCTTACAGGCAAAAACAAAGTCGGCCGTACATTAAAAATTTTTTTTTTTTTTTTTTTACATTTACAATTACATTTAACCAATTAAAGAATAACGTTTACTGTCGAGCAAAAATATAAAACTCAAGGGTAAGTTTTATTTTCTCTCAAAAAAATAAAACTCAAGAAATAAGTTTTACGCTAAATCAAAAAAATAAAACTTGAGTGTAACGATTATTGTTGATTTTTATTGAAAAAAATCAGAAAATAATGATCAAATGTCGAGTTCTATAATTAAACTTATAACAGTTACGGTCCCTGCTTTTAAGAGTGTCTTGGGTTGCATTTTCATTGTTTGTAGAAACAACCAATTCTCCATTTATTCTAATAGGTTGTCCATAAACTAACTCAGCTGGGGATGATTTCAAATCCTCTTTTACTGCAGTACGTAAACCTAATAATATAATTGGTAAAACTTCTGACCAATGAATCGAGTCACCTGAAGTTATAATTGAAGTTTTAAGTTGACGATGAAATCGTTCTATCATGCCATTAGCTTGTGGATGATAAGCAGAAGTTTGAATTTTATGTGAACCGAGAATTTTTGTAAGATCACTAAATAATTGGGACGTAAATTGAGCACCTTGATCAACAGTAATTTTAAGAGGAACACCAAATCTAGAAATATAATTTTGAACAAAAGTTTTTGCCACAGTCTGAGTAGTTATAAAAGCTCTGAGACAGGCGAAGAGAACCTCGTGGAGAAATTTCTGCACTGGCGTCGAAAAGGTCGACGACACAGCGAGACTTAGACGAGTCGTCTCGAAAAGTCAAACAGCCATCAGCTATTTGCGAAAACCTGACGGATCATGGACCAGCACGGAAGAGGAAACCCTTGAGCTGCTCTTGAATACACATTTTCCGGGGAATCTGCATGACGCACAACTAGCACCTGCAACAAAACTGGCAGTAAATATACCCATCACTGAGGAAAGGGTAAGGTGGGCAGTTAAGAGCTTTGAACCGTATAAGGCTGCCGGGCCGGACGGGATTATCCCCGCGCAACTTATAAACACGTTGGAGACATCAGCTAAATGGCTGGTATTTCTCTTCACAGCCTGCCTGGCTCTCAACCACATTCCGGAGAAGCGCCACGGTAATGTTTATCCCTAAGGCTGGGAAGGCATCCCACTACGAGCCAAAAGACTACAGACCGATCAGTCTCTCGTCCTTTGTACTAAAAACCTTTGAGAGGATACTAAGCGACTACCTCTCAAGGACTATTGATAGCAACCTTATCTCTAGCTATCAGCATGCATACACCAAGGGTAAATCAACAGAAACCGCTCTGCACAGGCTAGTGTCTGTCATTGAGAAATCGCTCTGTGAAAAGGACTACTGTCTCGTGGCCCTCCTAGACATTGAGGGGGCTTTGAACAATATAAGCTCGGAGGCTATCAACTCCGCTCTAACTAATCTGGGCGTAGATAAACCTCTAACTGGTTTAATTGACCTACTTTTAAGGGGAAGGAAAATAGCTTCTTCACTTGGTACGGTTGAGTTATCACGTTATGTCACAAGGGGAACACCCCAGGGTGGTGTTCTTTCCCCGCTTTTATGGAACCTCACAGTCAACTCGTTGCTACGTGACACAAGCTGGGGGGGGCGGGAAGATAGTGGCATACGCAGACGATTTAGCTATTGCATTCAGAGGCAAGTTCCCACAAACTCTGTGTGGCCTGATGCAAGTAGCAATGCGAGAAGTTTCCACGTGGTCCTCTCGCTGCGGACTTAGTATCAACCCGGGAAAGTGGAACTTGTCCTCTTCACCAACCGGTACAAAATACCGCCACTAAGCCTACCAGAATTAGATGGCACGCGCCTGGGCTTGTCGGATAAGGCCAAGTTTCTAGGCATAGTTCTGGACAGGAAATTGAATTGGAAGGAGAATGTTCTTCAGCGCCAGAAGAAAGCTTGCATCGCTCTTTACACATGCAAAAGAGCCATTGGCAAAAGTTGGGGGCTCAGCCCTAGAGTATGCAGTTGGATCTACACGGCCATAATTCGCCCAATCATGCTGTATGGAGTCGTCGTATGGTGGCCTGCGCTGAGCAAGGCAACATACCTGAATCTGTTGCGGAAAGTCCATAGATCCAATATGATCTGTATAAGCGGTGCGCCAAGGACAACGCCCAACGAAGCCCTCCAGGTCATTCTGGGCATTTTGCCACTTGATCTGGAAGGGTTTCGGTCAGCGGCGGCATCAGCTCTGCGCCTAAGAGAAACCTCCAGTTGGGCTGCGGGTACTATTGGACACTCCAGTATTCTGTAATCTTACAGCTTTCTCCCTCTAAGCACAGATCGTTGTGCGACCACTACAGTCGGGGATAGCTGTTTCAAAATAAACATTCCCAGCAGAGAAGACTGGGAGAGGACGGATTGGTGTCCCGAAACAAATGGTGGCACTTCCATATACACCGACGGCTCGAAGTTGGAGGAGGGGTTTATTCAAGGGATTTGGACCTTGAGCTCTCCTTCAGACTACCTGATCATTGTAGCGTCTTCCAGGCGAAGTCTCCGCAATCCTGGACGCCGCGGCCTGGTTAAGCAAACGTGTTATCGGAGAAGATATCGATATTTTCAGCGATAGCCAAGCGGCCATCAAATCCCTTGGCTCATACACGTTCAACTCTGAACTGACGCTCAGCTGTCGTCGATCTCTTCAGGAGATGGCCCAACAGAACCGCGTAAACCTCATATGGGTCCCGGGACATTGAGGGAAACTGTAAGGCAGACGAGCTTGCCAGGCAGGGCACGACCAAGCAGGTTCTTCAGGATAAAGAGCGCTTAGGTATGCCGTTTGCCACATGAAAACTAATGCTGAAGGAGCACACACTCCGTCAAGCCAACGAAAGATGGCTGCAATCCCCAGGGTGTCGGATATCGAAACAAACCTGGCCAAAATGGGATCTTAAAAGGTCTAGACGCATTTATGCCCTAACTAGGAGGGAAATCTGCATATTGATAGGGGTATTAACCGGTCACTGCCTCATTGGTAGGCATGCAGAAAGGCTAGGTGTGCCCTACCGACGATGCTGCAGGAGTTGCAAAGATGATGAGGAGGAGGAAACAGTGGAGCACCTCATCTGCAACTGTCCAGCTTTAAGCGGCGCGAGAACGCGCTTTTTGGGAGTTCCGTTCCTGGATAGCCTAAGCCAGATCGCGGACTTGATGGGCTTCATAAAGTCATCTAAGTGGTTCGAGGAGGAGTAACGGTATCGGTTTAGGGGTGTCAGTCCCGGGATTCTGCTATGTGGAAAATCCCAACAACTCAGGGATTTTCCATATGGCTGGGTCCCGGGACTGACTTTCCTTGTGTTGGTGGTATCACAACGGGCCTTTCAAAACTGGCCTAAGTGTGCCTCTGCGGCAGCCACTTGAACCTAACCTAACCTATTTTATAATTTACAAAATTATGGTTTCTCTTTTTACGAAATGTGCACTATTAGTGATTTTAATGAATGAATGAATTAAACCCCACGAAAATGATTTTATCCCCACCAATCAAAATGAATTAAGCCCCACCAAAAGTGGGGGTTCTTGCATGACTAAATCCCCACTAAAAAAAAAATCAATTAATTCCCACGAAAATGACTTTAGCCCCACTTTCCACCATTTTTAATTTCGTTGTAAAATTGGTGGGGCTTAAGTCATTTTGCCCGGTGGGGGTTAATTCAGTGGGGGCTAATTCATACACCCCCCGACACATGCACAATTATGTTAACTGAGTGTGATTTAAGTTATTTACAGCTAATTAAGTGAATTCTCGTTCCCTTTTTTCTATCTTCTCCTCTTTCCCGTTCCCATTTATTCTCCTATTTCCCTTTCTCCTTTTCCTTTTATATTTCCTTTCTTCCTTCTCCTTCTCTTTCTGTTCTTATTTCTTTTCTTCGCCATCCCACTTATCTAAAATTGTGAAAATCTTGATTAAATCTAACAAACATATATCCAAATATAATAAATTGAAACCAAAATCTTTCGGGGCTTACATATATTCTGGGGGCGTGTCCCCGCCTCTTTTCCAAAAATATATATAGCCTATACTATAGCTAGTGAGCCGAAGAATCTACTGTGAAAACATCATAAAGATCGGCTGAGTATTTCGGACACCCCTAAAATACATATTTATTTTTATTTTTAAGATAGCTTATTTAAAATAATTTTTTTTTTTTTTCTCTTTTTTCTGCGTTTTCTCAATAAATTACCGTCTTTGTTTCCAAAACATATAGTGTCCGACAACTGAAAAAATGTCCGAGCACTAGCGAGTAAAAATTGAGATATTTGCATGAAATTTTGTACACAGGTTACTTTCTGGCCAAGGTAGGTTGTTATTGAAAATGGGCGAAATCTGATGATAACCACGAGTCGAAAATCACACAAATTTACTTATCTCGGCAGTTGAAATGATATAATTTTATAGGTGAATCCCTCTGGTCATTCTCTTATGATTTTTCCACGCCCACTTTACCTGATGAAACTGGATAAAATCGCCCTTCAACCACGCCCACTTTCGATATCGAAAATTTCGAAAATCACACAAATTGACATATCTCGGCAGCTGAAATGGCTAAAATGGTCATTCTCTTATAATTTTTTCATAAATTTTTTATAGTGTGGCACCGCCCATTTTTAAGAGAGGCGTTTTTGAAAATTTGACTGGTCGTAACTTTTAAACTGATTACGGTGGAATTTGGCACAAAACATACTAGTATCGTTGGGAGTATACCTGATGAAACTGGAATAAATCGCTCTCCAACCACGCCCACTTTCGATATCGAAAATCACATAAATTGAAATAATTCGGTAACGGAAATTAAGTAAATCCTCCTAGGGCCTAATGATTGTTATCCCATTCTAAAAATTACCGCTAGTTATTAAATGTTCGGTTCATCCGAACTTAGACTTCCTTACTTGTTTTTTTTTTTAATGCATTCAATGCACACCTGACAAAAATAGAAGAATATGCTGAAGACGGGTCGAAAATTATTTTTTTAATGACAATTTCGAAATAAAATGTTTTTGTTTGACATCAAGTAGGGCGTTCATCTAACTTAGCTAATAAATGTATAAATTTACGCATTTCGTAAACTTATAAGGTTCATTAGCCTTCTGGAAGCGATTCTGTAGCTCTATTTGATAGATCCTATGATCGCTACCGTAACGTCTTTCAACGGCTCCCATCAACGTTTCATAGTTGTTTCTCTCAGCATCCGGAATTGTCTGTAAGATTTCGGCTGTCTGTGTCTTCAGTGCCCCAGTTGTTCACAGCTGCTGTCTTCTCAAATTGTAGCTTAAATACCTGGAAAGGAACAGAACTCTCAAAGGGTGGGGTTTTACCTTGGGAGAGGTCGATGCAGCGTTTGGACGAATTAGTTGTAACTCTTGGATACTATTTCTTAACCCATCCACCTCGGGCTCGATTTTTTCCTTATGCTGCTTTATTTTCTCGTTCATGCGCGTCTCTAGTTTTGAGGACATACGTGCTTCCTGCTCCTCCAGCTGTGTAGACAATTGTAATATTTGAGACGCAGTGTATGCTTTCTGTTCTTCAAACTGAGATGCCATGCGTGTCTCTTGTTGTTCCAACTGAGATGCCATGCGTGTCTCTTGTTGTTCCAACTGAGATGCCATGCGTGTCTCTTGACGTTCCAACTGAGATGCCATGCGTGTCTCTTGATGTTCCAACTGAGATGCCATGCGTGTCTCTTGATGTTCCAACTGAGATGCCATGCGTGTCTCTTGATGTTCCAACTGAGATGCCATGCGTGTCTCTTGATGTTCCAACTGAGATGCCATGCGTGTCTCTTGATATTCCAACTGAGATGCCATGTGTGCCTCTTGATGTTCCAACTGAGATGCCATGCGTGTCTCCTGATGTTCCAACTGAGATGCCATGCGTGTCTCTTGATGTTCCAACTGAGATGCCATGCGTGTCTCTTGATATTCCAACTGAGATGCCATGTGTGCCTCTTGATGTTCCAACTGAGATGCCATGCGTGTCTCCTGATGTTCCAACTGAGATGCCATGCGTGTCTCCTGATGTTCCAACTTTGATGATATGTTCGTTGACATCTGAGCCAAGGCAGCCAATAAAGAGTTTGTGTCCACATCCACTGAATCCGGAGTATCCTTTTGCTCTTCTATTGTCATCGCTTCCTCTTCCGAAAGCTGAAGAATATAATCGCCAACGTTGATTCCTTCCGCTTCCATAGCCTCGCGTAGACGCGATTGTAGCTCTGACTTATTGCCTGTTGTTGTCAGTCCACGCCGTTCCAACTCATTTTTGAGTTGCTGGATCTTCAATTCATTCAACTTTGCCACGTCCTTGTTATCCTTGCCATGCCTTGTTTTTAAGTCAACAATACCGCTTCTGACACCAATTGTGACGAATTCGATGATTCCTCGACTATTTTCCCTGATTTCGGTCACTGGGTCGACGACTGGGTCGACGAAGTTTTGGAATCATTGAATAGAGCTCACAAGGAAACAGATGCACAGTGGTCGAAAACACCAAGCTAGCCCGAAAAAAGTAAAATTTTTTAACACAGCGGGAGAAAATATTTTTGCCAGAGGTACCTTTGCAATTGTCCACAGTGCATAACGGTACAATTATTTCACCTCAACTCTTTGTAGTTCCTTTGATTTATTGCTTTTAACAGAGGCAATTGAAATGAACTGCTGATCTTCATACAATTGTTAATTTTTAACAGCGCAAGTGAAGTGAGTGTACAAAAATACAAAAACTTTGTTTCAAATATTTTTTGGTGATAAGGTGAAAAACGTAAGTTTAAGAATTAATACCACTAAAAATATATGTTAAAATCGTATTTTTTGTAAACTAAAATGTATTTTTTTATATGTGTAACTTATCGTAAAATTTTGTTTTTTTTTCCAACTTTTATTAAAGTTTTAATGTCGATCCAAAGGAGTGAACTTTTCAATGTTTGGTCGAGCGAAAAGCAGAGCAATAAAAAAGAAGATGCTATTTTAGAATATATTTATAATAAAACTGAAGTAGAGAATAGAGAAAGTGAGGGTTTCCGCAATAGTTTGATGCGAGCTGTCAGTGGGTTTTTATATATTTTAAGGAAGAAATGGGCGCAGGCTAATCGAACAAAGCAAGTGTTTGAAGCTAACAATAAAAGTTGGTTAGATGGAATGTTTATTATCCCAAAAAAAGTTTCGTTGAATGTTTCTGATGACGATATACATACCTTTAACGTCTCGTGGGCGCCCTTCTAAGCAGTTTTTAGAAAAAGGCGATAAGCGAAAATAATGAAGGTAGCTCAATTAGTTGAACATTGGCCTCCGGAGGAATGCACCTTCGATGCTGAAACAAGTTTGAATAAATCTGGGAAAATAAATGCTGCGTACATTATAAGATCCATTGACTCCTCTCCAACTAGAGCTCAAAAAAATTAATGAACAATTGTGCTCTTCTTCTAAAGGACCAATACCTTATTCAAATGAAGAACCTTTATCTTTGTATATCGACGGCGATTACACAAAAAGGTCTTATAACCTCATACGAGCAGGGGGGAAAAAATACAATGCTAATATATATCCATCGTACGGAAAACTTTTGGCTGCTAAGACTGAGTGCTATCCCAGCAGTGGCATTAAAATTTCAGAAACATCCGCTGAAGTTGATTTGCAAAATTTAGATCTGCGGTATGGTTATAAAAGGCTTGTAAAGCTGCAAAAAGAGGTATTAGAATTGTATAATTGTAATGAACTTATTTTGTCATATAAGTGGGGATGTGATGGTAGCAGTGGACATTCGCGATACAAACAGACTTTTAATGAAAGCAACGAAAGCAAAACCGATGAGCACATCTTATATGATATTATAATTCACGGTGCGGATATTATTAAAGACGCTGCAATTCCAATTGGAATGTTGTCAGAAGAAGCTTTAGAATGTAGAAACAAAGACTTAAGATATATACATACGAGAATGTCACGCACGCAAAACCTCTCGTGAAAATACCATGTATGACTTATTTCACTATCTCCTGCTTTCATCGGATCCGATCATTTCATCATCTTTGAATGTGCCAAATTTCATTTCGATCCTTTCGCGGAGAAGTAAGTTATGACTTTTTTCCGGCTAAATTGAGCGTTTGGACCACTGTGAGATGGCGAGATTAAATGTTTCAAGTGCGGAAAGTCTGGCCATATTGCGCGTTATTGCAGCATCGGTTCCACAAACTCCGGCAACGCAGGGGGACGCAAGGGTAATGCTATGGATACACACACGGAGATTATCTCCAATAAACTTCTTTAATCAGATCCAAATTTTACCCTGATACACACAAAAATGAAGATTAACAGCATTGAGAATTACTACTTTGGTTGTTATTGCATCATATTCTTACCTACCTCAGCGACATCTAGTTGTCGAAAATCGGAACTTAGAAACCAGCGCGACGCCTATCTGTCAGCTACCTTTAATTTCCTAGTGTTTCTTGGTGTTGTTGTCTATTTATGTACAGAGTGTTGCCAGGGCAAATTTTTTAAAACTGCTCAAATCTTCCTAATTTTTGGGAGTTTATAATGAAGATTATGCTCAAGTTAACTCCCAAAAGCGCAGTTAATTCGGAATTTGCGCTAATGTATCAGCCGTATAACACTGGAGGAGATCGACAAGCTCGCTGCTCCCCAAATTCTGTCTCGCTGGTCGGAGGGAAAGCAAGTAATGTTACTGTTAGAGGTTTCTTGGACGAAAAAGAGCGGTTACTCACTGTGGATACTGGTGCATCTCATTCCATCATTCGAAGTGACTTGGTCCATAAAAGAGTAATGCTATGGATACACACACGGAGATTATCTCCAATAAATCTTCTTTAATCAGATCCAAATTTTACCCTGATACACACAAAATTGAAGATTAACAGCATTGAGAATTACTACTTTGGTTGTTATTGCACCATATTCTTACCTACCTCAGCGACATCTGGTTGTCGAAAGTCGGATCTTAGAAACCAGCGCGACGCCTATCTGTCAGCTACCCTTAATTTCCTAGTGTTTCTTGGTGTTGTTGTCTATTTATGTACAGAGTGTTGCCAGTGCAAATTTTTTAAAACTGCTCAAATCTTCTTAATTTTTGGGAGTTTATAATGAAGATTATGCTCAAGTTAACTCCCAAAAGCGCAGTTAATTCGGAATTTGCGCTAAAGTATCAGCCGGGCATTTTTTAGGGGCCCGGGAATTTGAATAACTCGGAAAAAATTAACAGCGCCGCATAATTCGATTATTTTTGTACAACACTTGTCCCATATTCGTTCATGCTTGCCCTATAAATCGCAATTTCACCACGCAATATTTGAATATTCTCACCATACAATGACTTCTTATTCCAATAGCAACCATACAATCTATCCGAGTTTCCGACCGTAGTTTGTGTCTACGCTTTTTTTTACTTTGTTTCCGGTAAATATATAAACAAAACAGATAAAATAAGATAAACAAGATAAAAAGTGCACAAACTAGCTTCGTCGTTATTTCGAATCAAATCGCACACTGTTGCCAAATTCTGTAATTAAGTACCAAAGTAGGTGGTTTTTTTTGTCGTTTATTTAATAATCTTTTCACACAGCTCAGCTACTGCGGAACGGAAATTTTTCGAACTAAGCTTATTTAAAACTAGGTTACGAAATAATTTTGAATTTCATACTATCAATACCATAAAGCTGAACTACAAATGTATCCTTAACGAACCAAAAACCCTTATTTGAAAATATGGAGTTTTTTGAAATTCATTAAGAATAAGTCGCTTCGAGTTAAGAATCTTTGCATATGATTGCTAAGAATTTTACTCGCTTGTCAAGTTTGTTTTTGCTCTTGCATTGAAACTTTTTCGTAGCAAGTATGAGACGGCTTTGAATAAAAAGGGCATATAATTTTGTATTTTGACAGAAAAATATGTGACGCTAGAAAGAAGTGTCTCCAATTATTTAACAGTTTTCATTGTGCAGATGTGTTTATAATTTGAAAAAAGTTATTTTATGTTGTAATGCCGATATTGTTGAATTAAAGTAAAAAGCTGATATGTGAAGCATACGAAGTAAAATATATTTTTTAAATTGTTATTTTCTTTGTTAACACAATTAACCTGCGTTTTGAACATCTTGGTAATCTTTTGGGTAATCTTCTCTTTTAGGCCTTTGGCAACCGTGTACATAAATTCCGTGATATTTCAGCATCATATTTTTGATAGTTTAGAATTCAAACTTAGATTTCCTTGGAAATTTGATTTTTTAAGGAAAATTAATTGAGTGTGTTTATCAGCTCAGTATGCTGCAAGTGGAGTAATTAGTGTGTTTTTAGTGAGTGAAGACAGAACTTAAGCAGAAAGTGAAAGTGAAATTATTTTTAATTGATTTATTTATAAACCAGGTAAGTGCCCCACCCAGCTTAATTTTCTTTAATCTTTATTAAAGCTTACATATGTATATCTAAATACATTCAGAAATTGTCAAATGAAAATTTTATATACCGTGACACCGCCCACTTTTCTACAAATTTATTAATTGATTTTGCAATATCTCCATAATTATAGAAATCATTTTTTAGTATCGTTATTCTTTATACTTATTATGACAGAAATAATTTTTTGAAGTATGAAGTAAATATGAGTGGCCAACTACACGGTTAAAAAAATGAGCCTAAATTTTAAGCCCGTCTAAAGTTTAAGCGATTTTTTTAAACTTTTTTTGGAATATTTTAATTTTTTTATTTATTTTTTCGGTTTAAAATTAAAACTTTTCGGTTTAAAATTAAAACTTTTTTGTTTAAACTTTTTGTTTTGTTTTCATTTATTTTTGAAAGCTTATTCAAGATTGAATTTTGCCCACAAAATTTATGTGTGCGATGTAGCTCAGTGGTAGAGCAGACCGGCATGCTGCGGGGAGTCTTGGTTCGAGTCCCAGCCAACGGACAAAATATTATTTTTTCTTTAAAAAATTGTTAAAAAATTACTGGTTTAAAATTTAAACCCTATTCACTTAACGAATTTTCTTGAAAACTGGTCTAGTTTAAATTTGAAACCATATTTGGTTTGGTCATGTATGTAGTACAAAAAAATTTAAAATTTAGGCTCAAACCCACATTATACTGTATTTATTGATTGTTTGTTAAATTAACTAACATTTTCAGTCTGAACTCATAATGTATCGCCACAAATCTGGAGCTCAAAAGCGAAAAGAACGAGAACAGAAGAAAAAAAATGAAAAAGAAATGGCAAAAAAACAAAAAACCCTTTTTGGATTTAGTTTCGGCAACTCAAATGCCGGGAAAATCGACGAAACACAGAATAATACTACTGATATTAGCCACGATCAAACACCTGAGAGAGATTTGCAGGTTATGACTTCTACAGCCAGTTCCAGTGTTAATATAAGCGCTTCCGATTCTTCGGGAAATATAACTGAAGCTATGAGAAAAACTGAGAATCCCGAAAAAACCATTAACTCTAAAGACTGTTCTACAGAAATAATTGAAAAAGAGCCAATTTCTGACGGAGAAGATAAGGCTATAAAAACAAATTCACCAGACGCATCACAAAACGATCAACACTATCTCTACGATTACGATATTGGAACCTTAAAAACCGAGTTTGTGCCGCCCGATATAGTAAACGAAGTGGTTCGTCGTGGTCACGCGAAAATGCCTGCTTTTTTTCCACGTGATCGATTAAATGAGCCATTTCCGCTCTCGCTCCTATACATAACCTTCCCTAATGGTGAAATCGTCAATCGCGATTGGTTGGTATGGAGTAGCAGCATGGATGCATTTTACTGTTTACCTTGTCGATTACTAAGTACTAATAAGCTAAATAGTTCTAAGCTTTGTAGTCCAGAAGGATATTCGAAACATCAATCATGGAAAAAATTGTATGACAAACTGCCAGGACACGAAAGAAACCCCGATCACGTTCAGTGCTTCCTTCAATGGCGCTCAACGCAACGTCGTATCCAGAATGACAGCTCACTTGATACACTTCTTGATGAGCATATTATCAGCAAAACTAAAAAATGGCAAGAAATCTTACAGCGGATTCTGCACACCATTATTTTCCTTGGTGAAAGAGGATTAGCTTTGAGAGGTGGAAGCAATCTTGTAGGAGAACCAAACAACGGTAATTTTTTGGGTATCCTGGAGCACATCAGCTATTACGATCCAATACTTCGCGAGCATTTGGAAAAAGTTAGATTCGCTCAACAAGAACACAAACGTCTCCAAGTGCATTATCTTTCTGCATCTATTCAGAATGAGTTCATAGATATTTGTGCTCAACACGTAATTTCAGTAATATTAGAAGAAAGAAAGAAGGCCAAATACTTTTCTATTATCGTCGATGCTACGACCGATACGAGTAATGACGAGCAAAACACTTTTGTTTTGCAATACCTTAATTTTAACTCTTTGAAAAAGACTTTTACTATCCAAGAACGATTTCTATGTTTCGTAGATTACACTAAAAAACTGGAGCAGAAATCGCCAATTTGATTTGTGATACTCTGGAAAAATATAACATTCCTTTGAAAGAATGTTGTGCGCAGGGATATGACAACGGTAGTAACATGAAAGGTGAAATTAATGGTGCACAAAGTCATATTATCAAGAAAAATCCGAAAGCCGTTTATTCGCCCTGCGCCGCTCACAGTCTGAACTTGTGCGGTGTCGTAGCTCCAGAATGTTGTACAGCCTCAATCACCTTTTTCGGAGTGGTTCAAAAGTGTTTTAACATATTCAGCAGTAGTGCAAAACGTTGGGAAATTCTCAAAAAACATGTACCAGGTTCACTTCACAAACTCTCAGACACAAGATGGTCTGCAAGAATCGACGCAGTCAAACCCTTTGCAAAACATCTCAAAGGATTGCAAAACGCTCTAGAAGAATTAACTAAATTCGATTTGACTACAGAAACTAGGAGCGATATAAACGGAGTCCTAATGTACATAACCAAGTTTGAGTGTATCCTCATGTCGTCGATTTGGTGCAAGATTTTGAGTTCCATCAATGAAAGAAGCGTTATTCTACAAGGCACAGACGTCACTGTCGATATTGAAGTAAAAAATCTTGACAGCTTACTCTCAGATTTACAAGTCATTCGTAACCAATGGGACAGCATTTTGCGTGAATGTGAGAACGTAGCCAGCGGATTAGATGTTTCAACATCCTTCCCTTTAACCAGAAAGAACAGACTCCGAATATCTTCAGATGAACATCAACGAGATGCCATAACTGATTTCAAAAGGAACACATTTTTAGTCATAGTGGATTCAGTGATTTCAGGATTTTCTCGTCGATTTGAAGGCATGAAAAAGCTGAATACAACATTTGCTTTTTTATGGCAATTCCCAACGATGGAAGAAGACGAACTTCGAAATTATGCTACGATTTTTGTGAAAGTACATGACGTTAAAAAGGGTTTAGAAGATGAAATAATCCATTTGAAACACATATACGAAACTAATTTTGAAATAGCCCTTACACCATTCAATTTGTTGAATGCAATTTTTTCTCAGGATTTACAAACGCTTTTTCCAAATATTTGTATCGCGCTGCGTTTATTTTGCACAATACCTGTCACAGTTGCTGGTGCTGAGCGCTCATTTAGGGCCGCTTGCATAAAAGCTGATAACGACTAACCGGAGTTTAATTGACGTAT